>CM054063.1:0-352747 GCA_028641055.1 Alopecurus myosuroides | reverse complement strand
AACAGTCATATTTTAGGCGGTGCGCCTGTGCACCTTTGATATTTTTTCATCAGTATTTTGTAATGCACTCTAAGGCCTTGATATACTCTATGCCTGTTCCGACCTTTTTAAGTTTAAGCTCATCTGTTCTCGATATCTGGTTTTATTTATTGCTCCTTTTGTGAAAACTCAATTTCCGGGTCTCATGGGTATTTGACAAGCGGATTTTGCTTCGAAGTCCCCAAGTCCCCAAGACTCGGATATTTGGATTTTTGCAACTATACAAGTAAGCCAGTTCTTTTCAAGATTTCGAGCTACCGGGCCCGGATTGCCGAGCCTAGGACACTTGATCTTGAAAAGGGAACAAAATGCTTATTGCTATTTTCACAAAGATCCATGAGTTGTTTCACATCGGTTTTGAAGTTATGCTTAATAGTCATTGAGTTTCCAGCTATTCAGCCTTGTACTCTGCATAACTTGTGGTTTAGATGACCCTTTTGACTGTCTTGTACTGTAAGCCGGCTTTCGCGTGGATACCATGTTGTTACATCAATGCGAAGACGTAGCCAGTCAATCCCCGTCGGGTTTCATGACTAACTGCCATCGTAAGCGAACAAATCATGCCACTTTAATGCGAGTCACATCGAGCTTAAGTAAGAGTAGCCAAGAAATTTGGACTTCTTTGTCCGGTTATAAGATTGTAGCCGTACTCGTTTGCGAGTAATCGGCCCTTATAACTCATAGGCATCATGGCCGGGTCTTTGAGTTTGTAACTGTGCTATTTAAGCGACCAGCCCCCAAGACCTAGATATACGCATCGTACTGAGAATACATAACCTGACAACAACCATCTCTTTTCTTGATAACCATCTCTTTACTTGATATGAAAAACTGATAACAACCATCTCTTTTCTTGATAACCATCTCTTTACTTGATATGAAAAATGTAGGTCAGCAAGCCGCCTCATTAAAAACCCGTCCAGTCCCCAAAGGTACCCTGGATAGGAAAAGAGTACGTCAGAAAACTTGCTGCCTATTACATCGTGCAATTCCACTTGCCAATATAGTCTTTACTAAGTATAATACGGACGCAGCTGAGCCACGTTCCATGGTCTATCTCTTTCTTGCATAGATGAAGTGGGGTGTGCGGTGTCGTTGACTGTAGCCGACTCCTCCCTTGCATCTATCAAATAATATGATCCGTTATGTAGGCTCCGGCTTATGATAAATGGTCCTTCCCATGGTGGTGATAATTTGTGTTTTCCTTCGTTTGACTGTACCAGACGCAGAACCAAGTCTCCTTCCTGGAATACCCGGGTCTTCACACGCCGGCTATGATACCTCCGTAGATCTTGCTGATATATGGCTGATCTTTCCAGGGCTTGTTCTCTTTGCTCTTCTAACATATCTACGGCGTCCTGCCGGGTTTTTTCGTTCTCTACTTCGACGTAAGCTGATACTCTAGGAGAATCGTGAATAATATCACTTGGTAACACTGCTTCCGCACCATAGACCATGAAGAAGGGTGTCATCTGAGTGGATCTGTTAGGTGTAGTGTTGATACCCCAAACCACAGAAGGAAGTTCCTCGACCCATGCACCAGCGGCCCTGACACAGGGAACTCGCAATCTTGGTTTTAATCCGCGAAGCAATTCTTGGTTTGCCCTCTCCACTTGTCCATTGGCCTGGGGATGAGCCACCGATGCCACATCGAGCCGGATCCCATTGTTGCCACAAAACTTCTCCATCTCACCAAGGGACATGTTGGTTCCATTGTCGGCAATTATGCTGTGGGGGTACCCAAACCGGTAGATAATCCTTTTCAGGAACTTGACTGCTGTAGCTGCTTCGCAATTAGTAACTGGCATAACCTCAACCCACTTGGTAAACTTATCAATGGCTACCAAAAGATGTGTCTTCTTGCATGGTGACATATGGAAGGGGCCAACCATGTCCATACCCCAGACGGCAAACGGCCAAGTTAACGGGATAGTCCGCAACTCCATAGCCGGCACATGGGTTTGGCGAGCGTACCTTTGACATCCGTCACACCTTGCTACCAATAGCTCCGCATCCGTTAGGGCCGTGAGCCAGAAAAACCCGTGTCGATAAGCTTTAGCCACAAGAGACCTTGTGGACGCATGATGTCCACAGTCGCCTTCATGGATTTCCTTGAGAATCTGTCTGCCTTCTTCCGGCGCTACGCAGCGCAAAAAGACTCCTGCTGCACTTCTCTTGTACAATTCCCCATTGATGATAGAATACCCCTTTGCTCGCCTCAAAATTTGCCTTGCTAACACCTCCTGTTGTGGTAACTCGCCTCGTGATAGGTAGGCCAAAAACGGTTCTGTCCACTCGGGAATAGTACGCACAGTGGCTACGAGCCCTGAATCCGAGTCTTGATTTGCCAATTCCTCCTCTGACTCGATTTTAACTGATGGTCGCCATAATTCGTCCAGGAAAACGTTAGGTGGAACCGGCTCTCTGCGCGAGCCGAGTCTGGCGAGGGCGTCGGCTGCCTCGTTCTTTCTTCTGTCTATATGCTCCACCTCATACCCGGAAAAACATCCTGCAACCCTATCAACTTCCCTGCGGTATGCCGCCATAGTTGCGTCCTTTCTATCCCACGTTCCTGACACCTGCTGTACCACAAGGTCCGAATCTCCGAAGCACCGTATCCTTTTGATGTTCATCTCTTTGGCTACCTTTAAGCCATGCAATAGGGCCTCATACTCGGCCACGTTGTTGGAACAGTCAAAGTGAATTTGTAGCACGTAACTCAATTTGTCCCCTTTGGGTGATGTTAGCACCACCCCAGCTCCTGATCCCTCGTACTGCTTTGATCCGTCGAAGTGCATGATCCATGACTCGGAATTTGGAACCGTTGCAGTCATGCCTGTATGTGTCCAGTCGTTAACGAAATCAACTAAAGCTTGAGACTTGATTGCTGACCTGGGTTCGTAGTTGATATGATAATCCCCCATCTCTATCGCCCATTTGGCTATTCTTCCCGTCGCGTCCGAGTTTCTGATGATATCCGACATTGGTATTGAACTAACCACTGTTATCGGATGCTCTTGGAAATACGGCTTCAACTTCCGGCTAGCCATGAAGACCCCGAACACCAACTTTTGCCAATGCGGATAGCGCTGCTTTGCTTCTGACAATACCTCACTGACGTAATAAACCGGCCTCTGAACCGGGTAACCTTTCCCGTCCTCTTTGCGTTCCACGACAACCACTGCGCTAACGGCTCGGGGGCCAGCTGCCACGTATAGCAACATAGGCTCTTTAGGACCCGGCGCCGCTAGTACTGGTGCTTCAGATAACTGCTTCTTTAATGCCTCAAACGCTTCGTCTGCTTCTTCGTCCCATACGAATTTATCTGATTTCCGCAAGAGCCGATACAAGGGTATTGCTTTTTCTCCGAGTCTAGATATGAATCGGCTCAAGGCTGCTACACAGCCCGTGAGCTTTTGAACATGCTTCAAGTTTTCCGGCTTTTTCAAACTCTGGATCGCCTTGATTTTATCTGGATTTGCCTCAATTCCTCTCTCGGAAACTATGAAGCCGAGTAATTTCCCAGCCGGAACTCCGAACACGCACTTCGTTGGATTAAGTTTCATCTGGTACCTCCTCAGGTTTTTGAATGTCTCCTTTAGATCATCGATAAATGTCTCCGCCTTCCTAGTCTTGATGACCACGTCATCCACATAAGCATGGACGTTACGTCCGATTTGGTCCTCAAAGCACTTTTGAATACACCGCTGGTAAGTTGCGCCAGCGTTCTTCAACCCAAACGTCATAGTTTTATAACAAAAGGCCCCAAAAGGGGTTATGAATGATGTTTTCTCCCAATCCTCCCTTTTGAGCTTAATCTGATGATACCCGGAATATGCATCCAGGAAGCATAACAGATCGCTTCCAGCTACTGCGTCTATAATCTGATCTATCCTTGGAAGCGCGAACGGATCCTTTGGGCAATGCTTGTTGAGACTCGTGAAGTCAATGCACATCCTCCACTCGTTGGTCTTTTTCATCACCAGAACCGGGTTAGCCAACCAATCCGGGTGAAATACTTCCATGATAAAGCCGGCTGCCAATAGCCGAGCGATCTCTTCGCCTATAGCTTTCCTTCTTTCCTCATTCATTTTCCTCAAACCTTGTTTCACGGGCCTGGACTTGGGATCCACATGCAAACTGTGCTCTGCCAATTCTGTAGGGATACCCGGCATGTCGCTAGGTGTCCAGGCAAACACATCTGCATTCGAGCGAATGAACTCCACGAGCGCTCCCTCCTGCTCTTTTCCCAGGTTAGACCCTATGGTAAACTGCTTAGTAGAATCCCCTTCGACAAAATCTATCTTCTTGGTGTCTTGCGCCGCCTTGAATTTTGCTCTCTCATCCTCAGTATTCGGCTTTTTCAAGGCTGTTCTATCGTCCGGATTTACTTGAGACCGGTAATATTCGAGCTCTTCCTTCCTGCATGCCTGCTCGGCCATAACTGAATCTCCTTCGTCGCACTCGGCCGCTATATCCCGGTTCCCATGTATAGTGATGGTACGTTTAGGACCCGGGATTTTCAGCTGCAAATACACGTAGCACGGCCTAGCCATGAATTGGGCGTAAGCCGGCCTCCCCAACAACGCGTGGTAAGGACTGCGCAACTTGACCACCTCGAACGTGAGCCACTCCACTCGATAATTATCCGTCGATTCCCCAAAAGCAACTTCCAAGGTGATCCTTCCCTCGGGGCTCGCCGAGTGACCCGGTACGATCCCGTGAAAGATTGTCGAACTTTTCTGCAGCTGGGACTCTTTGAGACTCATCCGTAAGAAGGTCTCCCAATAAAGGATGTTGATGCTACTTCCACCGTCCATCAGGACCTTCTTCAGCTCGTAACCATTAACCTGTGGAGCAACCACCAACGCCAAGACTCCTGGACGCTCCACTTTTTCCGGATGATCTCTTCTATTCCACGTTATCTCTTGTTCTGCCCATCTAAGATATCCCGGCGCGGCTGATGAAACCGAATTTGCCGCCTGCTTTGACGTCTCTTTGTTCCTGCTAGAAGTTCCTGTAGTATGCACATGATATTGTCCTTTTAAATTAGTCGTTCGTACCGTGCCGACGAAGATGTTGATCCGGCCGATCGTCAATATAAATCCGGACTCGAGGTGATCCGACTCTGGCTCCCGGCCGGAGTCGTCCACCAACTTTTCTTCTTCGTGGTCGATGTAGATTTCGCCAATGACAAGATTCTCCATGCCCTTCCGAGCTTCTCCCGTGATGCAAACACCTTTGGACGCGAGCCACACGGTGGGCGCCAACTGTCGTGGGATAATCACGGCAGATGTTACCAGGGGTAACTGATCTTGGGGCAAGTCGACACAGGCGTTCGGGAGAGGGTTTAGCTCAAGGGAAGACATGGTACAACTCGATCAGATAGCCGGCAATCGAAGTCGCCGGATGTCTATTCTCAATATGATAATCCGATTAGGGTTTACACTAGATGCTCGATATCACGCGATACTGCTAAGGTCCTTAGATCTCTCTCTAAAACTATACCTGAGGGTTGGTTTATAAAGCACCCGTACCCCCTAACTTATTCGGCAAGGCATATTCCGGATCCTACATGGACACGGCACACTAACCATAACTTTCCTTTACAATAGCCCATAACCCGGGCCGTTAAGCCCACAAGTTTGGGCCTCCACAAGCTTCTTTATTCTTAGCCGAATCCTGCACGCCATCCTTTGGGCCGGGTTATTTCCTCAGAGCTTGGCATACCGGGTTAGCATCCCCCTGTCCGATAGTGTGGCGGGACACCTGCCAGGATGGAAGGCAAACCTTCTGAACAAGGGTGGGAGGCTCGAGTTGGTCAAGACCATGCTCGCGGCAGTTTCAATCTACACCATGATGTCTCTGGACCTGCCAGCCAAAACAATTGCAGACATTGAGAAAATCATGAGGGGTTTCCTAAGGAAAGGAAGGAAGGATGTGCACGGAGGGCATTGCTTGGTGGCATGGCAAAGAGTGTGTATGCCAAAGCACCTAGGGGGACTAGGCATCCCGAATCTCCGGATGATGAACCAAGCGTTGAGAACACGTTGGCTTTGGCTTTGCAGGACTGACACCTCTAAGCCGTGGAATGAGTTTAACATTCAAGTTCCCCAAGTGGTGAAACATCTATTCGAGGCAGCGACCACTTCCGTGCTTGGTAACGGGGCCAGTACCTTTTTCTGGAATGACCGTTGGATACCTCAGCGTAGAATCAAGGACATTGCCCCTTCACTCATGAAGAAAATCCCCAAGAGGGTCCGTGGAAGCCGCCGGGTTAGGGAGGGCCTGGCGGGAGGCTGGCTGGACGATATACCCCCAGACTTGAATGAGCAGGAACTCCGGGAGCTTCTATAACTGGCCGACCTTGTGGCCGGAGTTACTCTCACCGAGGGCATGGAGGATTCCTTCAGGTGGAACTTGGAGGCGAGCCATGTTTTCTCAGCCAGATCAGCTTATAGAGCCTCTTGTTTGCGGGATCTGAGGGCCTCGCCGGTACGCACCAGGTCTGGAGCTCCCGGGCACCAAACAAATGTAAATTCTTCTTGTGGCTTGCACTCAGGAATAGGTGTTGGACGGCGGACATGCTGAGTTGCAGGGGGCTGCCACACCCAGCGGCCTGTCCTTTCTGCAGTCAACACGCTGAAGACATTGATCACCTGCTGCTAGGATGTGTCCTGGCTAGGCAGGTGTGGACTGAGCTGTTAGGCAAGTGGGGGATGGCCGATTGGATCCCGAGTCAGTTGGACAGGGTTGTATCTTGGCTCCCAGCTCGGGCAGGAGGCGGAGTGGATCAAAAGGACTTGTGGACGGCGATCACCCTTATTTGTTGGTGCCTTTGGAGACATCGCAACGGGGTGGTGTTTGATGGACTCCAGCCGTCGGTAGAGAGAGTGCTTAGGTTGATTGAGGCGGAAGCGGCCTTATGGATTGCCGCTGGTTGTTTCCGGAGTAGTCTTCGTCAGGTAGAAAGGTGGCGGTTTGGCGAGTAGCCCCTTTTTGAGTTTTTTCAAGCGGTTTGCGTCCTGTGCGTCTGTGCCAGACGCGTTGTAACCGGCCTCGGCCTCTTCTTTCTTGAAACCGATACGTCTATCCAGGACGTATCCTTAAAAATAGTGATATTGCATGTTCATAAACCAAAAATCCTTGCACAAGCTCCAAGGTAGAATAGGAGAGATGTCTTGACCATTCTCTCACCTCCTTTTGAGCAAACTACATACAACCCATTGGAGAAGTTGTAAGATGTGTTGTTGATTATTGAAATATCCAATTTTACAAACAAGCTAACCAACAATGATGGAGGGATGATAACCCGGTAGGCTAACGCCAAGGAGTAACTCGGCCCAAAGGACGTTGCGCAAGACCCGGCTTATGGAAAAGGAGCTTCTAGAAGGCCCAATAGTGTAGGCCTCGTAACCCGGATTGTGGGTTCCGATAAGGAAGTTTAGGGTTTGCAAGCAGTGTCCGGGTAGGATTCAGAGTACGCCTTGGATAGTAAGCCAGGGGATCCGGGTACTATATAAGCCGGTCCGTAGGGTTAGGATACACAAGCTTACGAGATAGAGATTGCGAGATATCGAGTTTCCCTTGTAACACGAGAGTTGAGATAATATATTCAGATCGGAGACTCGGTGACTTGATTGCCGGCTACCAGATCGCATATCACCATGGTTTCCCTTGAGCTAAACCCTCTCCCAAACACCAGAGTCGATTTGCCCCAAGACAAGTTACCCCCGGTAACGTCTGCCGTGAATATCCCACGACAGTTGGCGCGCACCATGGGGCCTACGTCCAAAGGTGTTTACATCACGGGAGAAGCTCGGGAGAACATGAAGAACCTCGTCGTCGGCGAGATCTACACCAACCCCGATGGAGAGAAGATGGTGGACGATTTTGGCTGGGGGCCAGAGTTGGAACTGCTCGAATCCGGATCCGTCATCACGATCGGCCGGGTCAACGTCTTCGTCGGCATGGTACGTGCGTTCGGTTCAATCCCTGACAGTTTTGGATTTGATTCTGTGTCAGGAGAGGCCACCCACGTTCAGTCGGACGGAGAAGAATCGGTCGGGACGGTGGATCCGACAGAGGAGCCCACCACGAAGAGGGAACAACCGGAGGAGCCGGCATGGACCCCGCGTGGCCGGGTCATAAGAGAGGAGGATACCGAGTCTATCCTGCACCTGCTGGAGGACCGGTACGAGGAAGATAGCTGCGATGAGGAGGAGTATGAGTCTTCGCCAAGCATTGCGCGCCAGGTCGCGGTCTACACAGCCCCTGCAACCAATCTCAATCAGGGGAACGTGACTACGGCCGCGGTCGGAGCGGCGCAAGCATTGGCCCAGCAGCAAAATCCGGCTGAAGGAAATCCGGTTCTGACCCGGGTTGACGGAGAGTCGTCTTCAGTCACCAGCCGAGCGGCGGATAGCGAGATGCAGGCAAATATGTTTGGGTTACTGGCTAACAGGACGCCGGGGGAAGGTCCTTCGAATCCGCAACACCCGGCCCTGTTCAGTAACAATATTGTCTTGGACCCAACAGTGTTAGCTACTGTGATAACCCCGGAAAACTCCGCGGCACGTGCCAGGGACTTGGAGGTAGCACGCCGCGTGCTAGAGAAACAAACAAGAGATGTAGAAGCAGAAAAGCAAGGGGTAACCACGCGCCAACATGAACTGGACGCGCTGGAGAACCGGCTCCGAGCTGAGAAAAGCAGGGTGCATCAGAGATACCAGACAAGATTACCGGCGATGGGTGGAATCATAAACCCTAACGCACTATTCATCACACCCCAGGATCAGCCGATTTCGGCTGTGAATCAGGAAACTGTGCATCAACCGGCAACTGGAGCAGGACAGCCGGCAAACGTCCAGGCCGGGTTACCCACACTGCAGACTGGGGCCCCTGTCGGCAACACAGCGCCACCACCACCACCATCACGATTTCGTATGCCGCCGGGTCAATTCAATAACCCCATGGATAACGTATATGCCGCAACGTTAGCACTGAATCAGATCCCCGTAAGAGAGTCACCCCATGCGGAGCAGACCCGACGGGCGATCGGTTTGTTGCATACGGCAGTGGCTCAGCAGGTTAATTACCCGGATAATAGGAGTGGAATGCATGGAACGCCTTATATCAGCCAGCAACATGGCAATGCCGGCAATATGCAAACAAGCTCAGCGCGACGGAGGGCAGAGTAGCAGCAAATGCCGCCTCCTCCCCGCATGCAAGCAGTACCGACAGTATCAGCAGCACAAGGTATTGTGGATAGTTCCAGAGCTAGGAGAGCCGCGGCCGGGTCTACGGTGCACGGACCAGCAGTAGCGCCGCGTCCAGCCGTACCCCCCGCAGGATCGCATGTTTCCCGGGTGAGACCAGTACCGACTAATCTCGCTGGGCCCAAGTGTCTGACGGATAACATAAGGGCTGAGCCTTACCCGGATAAATTCAAGGAACCGGGTAAAGTAGTGAACTATGAGCCGACTATGGATCCAGAAACATGGTTGAGCAGTTATGAGATGGCTATGTCGATCCGCAACGCGTCTGAAAACCTTCAAGCCAAGTTCATGTACCTAATGATGTCGGAAGGAGCAGCAAAGTTGTGGTTCAACAATTTACCAGAAGGATCTATCAAGTCGTGAGGTGAGTTGAAAACTGCGTTTATCAAGCACTTTCACGGAACATGCAGGAAGTTGTTCACTATCGACGATCTAGAACGGTGCGTGCAAAAGAAGGGAGAGTCGGCGCGCAGCTGGGTGCGCCGGGTTATGGAGATATTGCATTCGTCTACAGATATTCAGCCGAAGGATGCGTTGCAAGCTATGGCCAAGACGTGCAAGTATACGCCTTTAGTGCAGAAATTGACTCGCATGAAATCCAGTCGAAATGCTTCAGAGGTTACAATGGGAGAACTAATGGATGCGTGCAACAAACACGCTGCAACGGATACCACGGAAGAGGACGTTGATGACAAGAAAGCAAAAGCAAATACAGGCAATAATGGAAGAACCGGCAATGGATCTACGCCGGGTAACCATGGAGGTAACAATGGGAACAACCAAAACAAGCGCCCGTTCGAGGGGAATTCCGAGTTTGTCGCCAGCACAGAAGTCGGGTCTTCAAGGCCCAGGGCAGAAGGAAATTTCAACGCAGGAAATCATAACGGAGGAAATTATCAAGGGCCACCAAGGCCGGGTAACAACTGGGATATCTTCAGAATGGCGTGCCCGAAACACAGCAGGAACGGAAGGCCAGCTAACCACTCATTGGAGCAATGTGCGGATTTGCAGAGATGGAAGAACGAGGAAGTGAACAAGGCTATGCGAGGTGCAGGCCGGGGAGGAGGACCGGGTCCGGGTGGAAACCCGGGCAACGGCCCACCCCCATCAGGCAACCCGGGAGTTGGGAATCCGGGTAATAACCAAGGAGGAGCTGGAGGCTTCCAAGCCAACCCCAAGCAATTGGGCCAATACCATGTTCACACCACAGGAATTTCTAACAAGGATAGAAAGATACTAAAGAAGGCAGTAAACTCGGTTCCTCGGCTGTCCCGAGATACCTGAGGTGGTCCGAGCAAGATGTAACCTGGAGCAGAAGAGATCACCCGGAAAGAATAGAACACCCCAGAGTCCTAGCATTGGTGGTCGCGCCACAGGTTAATGGTTATGAGCTGAAAAAAGTATTAATGGACGGTGAAAGCAGCATCAACATCCTATATTGGGAAACTTTCTTACGCATGGGTCTCAAGGAGTCTCAGCTACAGAAAAGTGCAACAGTTTTTCACGGAATCGTGCCGGGTCACTCAGCGTGCCCTGAAGGAAAGATCACTTTGGAGGTTGCTTTTGGAGAATCGAAGGACAACTTCCGGGTTGAATGGCTCACGTTCGAAGTGGTGAAGTTGCGCAGTCCTTATCACGCGCTATTTGGGAGGCCGGCTTACGCCAAGTTCATGGCCAGGCCGTGTTACGTCTACCTACAGCTAAAAATCCCGGGTCCTAAGCAGACCATCACCATACATGAGAGCCGGGATATAGCAGCTGAGTGTGACGAAGGAGATGCGGCAATGGCAGAACAAGCCTGTAGAAAGGAGGAGCTTAAGTATTACCGGTCTCAAGTAGACCCGGATGACAGGACAGCGCTGAAAAGGCCAAACACTGAGGATGAGAGAGCAAAATTCAAAGCAGCGCAAGATACTAAGATGGCAGCCTTCGTCGAAGGTGATCCCTCCAAGCAATTTGCCATAGGATCTAACTTGGATGATGAGCAGGAAAAAGCACTTGTGGAATTTATCCGTTCAAATCAGGATGTGTTCGCTTGGACGCCTAGCGATATGCCGGGTATCCCTACAGAGCTGGCAGAGCACAGTTTGCACGTTGATCCCAAGTCCAGGCCCGTGAAGCAGGGACTGAGAAAGATGAATGAGGAAAGAAGAAGGTCTATCGGCGAAGAAATTGCTCGGCTATTGACGGCGGGCTTTATCATGGAGGTATTTCACCCGGAGTGGTTAGCAAATACGGTTCTCGTGATGAAAAAGACCAATGAGTGGAGGATGTGCATTGATTATACGAGTCTCAACAAGCATTGCCCAAAGGATCCGTTTGCACTTCCAAGGATAGATCAGATCATAGACGCAGTGGCTGGAAGTGACCTATTATGCTTCCTGGATGCATATTCCGGGTATCATCAGATCAAGCTCAAGAAGGAAGACTGGGAGAAAACGTCGTTTATAACCCCTTTTGGGGCCTTTTGTTACAAAACCATGACTTTTGGATTGAAGAACGCCGGCGCAACCTATCAGCGGTGCATTCAGAAGTGCTTTGAGGACCAAATTGGACGCAACGTTCATGCTTACGTGGATGACGTGGTGATCAAGACCAGAAAGGCAGAAACATTTATTGATGATCTGAAGGAAACATTCAAGAACCTGAGAAGATACCAGATGAAACTTAACCCGGCAAAGTGTGTATTTGGAGTCCCAGCAGGGAAGTTACTCGGTTTCATTGTTTCAGTGAGAGGATTGAAGCAAACCCGGATAAAATCAAAGCGATCCAGAGTCTGAAAAAGCCGGAAAACCTGAAGCATGTACAGAAGCTTACGGGGTGCGTAGCAGCGCTGAGCCGGTTTATATCAAGACTCGGAGAGAAGGCAATACCCTTGTACCGGCTCTTGAGGAAATCTGATAAGTTCGTTTGGGACCAAGAGGCGGATGTGGCATTTGAGGCACTAAAAAAGCAACTATCTGAGGCACCAGTCCTAGCAGCCCCGGGTCCTAAAGAGCCCATGTTACTATACGTTGCAGCGGGGCCCCGGGCGGTTAGCGCAGTGGTTGTCGTTGAGCGCAAGGAGGATGGAAAAGATCACCCGGTCCAGATGCCGGTTTATTATGTAAGCGAGGTGTTATCAGAAGCAAAGCAGCGCTACCCGCATTGGCAGAAGTTGGTTTTCGGGGTCTTCATGGCCAGCCGGAAATTGAAACCGTATTTTCAGGAACACCCCATAACAGTGGTTAGCTCTATACCAATGTCGGATATCATCAGAAACTCGGATGCAACAGGTAGAATAGCCAAGTGGGCGATCGAGATGGGAGATTATCACATCAACTACGAGCCCAGGTCAGCAATCAAATCTCAAGCTCTAGTTGATTTCATTAACGATTGGACTCACACAGGCATGCCCACAATGACTCCACTAGTAGAAAATAGGCCTATAGTCCCGGTTCGCCAGGGCCAGTAGTCCCGACCGAGCAAGCGGGACTAGCTATGCGCGACTAAAGACCCCACCCCCTATAGTCGCGCCGATTACGAACCGGGACTAAAGGCCCGTCCACGTGGGCCGGTGGCGGAGCCGGGGCGCGACCTTTAGTCCCGGTTGGCAACATGAACCGGGACTAGACTTTATTTCGTAATTTTTTTAATTCATTTGGGTTTCTAATTATTTTTCACACCAATTTTTCTCTCCCTTTTTTTCACTCCCTTTTTTTTTAGAATTTGTATTATTTGCTTAGTGTCTAACTACAATTATCTCTAGTCAAATTACTTACTCATGGTCAAACTTCCCGCTCGGTCACCCATCCTCCCACTACTCTAGCACTAGCACGCTTAACTTCCGAGTTCCATACCGTCCCGCATCCAAGTGTTTCGCACGCATGTATGTGATAGTAGTATCATATCAATCTTATTAACATGTTGGTCGATGCCACATTTCTTTATTGTTTGAATTTCAAATAAATCTTTTAAGAAACAAAAGTAATAATGTAATTAATAATTTTGATTAAATAAATAAACATTAACTTTTTAATTTGTATTATTTCTAAAAATACAAATAATATATCAAAAAATTAAGAAAAATAGAGCTAATTCATTTTAAAATCTTAAAAATACAAATAATATATCAAAAAATTAAGAACAATAATACTAATTCATTTTAAAATCTTAAAAATACAAATAATATATCAAAAAATTAAGAAAAATAATACTAGTTCATTTTAAAATCTTAAAAATACAAATAATATATCAAAAAATTAAGAAAGATAATACTAATTCATTTTAATACTGGATGATTTTGGTATTGACTAGATATATGTTTTCCTGGCTTAGATTAATTTTTGGTGAACAGATATATAGAAACTGTAGTTTTTCTGTTTTGTTTTCTTGATGTGTTTTTGTTTGTTTTCTTGATGTGTTTTTGTTTTTGTTTGTTTTG
The DNA here is from genome assembly GCA_028641055.1 of Alopecurus myosuroides. Taxonomy (NCBI): domain Eukaryota; kingdom Viridiplantae; phylum Streptophyta; class Magnoliopsida; order Poales; family Poaceae; genus Alopecurus; species Alopecurus myosuroides. The sequence goes on along the minus strand of CM054063.1, from coordinate 339,007 downwards.
AAACGTGTGTTTGACATAATATAGAAATAGTATAGCTAGGAATTAATATAGAAATAATATCCATTACACTTTGCAACACTTTGCAAATTTTTCCAAGTCATTTAAAACTAGGAAACAAAAATAGTTTTATGAACAACAAAAGACAAGTGATAATTAAATCACAAGTAAAATACGAGTAGAGACATCACAATCATGAATAGAACACAATCATATCACATTCATAACATAGAGTCTTACGATCACACATAACAAAAACATAAGTCTCACAATACTAAGATATCCATTACGTACTAAGATATCCATTACATGCATATATCGAACGCATACATCTATGGCTCCGTCGAGTAGATGCGGAACAACTCGTAGGAGTCGTATGCATCTATGACTGCATACTTGACGTTCGTCCAGTCCAGTGGGGTCTTCTCCCAATACCAGTGATTCCTCGAGGGGAAACCAGACTTCATGGTTTCGTAGCCCTCGTGGATGAAGGCAGTTGCCATCGGAGCCATCCCGGTTTTGGGCCCGGGCAAATCATCGAAATGGATAAGATCCTGAAGATCAATGTAGTGATCTTCAGGTATCACAATACCCAAGCGCATCAATTTCTGACGGTCTTGAGTTTTGTCAACGCTGCAAAAGTCATACCCCTTGTTGACAAGAAAATCAACAAGTGCTGGAGAATGCTTTGAACTACTGCAACAACAAAAATTTGATACGTGTTAGATATGTTGCAAAACATGTATTCTTCAGATGCAACAAACAAATCGAAGATGCAAGATTGTACGTGTGCGTTACCTTGACCATTGGAAGACCAAAACGGCCTCCTTGAACGCAATCTGGATGACGGCAACATCCCGTTGATCCGCCGTATACTCCAGATCAAGCCCGAAGAACCGGTGTTCATCGGGAGAGGAGAAATAGAGATTGGTCAAATGCCCAAGAGCACCGGGGAGCCTCTCGGAAATGTTGGTGTAGCACACGTCGAGACGCTTGCCGCATGGTGTGGGAACACGGAGTCTCTGCCAAACTTCAGCCATGGTGCTTGGTGGAGGAAGATCGAAGAGAGGGAAGAGAAGAGAAGAGAGGAAGAAACAGAGACTCGGACGCGCACTGTAGCAATGGCGCCCTTCTGCCTCGCTCGCGGAATAAAAAACCGCCGCGCGGGAGGCGAGCAGTTTGTATCTTTAGTCCCGGGTGGCCAGGCCAACCGGGACTAAAGACTCATTAGTCCCGGGCGGTCAGGCCAACCGGAATTAATGCCCTCCACGCGCCTCAACGCGCTTCCCAACCCGCGACGCATGACCTTCTGTCGCGGGTCTCCTCCCGACCCGGGACTAAAGACTCATTAGTCACGGTGCGCGATGTTTGGGGACTGATGGGGGCGTATGGAAGGCCTTTTTTCTACTAGTGCTCCAAGTTCCGAGTCTTGGATAATGCACTTTGACGGTTCCAAGCAATACGAGGGATCAGGAGCTGGAGTGGTGCTCACATCACCTAAAGGAGACAAGTTGAGCTACGTATTGCAGATTCACTTTGATTGTTCCAACAATGTGGCCGAGTATGAGGCATTATTACATGGATTGAAGATAGCCAAGGAGATGAACATTAAGAGGATACGGTGCTACGGCGATTCGGATCTTGTGGTACAGCAGGTCTCGGGAACTTGGGATAGAAAAGATGCAACTATGGCAGCATACCGCAGAGAGGTGGACCGGGTTGCCGGGTGTTTTTCCGGGTATGAGGTGGAGCATGTAGATAGAAGAAAAAACGAGGCAGCAGATGCACTCGCCAGACTCGGCTCGCGCAGAGAGCCGGTTCCACCCAATGTGTTCCTGGATGAGCTATGGCGGCCGTCAGTTGAAACCGAGTCTGAGGAAGAACTGGCTAACAAAGACCCGGATTCGGAGCTCGTGGCCACAATACACACTGTTCCCGAGTGGACAGAGCCGTTTCTGGCTTACCTATCACGGGGCGAGTTACCACAGCAAGAGGTACTAGCAAGGCAAATTTTGAGGCGAGCAAAAGATTATTCCGTCATCAATGGGGAGTTATATAAAAGGAGCGCAGCAGGAGTATTCTTGCGTTGTGTAGCACCAGAGGAAGGCCGGCAAATCCTGAAAGAGATCCACGAAGGCGACTGTGGGCATCACGCATCCACAAGGTCCCTTGTGGCCAAGGCATATAGGCACGGTTTCTTCTGGCTCACAGCTTTAGCAGATGCGGAACGCTTGGTGGCAAGGTGCGACGGATGCCAAAGGTACGCCCGCCAAATCCATGTGCCGGCTATGGAGTTGCAAACAATTCCTTTGACCTGGCCTTTCACCGTTTGGGGTATGGACATGGTAGGCCCCTTTCACATGTCACCTTGCAAAAAGACACATCTCCTGGTGGCTATCGATAAATTACCAAGTGGGTTGAAGTTATGCCAGTTACCAATTGTGAAGCGATTACGACAGTTAAGTTCCTGAAAAGGATTATCTACCGGTTCGGCTATCCTCACAGTATAATTACCGACAATGGAACCAACATGTCCCTTGGCGAGATGGAGAAATTTTGTGGCAACAACGGAATTCGGCTTGACATAGCTTCCGTAGCTCATCCACAAGCCAATGGACAAGTGGAGAGGGCAAACCATGAGTTACTTCGTGGATTAAAGCCACGATTGCGAGTCCCATGTGTCAGAGCTGCTGGAGCAAGGGTTGAAGAGTTACCCTCAGTGGTTTGGGGTATCAACACTACACCCAACAGATCTACTCAGATGACACCGTTTTTCATGGTTTATGGTGCAGAAGCGGTGCTGCCGAGTGATATCATCCATGACTCGCCTCGAGTATCGGCTTACGTCGAGGTGGAGAACGAGAAGACCCGGCAGGACGCCGTGGATATGTTAGAAGAACACAGGGAACAAGCTTTGGAGAGATCAGCCATATACCAGCAGGATCTGAGGAGATATCATAGCCGGAGAGTCAAAACCCGGGTCTTCCAGGAAGGAGACCTGGTTCTGCGCCTAGTAGAGTCAAAGGAAGGAAAACACAAGTTATCCCCACCATGGGAGGGACCGTTCATCATAAGCCGGAATCTGCACAATGGATAATATTACTTGATAGATGCAAGGGAAGAGTCGGCCACGGTTAATGACACCGCTCATACCACTTCATTTATGCAAGAGAGAGAAAGACCTTGGAACGTAGCTCAACTGCGTCCCTACTATACCTAGTTTAGACTAGATTTACAAGTGAAATTACACGATCTAACAGGCAGCAGGTTTCATACGCACTCTTTTCCTATCCAGGGTACCTAAGAGGACTGGAGGGTTTTTAATGAGGCGGCTTGCTGACCTAACTTTTCTCATATCAATAAAGAGATGGTTAAACAATATATTGTTCCTTTTCATGTGTTTTTTATCAAGTTTTTTATCTCTGTTGTGTTTTTATTTATTTTTTCTTCCAGGTAAGTATTATTTATTGTTCTTAGTACATTAGTTTCTTTAGTAAATTGCATATATTTAGGTCTTGAGGGCTGATTGCTTGAATAGCACAGTTACAAACTCAAAGACCCGGCCATGATGCCTATGAGTTATAAGGGCCGATTACTTGCAAACAAGTACGGCTGCAAGCTTATAACCGGACAAAGGAGCCAAACTTTCTAGACTTTTCTTACTTAAGCTCGATGTGACTCGCACTAAAGTGGCATGATTCGCTAGTGTATGGTTCCAATCAGTCATGATGCCCAATGGGACTTGCCTGACCATGTCTTCATACAGCTGTAGCAACATGATTATCCACGCGAAAGCCGACTTACAGTACAAGAGAGTCAAAAGGGTCATCTAAACCACAAGTTATGCAGAGTACAAGGTTAGTAACCGGAAACTCAAAGTTTATTAAGCATAACTTCAAAACCTATGTGAAACGGCTCTAGGTTTTGGGCTTAGCAGGTAACAACTTGTTCCTTTTGAAAGACCCAACACCCCAGACTCGGCATTTCGGGCCTTGGGGACTCGGGAATTTGAAAACAGAAACAAATTATCTAGCTATTCGGCCCAAAAACCCAAAAATCCGAGTCTTGGGGACTTGGAAAAAAAGTCCACCAGTCAAAACCCACGAGACCCGGAAACCGAGTCTCACAATAGGAACCATAGTAGAAAGTCAGAAAATCAAGGAAAAAAAAGCTCAAAGTCAAGGAATATCAAATTCAAGGAAAAGGCCAGAAGGGCCATGAAATATATTAAGGTATTAAAGTGTATTACAAGCCACGATAGTAGTATCATAAAGCGCACAGGCGCGCTATCAAAAGAATAATTATTTTAAAGGCCCATTGGCCGGATAAAGTGCCTAAGGCGGTTGCCGATAAAAATCTCACTCGGCATCTTGGGCCGTGTCGTCCATCTTGCCCTTTCCCTTGGCAGCCGGGTCCTGCTCCTTGCCTTGTTCTTCAGCATTCTTGGTGGCGGCAGCACTCGGGTCAGCGGTAGTGCCGGCCCGTGCGGGAGGAGGGACGACTGGCGTGGAGGTAGCAGTCGCAGAATCGGCCTCAGCCTTCTTCTTCGCGGCCTCTTCTCTCGCCTGAGCAGCCTCCGCCTTCCATCGAGCCAGCATATCGTATGGCTTGGGAAGATCCGACTTAATCGTCTTGTCATCAGCATCATATGCTGGGGTAATTGCACTGACATCCAAACCATCGGCAACTACGCTGGCCGAGTGACGAACCTCCTTCTGGATGGCCTTGAAATTCTTCACTGATAACTTGGACCCGTCGTGGTTGAACTCTGGAAACCCGCCCACAAGCTTGGCCGGCTCAAGTTTTGGGAAATATGCCTTAGCCAGCGCAAGCCCCCGGGTCACTCCAACCCGGCAGGACGAGCGTTTCCAGTGCTCAATCCACTCGGGGATAGTGGAGCACGCGTCAAGCAGCGTCTTCAGGTTGCCATGCCCGACACCCGACCACTTCAGATCCTGAAGAATCCATTTGGTTCCGGCACAGAGCTGCCGGATCGTGCTCTTGATGGTTTTCAGCTTTGCGATATCATCTTCATCCGGAGTTACATCATCCGGGCCTGCAGAAAATAGAAAAAAGCAGTGAGTAAGGAAATCCGACTATTTATCAGAATAAGAATCCGGGTTATAATTATTAAGTTAGGAATAGTACCAGTCAAAGCACGATATGTGTCGGCAATCTGAACAGAAAGTTTGGTCAGTTCATCTTCTGCTGCATGAGCCCTCTTTCTATATTTCCTTGTGATTTTCCCTGCCCTCTTGGCATCAGCTTCAGCCGACTCATGCAGAGTCGCCTCCTTCTCCGACATTTTCTTCGTTTGGCTATCAAAGCTTCCAGGACATTTTCTTCGTACCTCATGTTTGGCTATCAAAGCTTCCAGGACATTTTCTTTGTCAGCCCTCAAGGTGTGCAGGGCGTCAAGCATTTGGGAAAAAGTCATGCCCGCGGGCCTGATACCGGAAGAGCCGGCGGCCTGATTACCCGGGGGGCGAACCGTCTCCGACTTTGGGGTCGAGACCCGGGTTGTCTGGGTGTCCGGTTTGGGAGAGCCCATCCTTGTGTCCAGGATCTCGACGTCGTCGTCCTCAGCCTCTTCAGATGGCTTGGGAGACCCGGCTTCCTGCCGGGCCGGGTCAGCCAGGGGGCCTTGTTCCTGATTCTCTTCACCACCACCGCCAGTCGCGGCGTCCAAATCGTCAACCGGCCCTTCAGTCTCCCGGTTGTCTGTGTCCATATTATCCGGGTCACTGATCGTGACCTGGGCGCTAAGGAAAGGAAAGAGAAGAGATTAGCAGCAAAAATTGAAGGTTATCAAAGGGACTGGTATATTGCTTAGCCGGAAATATAACTTACCCGGCATTCACCACGAAATCTGCAGGAAGTGAACTGCTAGATGCGGACGAGGCTGTCACAGAATCCGAGAGTGAGACCCGGAGCTGTCCGGCCAATGGATGATTGGGGGAAAGATGTTTTCGAGGTGAGTTGATGGGATGAGATGGAGAAATACCAGTACGACGAGCCGGGGACGTGGGGATACCCGGGTTGAGGGGATCATCGCCCGGGGAATTCCGGGTTACCCTGCGCTTGGTTGGAGGCGGATCCTTCAAGTGTGGTGAATTTGATAACTGTCGGTTAAGTTCCCGCATATTATCAAAAGAATAGGGTTTGGAGGACATGGAAGAGTAGGGAACCTTGAAGACGACCCCGCGGGTTTTCCTCTTGGTTCCGACCTCGACTTCCCGCTCAACCTCGCTTTTGTCGCTCTCAGTTTCTTCCGGGTCTCCCTGATCATCCTTGTCACCCTTATCATCCATCCCTGAAAGGCGCAAGCATATAGTTGGAAAAACAGAAAAAATGGGAAAGCAAAGTAATAGAGGTTGGGGTGATTGAAATCCGGGTGATACCCTCGTCAGTGTCGGCCGGTTCTTCTTCTTCTTCCTCCGGGTTCCCGGAGTTGGGAGGGGTCTCAATGTTACAGAAAGCATTGTCGGCCTGAGATAAAAGCATGAAAATGAGAGTTAGTAGTTGTATCAAGTCAAAGTACGGGAATAAGTGGATAAGTATCAGATTTTACCGCTGGAGCCGGGTTATCCCGGGTGAACGGCGCTAACCCGGCTATATTCTTGATCACCTCCAGCTTCTCAGTCAGGAAGCCCTTGATGGTCTTGTTGGTATCACCGGCCGGATAGTTCTTCGAGGAATAGCGGAGCGCGTCCGTGACGTGCCCCGATTATTCGCACATTAGCTTTGAGCGGATAGAATTGGGCTGAATGCGGAAATCTACCCAAGTCTTAACTAAGTTAAGCCCAGCAAGACCATGGGCGAAAAGGACGGCTATCTTGGCCAGGTGGGGCTGGATGGATTCTCGTTCCGACTCAGAGGCGAAAGCGTTAAAGGTGTCGGAAAGATCTAAGAGACCCTCCGAGTAACCCGGCAATTTCCTCTCGCCGGGTGGGGAGGTGTCCCGGCAATAAAAAAAGTATAGCTGCCAATGCTTAACATGTGAGTTAAGACTTAGAGTCGGCATGGGAGAATTTTTGCGGCGTTGGATGGAAACCCCGCCGCAAGCCAAGAGGGCCCCGTCACCGCTTTCGCGGCACGGTTTGCATTGGAAAAGCTCGATGAATAAAGCCAGATTTGGCGGAATGCATAAGTAGGATTCGCAAAGGACTATGAAATGGGTTATATTCAACATAGAGTTAGGCCCTATGTCGAATACCCGGAGGCCGTAGTGGCTGAGGACCTCACGGAAAAAAGAGTGACCCGGGGGGCGAAACCCCCGGATCACGTGCTCGACAAAGCATATTACCTCGTCGGGATTGGGGGTAGGCCGGGTCTCATCACCCGGCACCCTCCAGTGGATCTCCTTCTGAGGCGGTAGAACGCCAGACTCGGCGAGTTCTTCTAACTTGGCCAGGGTCACGGAGGACCGCGCCCAGTTGGCGGAAATGGACTGGGTTGACTTTGCCTTGGCCGGCTGTTTGCCCTTGTGCATTGGGGCCATTTGCTCAGTCTGCAAAATACAAGGCAAAGAGTACGAAGCATTAAGACTTGGGAATTATGAGCTATCCGAGTATTCACAAGCAGTATCAGTAAGAGGCATGGAAACCGTGAATTGTCCAAGTATCATTAGACAGAACAAAAATTACACACTATCCGGGTATTGACGAGCAGTACAGAAATTATGGGACATCTAAGTATCAGCGAGCAATTCTAAAAAGAGGTTGATTGCCTGTTTATCTACAGTATGAATAAAAGAACCGGAAGTGGTGGTCTATCCGGGTATCGATGAACAGCCGTGGAAATTTGGGCGGACTACATCTAGATTGGAAATTTTACGGATGATTTCGCGGAGAAATTAACGACTACGAGCCATAGGAGAGTGCTGCGGGATCAACTATTGAGCAATTGGACGAACTATAGTGGGGTTAAATGATCTAATTCGGCGTGAGGCGAGAAATGGCCCGCGGGCGGACCTAGATCCGATCTAGATCAAGCGGAGAAATTAGAAGCTAAACTAATGGAAGTAAGGAGCTTACCAGTGTCGATTGGAGAAGGGCGCGACGGCGGCAGATGGCGCAGTCGTGGTGTCCCCTTGCGACTCCCGGCGGGCAGGTCGAGGGCGCGGCGGCGGAGACTGGCGGCGGCGCGGGGCAAACCGTGGAGGAGCGCAGCTAGCGGCGGCTCTGCTCCAGCGGTGTGCCCGAGGTCTCCGTGGTGGTGTTGTGCGAGCTCGAGTGAGAGGGTGCCGGTGAGGAAGAAGAAGATGGAAGAAATGAGCCGTTAGGTTTAGGTCACCACCTAGGCACCTATTTATAGGTACGGGTGGGGAAACCTAGGCCGGCAAGCGGGAACCAAAAATTTCGGGATAAGGGATACCCGTCCTGATATTTTGGGATACGCGTTAAGTGCTGGTGCGAGATATCCGGAATGGATAAGAAGCAAATCTCTTCCGTGATATCCGGATCAATTAACGAGTGCAATAAGCCGGGTCTTCTGCATTTTCCTCGGAACATTGACCCGGAAAAGTAGAGATGGACTCAGAGAAAGCCGGGTTATTATATGGACCACCAATGGAGTTAGGCCTAACTGTTTATTAAAGCAAACCTAACCCGGCCTCTATGAATTTGTATGTCTGTTATTTTTGCAGGGAATAGCGTGCGCTTCAAGGAGGATTCCGTGAAGCCCAAGCTATTCTGGGGACTACTGATGGAGGGATGATAACCCGGTAGGCTAACGCCAAGGAGTAACTCGGCCCAAAGGACGCTGCGCAAGACCCGGCTTATGGAAAAGGAGCTTCTAGAAGGCCCAGTAGTGTAGGCCTCGTAACCCGGATTGTGGGTTCCGATAAGGAAGTTTAGGGTTTGCAAGCAGTGTCCGGGTAGGATTCAGAGTACGCCTTCGATAGTAAGCCAGGGGATCCGGGTACTATATAAGCCGGTCCCTAGGGTTAGGATACACAAGCTTACGAGATAGAGATTGCGAGATATCGAGTTTCCCTTGTAACACGAGAGTTGAGATAATATATTCAGATCGGAGACTCGGTGACTTGATTGCCGGCTACCAGATCGCATATCACCATGGTTTCCCTTGAGCTAAACCCTCTCCCAAACACCAGAGTCGATTTTCCCCAAGACAAGTTACCCCCGGTAACGTCTGCCGTGATTATCCCACGACAAACAAACTGTTAAAGTTTCCCTAACAACGGTACAAAACAAAGACAAAGAAAAGCCTACAATAAACAAAAAGAAGAACACAAATATGCCTCTTATCAGCACGAACTAAGGAAAGTCACTTATGCTCAGGTGCACTGGTGTTTTAAACAATTCAAAACACATATTTATAAGTATTAAAAAACTGTTTCAAAACACATATTTACCCACAATCTACGGAAATACTGTGAAGTACATAAAAATAACAAAATTTGTATAATTGAAAATGTGCATTTTCACTATACTCGTATATGTCTATTTATTATTTTCTAGAGCTTAAATATAAATTATACTAAACTAGAATTTACACCTTTGTGGGATACATCATTGAGAGAAACAAGCATTTATTTTAAGATTTTTTAAAACTTAAAATTGTAATTTTCAATTTTATAAAACAATAGGATTGCTAGTGCTTGGGACTTAGAAATCTGCACTCCATAGACGAGTACTCACTACAGGAATCGGCCGATATGCCGACGGCCAAATTCTATGCCGACGGCAATTTGTCGGGGCCGTCAGCATAGATCCAGTGAGGAAATCTCAAATTGCGAAAAAAAAAATGCTATGCCGACGGCCTTTTTTTTTTTGAGCCACGCCGACGGCTGCCTGTAGTTCAAATTTGCCTCGTTTCCAGCTGAATCGTTTGAAATTTGTGTTCTTCAAAAGAGGTGGATGAAAACCTTTTCGGAGGAAAATAATTGGTTATTTGTGCATATAACATGGTCTAGTATTTTCAAAAAAATACAGCTCCCAGGTTTTGCAACATATTTGTGGTTGATGCTTCACAAAAAAACCATTTTTCACACTCGGAAGATGAAAAATGGTTTTTTTATTCAATGAAAAGGAAAAATTTCTTCGGGAACATTGTCTGTGCTTCCAATATGCATGTTTGTGTGGAATATGGGCATATTTAAATAAACTATGCCATGGATTTGGCCATTACACCCGTCATTTGGCCCGAAACCCTAGAATGTTCGTAGGAGATAGCTCATTTATGTGAACATATTTTCAACACAACTGTCGTATTCCAAGTTTATTATTTTTGGTGGATACTAGGACATATATAATGAAACCACGCGAAGGTCTTCCATCATTTTGGGGTTTTTTAAATTTTCTGGAATTTTCTAAGTCAGTTTCATGAAAAAGTCAAGACGGCGGGCATGACCGTTCGTAGCTAGGGCTTGAATATTGAGAAACTCTTGGTGTATCTCTGATGAAATAGGTAGTTGTGTACCTAAAAATGATTTTTTCCAAAAATCATGAGCAAACTACGAGGCACCTGTAGTTCAAATTTGACCCGTTTCCAGCTGAATCGGCAGAAACTTGTGTTCTTCAAAAGAGGTGGATGAAAACCTTTTCAGAGGAAAATAATTGGTTATTTGTGCATATAACATGGTCTAGTATTTTCAAAGAATGCAGCTCCCAGGTTTTGCAACATATTTGTGGTTGATGCTTCACAAAAAAAGCCATTTTTCACACTCGAAGAATAGAAAATGGTTTTCTTATTCAATGAAAAGCAAAACATTCTTCGGGAACATTGTCCGTGCTTCCAATATGCATGTTTTTGTAGAATATGGGCATATTTAAACAAACTATGCCATGGATCTGGCCATTACACCCGTCATTTGGCCCGAAACCCTAGAATGTTCGTAGGAGATAGCTCATTTATATGAACATATTTTCAACACAACTGTCGTATTCCAAGTTTATTATTTTTGGTGGATACTAGGACATATATAATGACACCACGCGAAAGTCTTGCATCATTTAGGGGTTTTTTAACTTTTCTGGAATTTTCTAAGTCGGTTTCATGAAACAGTCAACACGGCGGGCATGACCGTTCGTAGCTAGGGCTTGAATATTGATAAACTCTTGGTGTATCTCTGATGAAATAGGTAGTTGTGTACCTAAAAATGATTTTTTCCAAAAATCATGAGCAAACTACAAGGCACCTGTAGTTCAAATTTGACCCGTTTCCAGCTGAATCGGCAGAAACTTGTGTTCTTCAAAAGAGGTGGATGAAAACCTTTTCAGAGGAAAATAATTGGTTATTTGTGCATATAACATGGTCTAGTATTTTCAAAAAATGTAGCTCCCAGGTTTTGCAACATATTTGTGGTTGATGCTTCACAAAAAAAGCCATTTTTCACACTCGGAAGATGGAAAATGGTTTTTTTATTCAATGAAAAGCAAAACTTTCTTCGGAAACATTGTCCGTGCTTCCAATATGCATGTTTGTGTGGAATATGGGCATATTTAAACAAACTATGCCATGGAATTGGCCATTACACCCGTCATTTGGCCCGAAACCCTAGAATGTTCGTAGGAGATATCTCATTTATGTAAACATATTTTCAACACAACTGTCGTATTCCAAGTTTATTATTTTTGGTGGATACTAGGACATATATAATGACACCCCGCGAAAGTATTGCATCCTTTTGGGGTTTTTTAAATTTTCTGGAATTTTCTAAGTCGGTTTCATGAAAAAGTCAAGACGGCGGGCATGACCGTTCGTAGCTAGGACTTGAATATTGAAAAAATCTTGGTGTATCTCTGATGAAATAGGTACTTGTGTACCTAAAAATGATTTTTTCCAAAAATCATGAGCAAACTACGAGGCACCTGTAGTTCAAATTTGACCCGTTTCCATCTGAATCGGCAGAAACTTGTGTTCTTCAAAAGAGGTGGATGAAAACCTTTTCAGAGGAAAATAATTGGTTATTTGTGCATATAACATGGTCTAGCATTTTCAAAAAATGCAGCTCCCAAGTTTTGCAACATATTTGTGGTTGATGCTTCACAAAAAAAGCCATTTTCACACTCGGAGGATAGAAAATGGTTTTTTTATTCAATGAAAAGCAAAAATTTCTTCGGGAACATTGTTCGTGCTTTCAATATGCATGTTTGTATGGAATATGGGCATATTTAAACAAACTATGCCATGGATTTAGCCATTACACCCGTCATTTGGCCTGTTTCCAGATGAATCGGCAGAAACTATCAAAATGGCTACCATGGCTATTTATCAAAAGAGTTTAATTTTTTTAAAACTATCGATGTTTTTATGATATGGATGTCATATTTGAATTTCTCTAATTTTTCTAATCGATTTAGACATTTTATTTGTCAAATTTCGATTTACGGATTTAAAGATATAAATTATTGTATATTAAATAATTTATTCACAAAACAAAGTAATTTCTAACATTATATTATTATTTAGTCAATAAACATAATTATATAATCATTGTTATTTGTTCAAATATTGTTTTAAATTTAAACAGTACAAAAGTTTAACATCATTCCCCACAGGTTAATATGATTGATATGATAGTAATATCAGTAAGTTCTAACATCTCATATGGAATCTAGTTTGGAAGGAACTCAAAGGTTAAGCGTGCTTGGGCTGGAGAATTTCAGGATGGGTGACCAAACGGGAAGTTTGACTAAGTTAAGTATGTTGAGTAGATTAATTGTGTAATTAGAGATTAAATATGTGGCTAAGTGAAAAATTCTGGAATAGAATTTCAAAAAAGTTCAAAAAAATTTCAAATTTTTTTTTCAAAAAAATTCGAATTTTTTCTTGATTTTTTTTCCAATTATTTTGGAAATATTGTGCCGACGGCTTTTAGTGTCCCGACGGTCATTTGACCTGTGCCGACGCGGTCATATGCCGACGGTAAGGTGCCGACGGCATTTTAGCCTGTGCCGACGGCTTCTGGCCGTCGGTATATCGTGTGATTCCTGCAGTGACTAATTAGAATACGCTCGAAAAATCGCCATGCTAAACACGCTAACACTAGCTAGCTACATATTTGCTCCGTGGGAGGCCTAAACCAGGACTAAAGATCCAGCCCAAGTGCATTTCTTGTTAGGATAAGTACCAAATACCTGTAACGAATCATCATCATTATAAGATGATTCGGTTAGTGATCCTCCCTTGATCTTCTCCATGTATAACCGGCATGTTTGCCCCCTATATAACACGTACCCGATACCGAGACAAAGGTATCGCTTCCTGCCACTTTTGATATGGTATCAGAGCCGAATTCTCTTCCATGACATCGTAGGATAGCCATCTACAGAAAACCCAAAAACCTAGCACACCGATCTACCCAAGAACCCTAGAACACCGCAGCTCCGATCTGCGCAAACCCAATACCCATCGTCAATACCCATCCGATCTACCCACAAACACCCAATACCAGCAATACAAACCGATCCCATCTGATCAAACACCCAAGAACCAGATACAACCCAACCAATCTCACACCAAAAACACCCAATGGCGTCGGCAAGCAACCCTGCCTAACCCCTCGGCAATCCACCCGCGGAGAAGCTCAAGCGGACAAACCACCTCCTCTGGAAGGCGCAGGTGATGCCTGCTCTGCGTGGAGCGCGGGTTCTTGGACTGCTGGAGGGCAAGGAACCGGCGCCGCCAGAATTCCTCACCACGAGTGCGGACGGCAAGGAAACATCTGTTCCCAATCCAGCTTACGATAGCTGGATCCTGAAGGATCAACAAGTGCTGAGTTATCTCTTAAACTCATTATCTGTTGAGATCTTAGCCCAGACAGTTGGGCTCGACCATGCCGCCGACGTGTGGGCGCTGATCACCTCTCTCTTCGCCGCGCGCTCCAAGGCCAACGTGGCACACCTGCGCGGTGAGCTTGCCAACACCAAGAAAGGAGCCATGACTGCAGATCAATATGTTGGCAAGATGAAGGGTTTCGCTACTGAACTTGTAGCCGCTGGCCGTACGGTGGATGAAGACGAGCTGGTCGAGTTCATCCTCAATGGACTCGATGACGACTACACCGCCCTTGTCTCCTCTGTCAGCGTCATGCCTTCCTGCTCGGTAAGCGAACTCCATGCTATGATTGCTGCCTATGATACCCGTCAGATGAGGTTGTCAGGAGGAGGCCAGAAGCAGTTCGAGTCTTCGGCCAATGCAGCGCGCCGCGAGCGGCGTGACAACTACACCGGCAATCGCTACACCAACAACAACTACACCGGCAATCGCGGTCGGTACACTGACCGTGACCGTGAGGGACGCGATCGCGAGGATACTCGTGGTCGGTACTACGACCGAGGTGAAGACGGAGGACGTCGAGGTCAGTCCTATGACCGCGACGGTGGTCACCGTGGTGGCTATGGCGATGGTCACCGCGGTGGCTACGGTGATCGTGGTGGGCGTGGCCGTGGTCCGAGGGGCCGTGCCCCCACCCCTTACCAGGACATCGATTGCCAAATATGCAAAAAGCACGGCCACCCGGCCGGTGATTGCTGGTGGCGCTACGAGGAGAGCCGCGACAGCGACAACCGTGATCGTGACCGTGACTACGACAACAACAAAGGTGCCAATGCCGCCTACGGGGTGGATACAAATTGGTACCCCGACTCGGGAGCAACCGATCACATCACCGGCAACCTTGAAAAACTCATGATGCGTGACAAATACCGCGGCAACGACAAAATCCACACCGCTAATGGTGAAGGTATGGAAATTAGCCATATTGGTACATCATCTATTCAAACCCCTTTTCATAATCTCCAACTCAATGACATTCTCCATGTTCCTAGTGCTACAAAGAATTTGATCTCTGTTCATAAGCTTGCTGTTGATAATGATGTCATTATTGAATTTCACCCTTGGCATTTTTTCATTAAGGATCGGGCAACGAGGGACACTCTTCTTAGTGGACGGTGTGAAGGTGGCCTATATCCCATCATCTCCTCATCATCACCCAGGACCAAGCAAGTCAACACTATCTCCAAACCCACCTCTTCAAGGTGGCATAGTCGTTTCGGCCATCCAAATAAACAAGTTGTTCAATACATCTTGAATAAATTTAGTCTTCCTTATTCCAAGAATTCTAGTGTTGAAACTATTTGTGATTCATGTCAAAGAGCTAAAAGTCATCAATTACCATATCCTATTTCCTCTAGTGTATCCACTGTTCCTTTGCAACAAAAATTTTCTGATGTTTGGGGCCCTGCCAATACCTCTGTAGGGCACCACAACTATTATGTTAGCTTCATTGATGACTTTAGCAAGTTCACTTGGATATATCTTCTCAAAAAGAAATCTGATGTGTTTGATGTCTTTCATAATTTCATGAACTTTGTTGAGAGAAAATTTGAGAGGAAAATTATTACCATGCAAACAGATTGGGGAGGAGAATATGAGAAATTAAATCCCTTCTTTCAAAAACTTGGAATATCTCATCATGTTTCATGTCCCTATGCCCATCAACAAAATGGCTCTGCTGAGAGAAAACACCGTCATATAGTTGAAATTGGGCTTGCTCTCTTAGCTAATGCATCCATGCCTCTCAAATTTTGGGATGAAGCATTCCTCACTGCCACCTATCTTATTAATCTCATGCCAAGTAGAGTTATTGATAATGTTAGTCCCTCAGAAAAACTTTTAGGAGCTACACCAAATTATCTCTCTCTTCGTGTTTTTGGATGTGCTTGTTGGCCTAACTTACGTCCCTACAACAACAAAAAATTGGCCTATAGATCCAAACAATGCGTGTTTCTTGGATACAGCCCAAAACACAAAGGGGTAAAATGTCTAGACATTCCCACTGGCCGTGTTTACATATCCAGAGATGTTGTCTTTGATGAAGAAATTTTTCCATTCGCCTCTCTTCATCCAAATGCTGGTGCTCTCCTTAGACAAGAAATCCTCCTTCTTCCTCCAAACTTGGTTCCACAAACTAGGGGTGCGAATGATGATGAACCATTGACTAATAATACCTCACAAGTGTCTTCTCTTAGTCCCTTACAGATTAATGCAGAAAATTTGGAGCTCAACGGTGAAAATTTGGAGCAAAACGGAGCTGAAATCAGCTCGGAAGAAGACGAGGGGGACATCACTGACTCCGATGCTGATACAGCATCTTCTGCCGATCCCGAGGATGATCATGGCGCTGGATCCGGAGCAGATACGGGTGCCAATGATTGGCCACCCTCGGAGCACGCGACCCCCGACAACCACACCACCAGCGTCCCCGCCTGCGTCCCCTCCGCACCAACCAGACGCCGCCACGGAGGCGACAGCATCTGCGCGCGGGCCGCTCTCCTCGCCCGTGTCCTCTTCGCAGCGCGGACCGCACCAACCAGGCGCTGCCACGCAGCCCACAGCACCAGCGCGCGGTCGGCCTTTGACCGCTACACGCCGAGCTGACGAATCTTCGTCTCCCACGCGGCAGCCCCAGGTTCGCTGCGCCAAAAACAGTGCGCATGCCGACACGAACTCCTCCCAGGTGCCAGGATCGTCTGTGGCTCTCGATCCTGCAGCTCCACCTGCGCAGAGTACACGTCTACAAAAGGGTATCACTAAACCCCGTATTTGGAAAGATGGCTGTGTGCGTTACAATTTTTTGACCGTTTCAGGAGAACCAAATACTCTTCAAGAAGCTCTTGATCATCCTGATTGGCGCAAGGCTATGGATGAGGAATATGGAGCTCTTCAGAAAAACAAAACATGGCATCTCGTACCCCCACACCATGGTAACAACATTATTGATTGAAATGGGTCTATAGGATCAAAAGAAAAGCTGATGGTTCCATTGATCGTTATAAAGCCAGATTAGTGGCCAAAGGGTTTAAACAACGTTATGGTATTGACTATGAGGACACTTTCAGTCCTGTTGTTAAAGCTGCAACCATTCGTCTTGTTTTGGCTATCTCTGTCTCCAGGAACTGGCCTACTAGGCAACTCGATGTCAAGAATGCGTTCTTACATGGCGTTCTGGAAGAGGAAGTGTTCATGAAGCAACCTCCTGGGTTTACAGATGTTCATCACCCCCATCATATATGCAAACTTGACAAAGCTTTGTATGGTCTCAAACAGGCGCCGAGAGCATGGTATTCACGTTTGAGCACCAAACTGCAGCACCTGGGCTTCTTACCATCTAAGGGAGACACTTCTCTTTTCATCTATAACAAGTCTGATATTACTGTGTTTGTTCTTGTTTATGTGGATGACATAATAGTTACAAGTTCATCAAACCAAGCAATTTCCACTCTAGTAGATGATCTCAATAAACATTTTGCAATTAAAGATCTCGGCCATCTTAGTTATTTCTTGGGTATTGAAGTAAGGAAAATTAATGATGGATTAGTTCTTACTCAAGAAAAATATGCTTTGGAATTATTAGCAAAGGTTGGCATGAAAGACTGCAAATCATTCAATACTCCAATATCAGCTACAGAGAAATTATCAGCACATGAAGGAGAACCTCTTGGAATAGATGATATCACCAGATATAGGAGTGTGGTTGGTGGTTTACAATATTTGACACTAACAAGGCCTGATATTTCTTTCTCAGTAAACAAGGTCTGTCAGTATCTTCATGCTCCTACAACAGTTCATTGAACTGCAGTTAAAAGGATATTACGTTATGTACAGAGTTCTTCTTCTCTTGGACTCACTTTTCAGAAATCTGCTTCTACTCTTATTAGTGCCTTTTCAGATGCTGATTGGGCAGGGTGTATTGATGATAGAAGGTCCACTGGTGGCTTTGCCATATTCTTTGGGCCAAATCTCATATCTTGGAGTGCCAGAAAACAAGCAACTGTATCAAGATCAAGTACATAACCTGAATACAAATCACTAGCAAATGCTACTGCAGAGGTTATATGGGTTGAAACTCTTCTCTCAGAACTTGGTATCAAACTTCGTGAAAAACCATGCCTATGGTGTGATAATATGGGAGCTACATATCTGTCTGCCAATCCTGTGTTTCATGCAAGGACCAAACATATTGAGATTGACTTTCATTTTGTGACAGAAAGAGTAGCACAGAATTTGCTTGACATTCGGTTTATATCCACCAAAGATCAAGTTGCTGATGGATTCACCAAGCCTTTGCCTTACAAAGAATTAGAAGTGTTTAAGCGTAATCTAAACTTGTACAAGTTTTGATTAAGGGGGGATGTTAGGATAAGTACCAAATACCTGTAACGAATCATCATCATTATAAGATGATTCGGTTAGTGATCCTCCCTTGATCTTCTCCATGTATAACCGGCATGTTTGCCCCTATATAACACGTACCCGATACCGAGACAAAGGTATCGCTTCCTGCCACTTTTGATATTTCTAAGGGTGTATTTTAGGTATATACACTATTCGGTCCAAGTAATTCAACTTCTAATAATCAAGCCCCCATAGCTGGGCATGTTCAAACAAAAAAGACATTCGAGAAGCCTACTGAAGGTTAGTTCGGCTCACGATGGACGCGGGACAAGTGCCCAAAGAGCCGTGGCGTGTTCCACGTCTACCGTAGAAACCGCCACCTCGTTTCAAAGCATTGCGCCGTCACATAAGCCTTTCTCATCCCTCTTTAAGGTGTGCACCATGTGCGCCCCCACACCACATATGCCTTTCTCATCCCTCTTTAAGGCATGCACCATGTGGGTCGCCACACAATCATGTTCGACTATGGACAACTATGTAAAGAATATTTTAGGTGTGTAAGGTTCTACATACTAGTCCAAACTCGAAAACAAGCACATATAGTAAATTACATTGACTTTACATATAAATAACACTTATAGTTGGAAGTAGTGACGCCTCTAGGGCACAACCCAAATATCTTCCTCCTTATAGAGTTTCTAAATCCATTTTAGCGGTACAGGTTCACTCATAAGCTTAGTATATGGATGATCCCAAGCCCGCCACAATCTTGAGGTCTACACACAGCAGGCCCGTTGATGAAGTGTTTTTTTAGTGATTTTTAAAAAATATATATTTATCTAGCGTGTCATAGGGATACATGTGTGTGTGGTAATGTAAATGCAGTGTCGAAAAGTCTGATATATATTCAGACATATATACACATTGCCGAATGAGCAGTGAATCACATGCACGTTAGCGTAAAAAGTTTGTTTATTTTCGTTCTTTAATTGTAGGAAGAAAGTGAATAGGACGGAGTAAATCATACCATCTTCCCACAAAATTTTCTACCAGGTGCAAATATGCATGTTATTTTTGTCCAAAATGTGCATCTACGCATATATTTTAACTAATTATTCGGAACTTGGACACGTGCATTTTTAATAGGGTATTGAATTAGTATAGCCTTGGGCTTATCGTTTTTCATCCTAGCTATTGGCTATAAATCACATAGAATCTAAGTTTGTTTTGTAGATCGTATCTCACAGTTACAAATTAGTTGGATCGACAAGCATGTACCAGTACCTTCAATTTTTAGGCACCAAAAACCGAAGTTTTTTTTTATTACGTACCAGACCAGGCCACCCCAATCCAAGTACCTCACCCAGCCCAACTGAACCCTGGAAAATCATCACGCAGAGATAGATAATATCGATCGGCCAGTTGCGAGGCCGGACGGGGAGCAGCAGGTCGCGATGGCTGCCGACGGGGAGCAGCAGGTCGCGACGGCGGAGCCCGCAGAGTGCAGCCGATGGGCGGTGACGTGCCTCGTCGGCTGCCTGGGAGTGCCGCTCGTCTTGGTCGGCCTCAACCTCGAGGACGACCTCCTCGGGTTTCTACTCTTCTTCATCGGGCTCTTCTTCTTTTCTGCATGTATGTTCTTCGTGCTGGAGCACTCTATGGGCGGGAACCTACACGGAGGGAGGTCCGTAGATAGATTGCTGTCGCTCTGGTAATTTGACTGTGAGTATATACCTCAATTCATCGATCATCAGTTGGCTCGATCATGTGAGCTTTCTAGTTTCTTCAGATTCAATGATGTTGGTCCGGAGTTTATCCAGCTTTTCTTATGTACTGATGTTAAAGTGTAAATAAAGAGCCAAACTTTCCCCTCAAAAAAACAAATATATATTCGGCATAAACTTTTTCACGGGCATGTACATGTGTCTGTGTGTGTTGGGGCTACTCGGAATATTGGAGCCCAGCCGAGTGTCTCTCTACTCTCCTCCTCTCTGCTAATTCCTCCCGCCCACAGCTCTCAATTTCGATCTGAACGCCTCCTGCAACACTTCCCCTTCGTCGCCGCAAATTCCTCCCCCAGCCCTGGCCGTCCTCCCTTCCGACAACCCTCCTTCCTCCAGCCACTCAGGCCCTGTGCAGGTACTCCAGATTGTTCCCTTCAACATCAGATCGAGTGTATCCATGCCGGGCGGTGAGGCAAGCTTTCTTTCTCTGCTTCGGGCCTGTTTGCCCAATCCCTTTTCGCCCATTTTAACACACCTTCTCTGCTTTGGCGGTTCTTCCTCGAACCAAGCTTTGGTGGGGACGGCGGCGCCTTCCTTCGACCGGATCGGCGGCGGTGGCGCAGGGCAGCTATTGGGGGAATAGGTAAGGGGGAGGCTTACCTACCGCCCACATGAACTGGAAAATGCTCTAGCCGGTTCATACTATTCAATCTGGTTTATAACCGAGAGAAGCTGGATATGAGGCAACCTACAAGAAGACGAAGACCCGGGTTACGCTTACGCATAACCCGGAAGCAGAAGCAGACCTGGCCCAGAGCCCGGGAAACAAGAGCGGAGGCACAAGGCCGGACGAAGCATCTTGAAGACCGGACCGCGCTAGGACTCCGACAACGATCATAACCCAGATTACATTGTAACCCAGAGAAGTCGTCCACTATATAAGGCGAGACCCTGTGACGTAGAAAGACAAGATCTAGCAGACAGTAATAGCTCTCGAAACATCGAAAGCCAGAATCACTCTTTGTAACCGAGACCTTGATTTTCTGATAGTAAAAGGCAGGAGTAGGTTGTACCCTCAATAGAGAGGCCGAACCTGGGTAAACTCGCGTCTCTCGTTTCCACCTTATCCCTTTCAAGACTTCGCTCAGTAGCAATGACCTCGTAATCTAGTTCTCAGAAGAGGACACTTACCGTGACAACGCCACGATAGTTGGCGCCCACCGTGGGGCCAGCTCGCGAAAGCGTCGTTTTTTCGGAAGTAGCCTTAACCGGAATCGAGAAGCTCGCAATTGGACGATGATATACCACAAGTATAGGGGATCATGTGTAGCCCTTTCGATAAGTAAGAGTATCGAACCCAACGAGGAGCTAAAGGTAGAATAAATGTTCTCTCAAGTTCTATAAACCACTGATACAACTCTACGCACACTCAACATTTAATTTATCTAGAAAATAATACTAGAGCAATAATATGGGTATGAGATAGCTTTGAGAGAGAATAAATACATGAAAGTAAAGTTAGTTGCTGCAGCAATAAAGTACACTAAATGACTATAAATCAACAGTACCATGAGTGTGAAAAAGTGGTGGTAATTGTGATGGATTTGTCCATGATCAAATAGTGAAATAAAAGGTTGATATTCCTTACTATTCAATGATTGCAAATACTTATGATTGAAACTCTAGCAAACATCCGTAACTACTAGAAGATACATTAAGGTAAAAATACTCAATCTTAGAATTAAGATCAAAATGTCCTCTTTATCACATATGCTTCAGCCACTAGATTGGGGCTCATGTTTCTGTCATTCAAGCAGCCATCCATCTAGCTTTCTACACATACTACAAACCATGTGATGTGATCAATGCGCGCATAAACATATGAGGGCACCATAGGACTGTAACAAATTCAATATATAGATCAAACCATCTATAGAGATTCAACAATCAATCATATGACAAAAGATATCTGCACAAACATGACATAGATGCAATAGATAATCTGCAAATAATTTCTAACGTCAAACACTATAGTTACATAGGGTGGTACAGGAAATAAGATGAAAACAACATGGAACATCAGAAATTAAGCCTACGTTTATGACGTATCACTCTTCGTTCTGAACTTGTCGACCAATAGACACGGTAGGTTATCGGATCAGCCCCGTCCTGCAGGCTTCCTCTGGCCTATCCTTCCCTCCGTAGCTGCTAGGTCCCCTCCGTAGCTCCCCTCCATAGCTGCTAGCACCCGTCACGCAAGTTGGCTTGTGTCCGGTATCTCCTCCCTGGCTCTACGCCTTTGTCATATAAGGCCTTTTCAAGTAAAATGGGTTAATCTATCACTCAATTTTACGTAGTTAATTTCTTCCAATTAGTTAGGAATGATTCATTGCTTAATTTCTATGCTTAATGAGTCAAAAACCGCTGGAACTTGTTGTTCAGGTATTGCTCAATTTCTGAAGCACGCGAATGTTTTACATATTAAGAACATAGATGCCCGTCTTCACACAAACTGATCGATAGCCCAGTGGCCTTGTTCATGCTGCTGCGTTCGGAAGACCCAGGTTTGATCCCCTCGTCCACCTCCTTTTTATGCCAAATTTCCTAGCTTGCGAGACGGCTCGTTTGGACCGAAACTCGCCCTAGCTCGGTCCGAGCCCACTGAAGCGGCTCGTGGCAGCTGCCGAGCCAGCTCGAGGCTTGCCGTTTCCGGCTCGAGCCTTGTCCAGGCTCGGCCCGAGCTGGCCCGAGTCTGACTATGCCCAGCAAGAACGCCGACGAACGCGAGTGGCGAGTCTAGCCATGGGAAATCGCAATTGACGATTTCGACCTCGAGGTGGGGAGAACATGCAGTATGCCGCAGATGAGGCCAACGAGAAACCTGCCGCTGAGCATGGTCTGGACGGACGAATCAACAGAGAGAAATCAGCGGCATGTGGTGGGGCAGGAACCAAGCGACGAAGGAGGAAGGAGAGGCGTGCGGTGGGGAAGAAAGCTGAGGCAGCGATGCATTTCTATTTTTTTCTTTCAAAACGAACCGCTAAGTTGACTTGGCAGTGGCAGTATGGTAATTTCCATCGAAACTAAGGGTACTAAATTAAATCGGTCAACATTTTCATCGAAACTAAGGAACAAACCGGTTATAGTGACATATGATGCGTATAATGTTATATGGTGGCAGGGCAAAATGGGAAAATATCAGATGAACTAGAAGAAGCATTACTCTCTTTATATTATGATTATGAGGTATATATATATATCTATATATCGGGTCGCGCTATTTGATACCGAGGGTATATAATGGTTGTTCTACACCCAATCTCTATCTTCACAACCGTACATTTTTTACGTCACGTAAATTTTATCGTATTCCTTATGTCGAGTAGGACATAATGTAATATAAACTTTTTATTTACGTGACGCTATACAAAATATAACAAAAGTACGTATATTTATGCTAATTTTATAACTTTTATGTTGCTATGAATCTTTTTTTTTATTTTTTATGCCGATTTTTCTATTATGGATCATTATGGACGGAAACATTACCTACGTAATATAATATATTGACTTAGCAATATAAAATAAAATTGTGTGTGCAAAATATGTTCTCTACCCCAGAGTGCGGAATAGGGTGTCTATATATATACAGACTTGTGAGACCTGGTTAGTCATGGATCGATCGAGGTCCTAATAATTATGTTGGAGCTTGGAGGAATGAAGCTGTTAGAAACATTGTTTAATGTTCTTAGCTACATACATGTCGGACCTATTCTGTTCCGATAAGACTTAGGGATCTACCGAGGTCCTACTAATTCATTAGGATGGAGCTTGCTGGTGAGAATATGATTTAAACATTGTTAAACTAGACACACCCCAGACCTAGATGGCCACGAGGATCAATCAATCGTATCCCTAATAAAGAACTCCTAGTTGATTTGGTCAGCTATGGTAGGCTATCTTGTTCACGTTAACCGAACGTGGTTGCACCTTGGTTACATGCGGTTTGTAGTAGCATTGACCAACTTTAGGCTTTCTTTGGATCACATGACTAGAAAAGTGGGTAATTGAGAAAACAAAGGAATTTGACAGGGTTGTACTTGCAAAACATATGATTACAAAGAGTAAAACTGTGAAAACTATCATTTGGATAATCCACACGAAAATTGCCTCGATCCTACGCGAATGAGTGTAAAAAAGAGGTTAGAGTGGATGTTGAAATTCCTATTGAATTGGGTTTAAGGATGTAATCTTTAGAAAATTTCTAATTATCATTTCTTTGATCCAAAGACATTCCTTTGAATCGGAATTCTCTAATATTCTTTTGAAAATACTTCAACCCAAAGAGGCCCTTAGTGTCGATTTTGCATCATACCCTTTCACCATAAGCTTATAATAGTATTACTATAGCCCATATGAAACCCGTATGGGTGCATGGTGGCGCCTATCTTGTCCCCAGAATCGTTCATGCTTTATCATTGGCGGCGAGAAGATGGGTATCATAGGCTGTGGAGGCGGGCAAGTTTCGGCAGCGTGCAGAGCGGGAGGGCTGGATTAGGGTTCATGCTCTCGTCGAGTAAGGCTGTCAGACAGAGATGCGTCCTTCGTAGGCATCCGAGATGCAGATTTTGGAGGCGAGCAAAGGGGGTATCGTAGGCGGTAGAGGTCGGCAACTCTCGGGGGCGGAGATTGTTGTGTCGGATTAGGGTTCATCGCCACGTCAAAAATGGCTGTCATACTGTAAAATATGCCAGCCGGGCACGCCGTGAACAGGTGGACAGCCGGACGATGGCCATATGCTAGACGGCTTAACCAGCTAAGTAACAGGGAACACACAATAGGCGGTCGGACCGGAGCCGGACAGTCCGGCAAACTAAGCATCTCGGACTTGGACGGGTCGGAAATTCTGGGTGGCGCACGGACGTGAATCATATGGTCCGGCTATGTGACCGAGGGGTGCGAAGTGGCCGTAGTGCTAGGAGAGCAAAGGTTAAATCTACAACCCGGGACTCCTTTTCTGGGCGGTGCATCACAACCGTTGTCCAATAATTACGGTCTACGTTTGAAGGGAAGTACATCTACTAAGACAAAAAGTTAGAAAGTCAACATGGATTATTTAGCTAAGAAACTTTATTTTACGAACAACAATTACCTTTCCAGCTTTGAAATATTCATCCATAACTTTGTTCACGGTTCCAGCTGACCCATATTCTGCATCATTGTTGCAGCGTGCTGCAGGGGTAACTCTGAAAAACTCTGTGCTACTGCTAGTACTAGCTTGAGGTGGCAGCTATGTGGTTCTAGCTAGAGTGCAGGGTAAACCTGGAAGAAAATTTTAACAAGTGGCAGATATTATTACATTGCTTGATAAGCCTCGGAAGAAAAAGCTAACAAGTCGGCCCTTTTACCTCTTTTTTCTACAATAAACTTTGCTTGCCACTGGATGGGAAAGAGCTGACCTTGAAGTATCATGATTGATGGAAAAGAGCTGACCTTGAAGTATCATGATTGGATGGGAATAGCTGACTTCAAAATATTTATATCTCGCTCATATACATAATCTTGTAGGAGTCTGGATCTCGATGCTAATGCAGCTGTCAGCGGTTGTCACATTGATATAATGATGTTTTTTTGTCTTGACTAGTACTCCCTCCGTTCGGATTTAATCTACATTTTGGAAAAATTCAGACAAATTAGGATACCATTTATTAGTACCACTTTGCACAAACTTCTATGCATCATAATTATAGGTCTCGCAAGAAACAAATTATCCTATTGATTAAAACAATCTTAATTAATGCAGTGCATGCAAATTTCATATAATTTTGCCAATCTCTAAGCACGCATGGTATGTGGCCTCTCTCTCCTCTTAATTACCAGGGTGGGAACCATCTAGGATGTAGATTATTTTCGAACAAAATCATGACCCAGAATGTAAAATAAAAGCGAACGGAGGGAGTAGTGTGCTCTGCACGACAAGGTTAACTAAGAACTCGAAACGATACGTGGCACGGGTTTTTGTTCCGAAGAAGACATTCAATTATAAATCAAATAGGTGCTCATACAATGTACCCTTAGTACTCCTCTGCTGTCATATTCCAGCATAAACATTGTAAACTTGAGGTCCATAGGAGCACTAACTATTTATTAAACACTAGTTAGTAGGCTAGTTATCATCACAGCCCACTGGAAATTAAACTATGTATGTTCAGAAGTATATTCGAAAACTCAAATTATATGTGTAACCTTGTCTTGGATGATGTTCTGGTTACAAAGTAAACTATGCCTACTGAATAATCACCACAAAGGTAAAAGCACCCATTTACACACACTGAACCACATAGCTTGTCTGTGTTATATGTATACAGAAGAGTATATATGTAGTTGAGTGCCTATTCGGAAATAGATTTCTCCAACATGATAGCCACATCACTTGGCCTTTTTTTCAAGGATACGTCCTGGGAGACGTATCGGTTTTATAGAAGAAGGGCAAAGAGGCCAAATTACAACGCGTCTGGAACCAAGGCGCAGAACGCAACCCACCCCATACAAAAGTCAACTACTCGCGAACCCTCCACCTATCCACTAGTCGAAGGCTACCCTGAAACAGCCCCGCTGCACGCCACAACTGGGCTTCCTCCACAATCAACGAAGAGACCCTTTGATCCGATGGCTGAATCCCATCGAACACAACCCCATTGCGGTGTCTCCAAAGGCACCAACCTACTAAGTTGATCGCCGTCCACCACTCCTTCCTGTCAGGCCCGCCTCTCCGTCTAGCCGGCAGCCAGTACAACAAAGTGTCTGATGCAGAGGGGGTCCAGTCTGGCCCACCTCACAAGTTGAAGAAGGTGTGCCAGATCTCCCGCGCGAAGGCGCACCCAAGAAGGAGATGGTTAATGTCTTCTACTTGTTGGTCGCAGAATGGGCATGTCAGCCTATCCGCCATCCAACATCTGTTCCTCATCGCCAGCAACATGAAAACCTTACACTTGTTTGGAGCCCGGGAAAGCCAAATCTGTTGAGCTACTGCGAGCCTCGTCGCCCCATGGAAAAGCGCCCTATAGGCCGACCGTGCCGAATATGCTCGGCTTGCTTCCCAGTTCCACCTGAGCACGTCCTTCCTCCCTTCCATGAGGATGGTCCCTGCCATGAGATAGGCAAGCCCAAGGAGTTCGCGGATTTCGAGGCCGTTTAGGTTGGTGGGTACGTCCTCTATAGCCAGCTCACGTCAAGCCCTCCTCGGACCGTCCTAGATGAGCGAGCCTTCTTGGCCATCTTCGACAGGAGGTTTGGTGCCAAGTACTTAGTGCGTCCCTCATCCAGCCACCTATCCGTCCAGAAGAGAGTGGAAGATCCATCTCCTAGAATCGATATGGTCGCCGTCTCAAACAACGCTTTCGCTTCCCAGGGCACTTGGATATTAAATTCCTTCCAAGGCTTGTAAGCGACCGTCCGACTGAGCCAGAGCCACCTTGCTTTCAGGGCCAGGTTAATCTTCCGCAGATTTGGCACCCCGAGCCCCCCCCCCCCCAAGGGACTTAGGCATGCAGACTCTGTCCCAAGCGACGAGACAATGTCCTCCACGGACGTCCTTGCGTCCTTTCCACATGAAGCCTCTGAGGATCTTCTCTATGTCCGCCAGTGTCTTCATAGGCCAATCGAGAGACATCATGGAGAAGATAGAGACTGCCGACAAAATTGTTTTTATCACACTAGTGGAAACAGGGGCTTTAGTCCCGGTTCGTAGGCCCCATTTGTCCCGGTTGTGCAACCGGGATGGGGCATCCGGGACAAATACCCCTCCCCATTGGTCCCGGTTGTGGCAGGACCCGGGACAAATGGGGATGACCACGTGGCCCGTGCGCTGGAACCTGGCCAGGGCTATTAGTCCCGGTTCTCAATACGACCCGGGATGCATGCCCCTTCTGCCGCGGCAGAGCTTTTGCCCTTTTCTCTACCGCGGCAGAAATTTACAATTTCCGTTTTTTGGCCCCCCAGACCTCCTGGCGGCCCCTCCCTGGACCTCGAGAAGAGAGGAGCCTCGGTGGACCCTCCACGGAGCTCCCGGATCGCACGAGTGAATAAGTATATAAAGCAGAATAAGAAACACTTATATTACGGAAGCAAAGTATATCGAGCATATTACATGACCGATGGAGTCTATTACAAAATCAAACTTAGTTCCAACCGGAGGCATGGTACTCTCCATCTACGTTTATGACCTCTGCATCTAAGAAGCCCACAATTTCCTCCTGAATTGCTCGTATGCGGTCCCTTGGTAGAAGACCGTCCCGAAGCCGTTCGATCTAATATAAAGAAGAGTGGTCACTAAAATATATGAAACTAAGTAACTAAAATAGATAGTAATAAGAAGAATTGACGACTAGCGTACATGAAGTTGCTTTAAATTTCTGCCCCTGAGAGATGTGGTCTGACGAATGAACTCGCAAACGTAGTATCCACACAAGTTATTCCCGTCTCCTTGTTGCAAGCACTTTACGAGAAGATTGTTTCAATCAAAATAATAATCAACCAGGCATGATAATGGTATCGACACTAGAATCAAGGAGATGGGCGCGGATCTAGATAGTACTTACTTGTACAACATCAAATGTAAGCTTTTTTTCCCATTCACCGGGAAACTTCTTTATGAACCTCTTCCAAACCCTACCCGAGAAAGAAAAAGAATAAAAAGAGTTAGTAATTACTTGATATCCGAAAATGAAACAAAGTAGTCGATATATTGCCATATATAAATACTGAAATTAATAAAGATTGAAATTACCGCTGGATCATTTCCTGCATGTCAGCCCACATTGAGAGGGGTTTACGTTTTGGATCCATTATAATTACTTTTCCTTTGTCAATTTGGAAGATTAGCAGAATATAGTGGAAGCTGCGCATGCAGAACTCATCAATTATATAGTGAACATCGAGTAAGGAAAACAGAATGTTTACAACAGAGTAACACACTTACTTGAAGTTGTAAGGAAATAGTATTTCCCGTCGGTGTTGGTTAAATATTATTGCGCTCAGAATATTATTTTCTGTATCCTTGGGAGATTGCCGAAGGGTCTTTTCATAAATAATATTTGGATCAATGAACCCAATATCATAGATTCCACCTCTTTTGCATTCGAGAATCTTCATTCTGCAATTATAATATATGAGTGTACTATATATATATATATATATATATATATATATATATATATATATATATATATATGAATATGCAATTGAATGAGGTGAGCTAGAGAAATAAGTGCTTACAGACAATAGGCACTAAGGATAGATTTGTCGAGGGCCTGCTGCTGGTATAACAGAAACAATTCCTCAAATTGAATCATAACATATCCATTTCCATTTCCATAGTGCTCGTCCTTAACGTTGAGACATATCCAGTCCATAGATTCCTCAACGGCTTCCATATACCAACTATGCACTCTTCGCATTTTCGTTGGTAGATCCTTTATCTCCTCGGGTTTGACAAGAGATTTCCCGTACTGGCATTTGTAAGCACATTCAGCTGCGGGGAAGTAGTTCACTGTTTGCATATACTCAGCAATGGACAAACCCGCATCAGCTGCCTTGTCTGCGTACAGTGTTATAAACTCCGGATCAATATGCTCGTCAGCAATATTAGTGCTCGGCCCCACCTGGGTATTGGAAATCACTTTGAGCGGGGACGTGGATTGTTTTTTCTGCTCTCCGAGCTGAGCAACTGATTTTCCCTTTTTCCCGCTTGCGCTACTACTCTTCGTCGACCGCACCATTTCCTGGTGTGACTTCAGAATAGAGCGGTCATAGTCAGATGACAGACTCGGCTCGGGTTGATGAAGAGTCTTCACCATTTTCCAAGCTCGTTCTATCTCTTCTTCGGTCTCGGGGAAATCTGGCTTTTGCTTCTCCTTCCGCTTTGATTTCCACGCCTCGTATTGGTCCTTTGCGATTTTCTGGTTTTCCTCGGGAGTATAGTCGTAAGGTAACTTGGGTACCTCTTTTGGTACCTTCGGTAGGGGTGACCGTTGACGTTTCGGTGATTTTTTACGTTTCGGCAGAAACTTAGTGGGCGGAGAAGGCTGACGCGGCGGCGTAGGCGACCGCGCTGGAGACGTGCACGGCGTAGGCGACCACGCCGGAGACGGCATGTGTTGCGAAGACGACCGCCCTGGAGACTTTTGCGCTGGAGAAAGGCGAGGATTCGATGGCTTTGTCGCCTGATTTGTGAGCACAATGCATTCCTTTAGCCATAAAACGGTCAAGTTCCTGGCTTCTCCGAGTTCAGTCAACTCTTCGTCTTCACCTTCAGGAAAATCAAGCTTTACCCGCTCGAATCCGTTGACAACTTCATCGATCCCAACAACAGCGTAGCCCCGTGGAACCGGAAGAGTATGGTGAGTTGGTTCGTTGCCAATTGGTAAGACATAGCCGGCCGCCGCCTTGATGGTTATATTGACGACCTTCTGAAAGTGCATGGTTCCCCCATATGTGGTTTTGGTAATTAATGACAATCCTTATGGACTAATGTTTGCATTGAGTTATCTTTGTAGATCTTGTCCATAGGAAATAATGGAGTTCATGTGTTGAACTCTATTAGCTTCCTTGATGGCCATTGTTATTTTCATGGATTTATATGAAGAATGGTCATGGTTTGAGTTGAGCTTATTGCAATGTCTTGAAGAAAAGGATTAGGTGATCTTTCATTATCATCTTCAAGACATCATCTTTAGAAGTGAGAAGCAAAGATACAAGGTTGATCAAGCAAGCGATCAACACACAAAGCTACAAGTTGTACCAAGTGGGATTGTGTATCTCATGGTATGGTAAGCAATTGTCAATATAGCTTTGTGAACTAACCCATGATATGTGTGTGTCGCATCTCTATGTGTGGTTAGGTATCTTTCCATGGGCATGAACCAAAAGGAAGATTTCATATAGCCCATGGTCTATGTCGTCGTCAAGCGGTGTTTGTCATCTAGCTTGACGTAGAAGCTCAAGTGAAGCATCTAGAAGATATCCTATGCTTGATGCTTGCCACCCTTTTGGAGATTGTGGCCTTGTGAAGATTTGCCGAAGGGTCTCTCCCATAATGGTGTATGGGGGAGCTAGTCTCTCCCATAATGGTGTATGGGGGAGCAACTTGCAAGTCTTCATCAAGCGGAGTTTGTGCTAGCAAGCGCAATCAAGAAAGAAGATCCAACTTGAGAGAGTCAAGATCGTCATCATCTAGCTCAAGTGGAATGCTCAAGGCAAAGGTATAATCTTGATAGGTTTTCTATTTTACCGGTCTCGTGTCTTTGGGAGACCGGGTTATAGGATAGATAGTCGTACTATCAAGAGGGGCTCTCAAGTGAGTAACTCGATCGAATCGTTATGGAGAGCTCAAACCTTTGCATACTTTGCATATCATCTTTCTTGGTTCTTATTTGGCTTTTGTCTCCTTTGGGTTTTAGTGCTTGTCGTGATCTTCATGACAAGCCTTGGTTTCTCGAAAACGGATTTCGTAAGAAAAACTTGTTGCGTTTTCGGTGGTGAAAATATTCCGTTCGTCTTTGAGAATGTTCCCACACCTTCCATGTGTGGTAACTTCTCCATACTTTGAGGTATCAATATTTTCACTTTTTGTTTGGATACTCCTTGCTGTTATCTTTCCATTGCAATTGGATTTACCTCGTTCGGAGTTCATTTGCAAAAGTTATGGGGTTTCTAGTTCAGCCTCTCTGTTCTGGACTCAACCGGATTATTCTAGCCGGATTATTCCGGGCAACCGGATATTCCGGTTAGGGTAGTTTTGGTCCATATTCGGGACAGAGAGGAGCCGGATTATTCGGAGGAACCGGATATTCCGGTTGTGGAGTTTGTTGCGAAAAATGGCTAAGGACTGGAAGGTTGGAGCTACTGGAGTCAACCGGATTATTTGGTCCGGATTATTCATCCTGGACCGGATATTCCGGTTGCTGCGAAAAATGGCTAAGGACTGGAAGCTTGAACCTTCTGGAGTGAACCGGATTATTTGAACCGGATTATTCGGGGCATACCGGATATTCCGGTTTGGGCAGTTTTTAGACCAATTTGCTCACTGACATGGACCGGATTATTGGTACCGGATTTTTCCAAGGGGACCGGATATTCCGGTTAAAGTCAACAGGTTTCGAGCAGATCTTCGGATCGGATATTCCGGTCCAAACTTGGACCGGATATTCCGGTCCCAGATTCCTGCACAAACGGCTAGTTTTTGTGGGGACCTATTTAAGGGGGCTTTCTTCCCCATTGGTCCCCAAGTCTTCCAAGCACGTTTTTCCCCTTCTCTCCCACCATTGTTGACCTTGGAAAGCTTGCCCCTCTCCCAATCCCTCCTATGATTCTTGCATATCTTTGAGGGAGAAGGTAGAGGAGATCTCGATCTACATTTCCACCAATCCATCTTCCTTCTTAGTGAGGGAAACTTAGTAGATCTTGATCTTGGAGTTCTTGGTGTTTCTCCTCCATTGTTCTTCCTCTCTTATTCCCCCATAAGCATTTGTTGCTTTGTTGGAATTTGAGAGTGAAGGATTTGAGCACTTGTGCTCTTGCCATTTGCATCGGTTGCATCGGTTTGCTCTCTCCACGAGGATTCGTGGAAGTTGAAAGTTTGTGAGCTTGTTACTCTTGGGTCTTGGACCCTAGACGACTTGTGGTGTTCTTGGGAGCCTCCAATTGAGTTGTGGATGTGTGCCCCAAGATTGTGGTGACACCGAGAGCCTCCAATTGAGTTGTGGATGCGTGCCTCGGGTTTGAAGGTTGCCAATAGTGGAAGGTGAACTAGGCCTTTGTGGCGGGGTTCATCGGAGAATAGGGTGAGGCCTTTGTGGCGTTGAGTAGGCCTTCGTGGTGAGCTCACACCCCTCCAACGAGACGTACTCCCCTTTGTGGGAGGAACTCGGGAATACATCTTCGTCTCCGTGTGCCTCGGTTATTTCTATACCCGAGCTTTTTACTTATGCAATTTACATTGTGATAGCCTTCGAGCTTGAAGTTATATATCTTGCTATCACCTTGTTACTTGTCTTGCTTAGCATAAGTTGTGGGTGCATCTAGTTTGGCCATAGAATATTTAGGTTGTATGCTTGTTAATTTAAACACCTAGTTTATTTCCGCATTTAGCAAGCCTTAACCGGAAAAGTTTTAATCGCCTATTCACCCCCCCCCCCTCTAGGCGACGTCGTTGTCCGTTCACCTTCACGTGGAGCTCACAGGATGTCATTTCCGTGATCTAATCCACCGGGTGAATCATCGGCGGTGCATCATCACCCGGTAGCTGCGTGGACGCAATGTTGCTTTTGCGATGAGAATGTGCGGCGTCGGGACCTCGACTTCAACTTCTACCATGTGTACTGATGCGCCGGTAGACACTATCTGCTGGCTAAGTGTGTTAATTTGGTCCTGCTGCTTCTTTGCTACATCCTGTGTCAGCTTTACCATTTCTTCAAGTTCACGCCTCCAGTTTGCCTGATTCTCTGCTTCAGCTGCCTCCTTGTCCTTTTTACGTTGACGGCTTCTATCTGGATATAACTTTCTGGTGGAGTCGAACGCAACACTCCACGGAGGAGTGCCTTTTGTGCCTCGTGTACGCCCTGCGTGTTCCTTATTCCCGAGGGCTCGTGTGAGCTCGTCGTTCTCTCTATCTGGCACGAACTTCCCATCTTTAACGTCCTTTATTGCGTCTCTCAGCTTCTCTATGGGTAGAGGACTCTCTTTATGCCTTAGGTTATATATTGCTTTTCCTTCGGCGTCCAACGTGCCCCCATGCCCGTAGAACCATGACCTTGTCCGCTCGACCCACAAGAACGGCTCGGGAGTGATCCCCTTCTGAAGCAGGTTGTTCTCCCATGTGTCCCACTTGGGACTGGAACCCTTGTAGCCACTTTGCCCCATAACATGGTGATATACCTTTTTGGCGGCGTTTTTCTCATTTGTTTTTGTCCTTTCCAGTTCATTCTCTGCCAGCTTGTACTTCACGAAGTCTGCCCATACGGGTTTTATTTTTTCATACCCTTGAGTGAAATCAGGAGTCTTGTTCTTCTTAACATAATCAAGGTTCAATCTTTTCTTCCAGTTTTTGAATTGCTCGGCCATCTTTTTCAGGGTCCACGCTTTGACCTTTTCCCGTATCTCATGTTTCATTTTAGTAACATCGGCCTCATTCACAGCCGCTTCATTCTCGTCCACCTCCGGCACGGGTAAGTTGAAATTAGCCAAAATCTTTGAGAAAAGATGATCTTTGGCTATTTTGCCGACATATGAAATTCCTTGTTTTCGCGGATCTTTTGGCTTATTCCACTCATTAACAGTGATCGGGATGTGATCTCTAACTAGCACTCCGCATTGCTTCAGAAAGATACAAGGAAGCTCGGGTGCGCCGTCTGCTGCGATCGTGTCGATCCTGTATCTTTCTGTATCTTTCAACTTCCTTGTTGCGCCTCATTTAGTCTTTTTTCCGGTTGATATACTTGAACCGGATGGCTAAATATATAAAGACTGTTAATACATGTATATAGACAACGGATGCTTCATTAATTAACATATCTATATATGCACTTCGGAGCCGGTGTTTGTAATTTGTATGGTTCCACCGGAGCCGTCGGCTGCTCCCATATCGGAGTCGTCGGCTGCTCCCTCATCGGAGTCGTCTCCCTGGGTGAGCACCGGATCTCCCTCACCGGAGTCGTTCATCCACTGGCTCACATCGTTCTCTACGTCGGGCCCGCGGATTAAACCCTCGATCATATTTTCGGCATCTTCGTCTCTTGGCTCCATACTATACAAAAAGAGTACCTATATATTTCAGATAAATTTCATTAAAATTGCTTATACATAATAATTAACTAATGATCAATTATTTTCATCAAAATTGTTTATAGATAATACACAAAAATAGCAACATATTCATGAAATATTTAAACGTACGATAACATTTCTAGCATTCTTAAATTTATAACACTATCTTAATTAAATTTTCTAACATTCATAATTAATAATTCTAACATACAAATCTAAAATTTCTAACATTCTTAAATTTCCTATATCAATTCTAAACGTACAAATCTAAAATTTCTAACATTCATAACTAATAATTCTAACATTCTTAAATTTCCTATATCAATTCTAAACGTACAAATCTAAAATTTCTAAGTCTAATCTAAAATTTCTAACATTCACAACTAATAATTTTAACATTCTTAAATTTCTATATCAATTCTAATCATACAAATCTAAAATTTGTAAGTCTAATCTAAAATTTCTAACATTC
This sequence comes from Alopecurus myosuroides, assembly GCA_028641055.1. Lineage (NCBI taxonomy): Eukaryota > Viridiplantae > Streptophyta > Magnoliopsida > Poales > Poaceae > Alopecurus > Alopecurus myosuroides. The sequence goes on along the minus strand of CM054063.1, from coordinate 303,847 downwards.
ACAACTAATAATTCTAACATTTGTAACACTAATAAAAAACAGTAATTAAGTAAAAAAAAGAAAAAAACAAAAAAGGCTCCGGGCTAGGGCGAGATGAAGGCAGGCCTTACCTCCCCTCGGGGCAGCGGCGGGCCGGCGGCGCGGGGCAGCGGCGGCGCGACGGGACCGAGGGGCGGCGCCGCAGAGAAGGGCACCGACGGGGGCGACGCGACCGAGCTAGGGGCGGCGCGACCGAGTGGCGGCGCCGCAGAGGAGGGCGGGGGCGAGGGGCGACGCGACCGAGGGGCGGCGCGGGTGCGACGGGACCGAGGGGCGGCGCCACAGAGGAGGACGCTGACGGGGGCGAGGGGCGGCGCGGGGGGACGGAAAAAATGGGCACCCTGGCGGCGTCGATTTCGTCCCTGCGCGCGGTCTGGAACTGGGAGGGACGGTGACGTGTATATATCTATCTAGCATCCGTCCCGGTTGGTGGCAACAACCGGGACGAAAGGCCCTTCCGTCCCGGTTGGTGGCAACAACCGGGACGAAACCCCCGGCTGGTCAGGCGCGCCGGGACCTGAAGTACTTTTGGGCCGGGCGCGCCAATTGTTTTAGCGCCAAAATTTGAATATCTTAAATATGCATGTGAATAACTTCTATATACTTTCAAATTTGAAAAAAATTACAACATGAAAATTGTTTGAATTTGCATAACTAATTCAAATCCGTTTTCTGTTTGCCTAAATAATTATTCTAACTATTCAAACTATTAACTATTTCATTATTTACAGTTAATTTAAATATAAATATCTTAGATTGTTTTAAAATTAGTAATAACTAGCAACGTGGCCCTCGCAAATGCGAGGGCGTTATCTGTAGCTTGTGAACCTAGTCATGGAAAAAATTATGTCTTCCAATTACGGAAATAGAACACGACGTTCGGTGACCTGGACGTGACTTGTGCGCCAAGATGATGCACTCAGGCATCATCCCTCTTTTTTGACACTCTGACCGAGTTGCCTGCTTCCTAGGCCGTGGGCCTACCCAGGGTCCATGACCTCGTCAGATAATAGTTAATAAATATATCATGCATTTTATGTTTTGTCTCTCTATCTAACATTTTAAGGTATGAAAACACAGTTATGGAAGGCTAAAAAAAATATTTAAATAATATAATATCAATGTTGGCTGCTTATTTTTATGTCAGACTGTAAAACTAACTGTTTGTGGATCGATACAGCTGAAGTTCAAGATTTATTAATTCAGTTTGATCCTTATGCTTACTCGATACCATCTTATGATTATTCTGCAATCAATACTAATACCTTTTTTCGAATCACAATTTGAAATCTCTACCGTTCTCCAAATTTTCAATTTAACTTCACTTTAAGCAGCTAACACTAAGTTGGAGTATATTTTGAAATCTTACATAACTCTACAGGTGTACACACTTCATTAAGGGCATACTATTTATTTTATTCACTTTGAGGGTAAACCAATTTTTTTTTGTTAAAGTTTGTCAATATTTACAAAGCCAAAATGACAAATAATTTCAAAACCGAAACGCCAAATAATTTTGCTTGTGACATATCTCTACTACTTAAAAGAACAATTTTGTTCCGTCTTCGCTCCCATCCGCGATACGTCCTCGCTTCGTCCGGTCTTTCGTCGCTCTTCCAAGTCGTGGCCCCACAATGACCACTTACCGAGAAAATCTTTCTCCCCTAATCAAGCGCCCCCCTTCTACAGCTCACTCCCCCTCCTCCAGATTGAATCATCCCCGTCGCCTGATCCCAAGGAACACGTCTTCAAGGACCTCAACGCCGAAGCTCCACCGGATTCCTCGTCATCAAACTCCTCTGGATCTCGTCGTCCTCATCCTCGAAGGTCCCTCGTTCTCCTCCCATTTTCCATCCCACGAGGAGGATCCAAACTTCCCTGACCTAGACATAGTGCGCGCCGCCGCCACATCTCCAAGACTCCAACCCCGGGCATCGGCGGGCACAAGCGCCGCTGCCAAACCACCATGTCGCGGCTCCAATTCTACCCACATGGCCAACCTCGCCGCACCTCGATCCCGGGCGCCGGCAGCCTCAAGACATAGAGCCGCCGCCGCACCACCACCTCGACAGTCCTCACCCACCCCGCCTCCTTCAACGAAGCCAATGCAAAGAGCCGGCGCGCGGCGCGACAAGCAGTCCGCCCTGATTCTTTGCCATTGAAAAGGTAATCCAGTGCCCTAAGGCTCCAATCGAGAGATATCCAAATTTTCTCTCTTGACTTCTTTTGGTGATGCGCGCAGCAATTTGACTAGAAGGAGCTGGAACGGCATCGGAAGCAAAAGAAAGAGCAGAAGGTATGCCTGGCACAGATTCGTGTTTATTGCTTTTGACTATTTCATTCATTCTGGAGTTGGTCCATTGTTACTTGGTAGTCTATCTCCCCAAATTGGCAATCAAAATGTAGTTCAATCCTTGGTTAAATTATGTGTTGTGTACGATCACTTATATGGCTGGGTGTTCTGCTTGTTGCAGGAAAAAGATAATAAGGAGAAAAACTCAAGGCGAAGCAAGAGGTGAAAATTAGTGTTAACTCGTGCATGGTGGAACATGCTAGCAAATAATACCCCCTGTTTCGGATATATAATGTTTCCATGTTGCATTGTTCTCTTGGCTGATAGGAAAAAGCTAGATGATTTTCACAGGGTCAGGTTTAAAATTACCTTGGTACACCCGTAATGTAATGATTTTTACATGGCCTGGTTTGCGCTTAGATTTAAAGAATCATAATATTCAGAAAATGTGCCGGACAAGTGCCAACTTGGAACTTGGAAGCTTGTTCACCGCTCTTCAGTTATTCCGTCAGTTTAAAATTATTATGTATGCATCTTGTTACAGGAATCACTTAAGGGAAACTAAAGCACGAGCATGGAAAGGTCCAGGTTGGAGACAAGTTCTAGCATGGTATATACATATTATCTTTGAAAAACTGTGGACATGGTATATGCACATTATGTTTGAAAAACTATGTGTTGTTTACTTGGCCAAGTTCTGAACAATAATTTTACATTCTCCAGGTCCTTGGTGGGATGGCTGGAATGCTCTCGAAGACATCTTTACTTGACACAGAGGAGGTATCCTTGCTGTTCTCCTTTGAGGTGATTAGGTTGTATATGTTGAAACGTTTATTAGACTAGAAAATGGATTGTTATATTATATTGAAGTATTTTGTTAAATTTGTATAACAAAATAGATCTTATTGCGTACACAAAGAATTGGTCCGTCATTAGTATATTTTTTATGTCAAATATGAGTCACTTTCCAGAATTGACCATGTTACAGTGATTTAGAAAAAAATTGCATGGATTTAATTTTCTCATTCGTCATACACGAACTTGCTTGACTACAAGAGCATATTGCATATAGTATATTAACTTTTAGCATGAGTCCTTAAGTGCATATTTATAGAATTTTACATATTTTTATTTCCAATGTTTAAATGTGCCTAAGCACAGAGTGAAGACACACATGCTATCAGCTTCATTTGGTTTGTGGTGTGAATGAATCCATGTCTGGTCCTAGCACCAGTGAAGACACCATCTGAATTTGTATCCTGGAAGTTATTTGAAAATTTGTGTTGTTCCGTTTACATTAAATTATTTATCTTTCATTGTCTCAAATCGATGTTCGGAGGTGAAATGTGGTTTGTCATGGAAATTTAACTTGAACTATGACATGATGAAAATTCTACAGATTAGTGCCAAGGTTGCAGTATGAGGTTTGCTTCTAGCTCTCACCTGGGCTCTAAGGTGATATTGTAAGCTAATTAACAAGCATGCATGGTATACAAATTGATTGGTCAGTTCGTTCACACTAGCTTGAGGAGGTGCAGTTTCAAATGTACAATCAAATTAATTAGCCGTGGTATGTACATACACAGAAATGGTCCAACCAAACAATGTTTTTGTATTAATTAGCAGACAAACCATGATCATCTTACAATTTTGTACCTAAAGTGAAAGGGGGTTCTATATGATTTATTTTTACTACACTAAGGTCGCAGTTCTCCATGGTTTGGGCCAGTAAAAGATACAAACATGTGGATGACTTTTTAGATACACGTTCTTTTGCATTCTATTACATGATTCTTTTGTGTGTCCTTAGGATGTCGATAACTGAAGTTGTGATGACAACATCAGTAGCGCTGTTGCCACCTTCATCATGGCTTAAAGAACCGACACGTCTGCCCAAGTGTCGGCTAATATGAAGGCCGCGGGGTCTTTGGGCGAGGCATCAGGGACTCACGCAGCATGGAGGTCACGGGGTCTAGCTACTGGAAGAAGAAACTGCGACCTTCGGTGAGAGATCGATGGCCAGTGCGGATGCGGGGGCAGCAGCAGAGAAAGCGAGGCTGGCCTCTCTGACCTCACCGGTTCCTACTACTTCCGCCCTCTACTCTGCTCTGGTCAGCTCATGTGGTGGGTTTGATTTGTGAGCATGGCTTTAAATTGTGCTAATTTGGTAGGTAGTTGTTACCGCACAAAAAGCCAATTGGTACTAAAGAAGCATGATCTAGTTGGAATTTCTAAGAAATTGCATAGCAGGTACTTGTTGTACACGTGAGTCGTCGTCAGTTTATGTTGAATCATGGAACAAATATGTTCTATTACCTTATAAAATTCTCATTAAATACGTACGTGTTTCGGTACCCTTAAGGCTGGTGCCAATGCATCAGTCGTTATAGCCTCGTCACGTCAGCTTTTATCCCCACTCTCACCACACGGTGCCAGTGCACGGGTTGTAGCTCCACTCTCGCCCCCCTCTCGCCCCACGATGCAATGCACTCTCGCCCTGCTCTCGCCCGCCTATCGCCTCCAGCGCGGGCGGTGGATCCGTCGCCCGCCGCTACCGTCTCGCCCGCCTATCGCCTCGCCTCGGGCGCTATCGCCCCGCCTATAGCCCACATTGGCACCAGCCTAAGTGCTATCCTATTTACTCCACGCATTCATGTGCATGTTTTTATTTTCTAACGTGAGACCCCATAGGACGATGAGGCGGTAGATTCCGTCGGTGCTTTCCTTCTCATTCCTTCAGTTGAGTTGGTCTCATCGCTTTGCTCTCATGGGATCTCATTCATATAGCATTACTGTACTTCATCTACAACCCCCCCCCCCCCCCCAACCCAAAGGAGGCGAAGGTCTTCATGAAGTGGGGGTGAGGTGGCCAATGCAAGGGCAACTCATTGCTCTGGACCATGGAGTGTAACATGGACGCACTGAAGCTGGCTAATTTGCATGACACCCCGGCAATACCAACAATAGGTTAATTTGTGTGTTCCACGTCTTTTCTCCCGTTGCATCGCACGGGCATTTTGCTAGTGTATAGTAACAATCTAATACACACCTATTCAATAGTTAAATTTCTTAGGTCCCTGTGCCGTGCACTATATATTAGTAGGTGGAAGGATCAGTAAATGACATAATTATTAGAGATTATATGGTGTGCACCGAACTATGCAAAAGAAATCCATGGACAAAACAAAGATACACACGTAACAGTATCTTGCCATAGTCACTCTTGAATAGGTGCACGAAGTCTTCTTTGCCCAATCTGGCCATCCGGCATGCCCTGATTTAATAAACGTGTCAAACGGGCTCTCCAGGAATATGTGCACGTAGTTTGGTATATCCGATACCTAGTCTCTCCAATATAAACGTGTCAAACGGGCTCTCCAACATAAACGTGTCAAACGGGCTTATATGTTTACGTGACTATTTATTTTTTATTAAATCTTAGCCATAAATTTTAGATCCAACTGTTAAAACTAATTCCAATGATGTGGCTTAACGTGGTGTTTCTATTGGACATCCGTATATTACTTTTAGTATATAATAGATTACATTAAACAGAAAACAGACGCGCGCCGCAGTGTCGCCGGAATACAAATTCTTTTATTAAAAAGAGAACTTGGGCAAACATACTGGCTGATCCTCTTGATTGGCCTCCATCTACTATTCCTCTTCGAGCTTCATTACTTCTCACTACCTGATATTCCCGTGCACATTACTACCCGAGCTCAAAGTGAACACTGACCCAAGCATTCACGGATGAATGTGTTAAAGGGGGATGAATGTGTTAAACACTGACCCAAATGCACGGCAGGACGTATGATGTGGAATCCGGATGTTTTGTATTTGCTCGATGAACTGAATATATGATGTATCAAACCTTAAAGGGGTGTAGAACAAAACAAACGGTATCGCCATCATACAGCCCAACTGTGGCTACTGGGTGCATATATGCATACCAAATGCACGGCTGGACGTATGATGGCGAATCCGAATGTTTTGTATTTGGGAGATGAACTGACCGGTGTATGAAGCTGGGCTATATATAGGGTCCTCTGGCTCACAAATTGTTGAGCTAGGGTTTTGATCCAACGGCTCACAGCAGCTCGAAAGAAACACACCGTAGCCCTGATCGAACGGCTCACAACAGCTCGAAAAAAACACACCCGGATCCAACGACTCAAGAGCGCTTGAAAGAAACACACGATCTGTGTGATTCTATCTGATTGGTCCAAACGAAATCCTAATTCCCATTTAGTCCCGGTTGGTGTCCCCAACCGGGACTAAAGGGATGATCCGTTTCCCAATGAAACCCTAACCCATTTAGTCCCGGTTGGTGTCCCCAACCGGGACTAAATGGATGTTTTCTTCTCGCTATATATATGTATGCATTGCCACACCATTGGCATAAACACATACAAACTCACCACTCTCTCATGGCTTCTACCGTACCCACTCTAACATTCATCCAGGCGGAGGCACTTTCCGCCTCGAACTACCCCTGCCCGTGCGGCTACAACGTTCCCGCCGGTTGGATGCTGAGCGCCGGAGGAGTGCCGGTCCCTCCTCTTCCTCAAGGTGTGGCGCGTCGGGCGGCCATCACGAACCACTACTACCACGAGCTCACGCCGGAGCAGCGGAGGAATCCCAGTTGGCATCCCGATAACCAGCATACTTGGGATGCCTTCTTCATCAATCGGCGTGAGAGGGCGCTCGCCAGGTATGAGGAGGACGGTCTGCCTCCTGGGAACTTTCACGAAGCCGGTCGTCGGCTATGGTGGTCCGGTCGGACTCTACAGAGCGTCATGGACTACATCAGGGCCGGCAATATCCCCCGCCTGCGCTACCCTCAGGCCCAGTCCTGGAGTCGTGATCCTCCGAGGGAGTGCAGAGCACCGTCAGACGATAGTGACGACGACGGCGGCGGCGACTACGACGACTACGAGTACATGTACTATAGGCCTAGGCAGGAGTATGACTAGTAGATCGATGCACTTTTGCCATTATGTACTGCCTTGTTTATTTAGATCTATGCTCTCCGTTTAGATTTAGATCCAATCTTGCCATTATGTGTACTGTGCCTTGTTTATCTATCGAAATGCATGTCCCCCTCTTTTTAACGTCTATCGAAATGCCATTAGATGTCTGAATCCAACCAATCAGGAAAAATCACACGGAAAACAGAAAACAAACGAGCTAGAGGGCCACTGTTTCCCGGAATACAACAAATTATTTTATTAAACAGAAAACAGACGCGCTAGCGCGCTACTCCTCGTCCTCGTCGTCGTCGGTGACCTCCTCGTCGTCGTCGGAGGTGCATGATGGTATTTCCGAGATAGGCCCCCACCTCGGATCGTCGGAGGCCCAGACTTCGCCGGCGTGGTCGGCCCGACGGAGCTCTTGCAGCGCCTTCGTCCTCGCCTCCCGAGCGGCATCTAACTCGAGGTGGCGTTCGAGGCGCCGCTCCGCCCGCTCAGCCGCGCGGGTCTGCCATAGCTCCCCGTCGGCGCTCTCCTCACCCGGATTGTTCCGGTAATACTCGCGGACCACGCGGTTGTCCCTGGCGTCGACTAGGCCCTGAAACGCGCGGTGCCTGAGGTGGCGGTGGTCGGAGGCAGTGACGATCTGCGGCGTCGGCGCCCTGGCCTCCGCTTCCCAGAGGGTGTGGCAGTCGTTAAAGTTCATCAACGACCGCGGGCGGCTGAGGCGCCAGGCCGCCGCGCCCCAAGCGCGGGCGGCCTCCGACGCCGTCGCAAAGGAGCCGAGGGGGATGCGGTCGTCCCCGAAGCGGATAGTCGCGGTGAACATTCCGTTCTGCCGCGATCAGACGCCGCGGAAACCGGTAGTGTTGTTCCTCCTCGGAGGCATGGTGGTGGCACGACGGTGCGTGGAGTGGAGGTGCGGCAGTTTATAACGCGCATTCATGGCCACGCGTTACAACTCCCGCGCCACGCGGCAGGACTCTCACTCCCCCAAGCTAAAAAAAAAGGGACGGGGGCTGTGGCCGCATTTGTAGGGGAAGGGACATTGGTCCCGGTTTGGGGGATGATTCGGGACCAATGCCCATGCGCGTGCCACGTGGCCTGTGCTAGGGATTCGTCCCGGGTCGTGCCACGAACCGGGACCATTGGCTCCCCACGAACCGGGACAGATGCCCCCAGGTGGTTTCTGCTACCTCGGGCACACGAACCGGGACCAATGCATGGCACTAGTCCCGGATTTTGGTGCAACCGGGACAGATGCCCCCTGCCCCCCTGGACGAAAGGGGTTGTTTCCACTAGTGTCAACTCCAACCGTCCTCCACGGTTTAGGAGGCCCGCTTGCCAACCTGGGAGATATCCCTCGATAGAGTCCACCAAGTACCGTAGCTGTTCTACTGAGGGCTTCCTGAGAGCTAGGGGGAGGCCTAGATATCGCAGCGGGAAAGGGAGGATCTGACATCGCAGTTCCCTCGTGACCAGCTCCGCTTCCTCGCCACCATAGCGGATCAAGTGCGCCGAGCATTTGCCCAAATTTATGTGTAATCCCGAAGCCGCCCCGAAATCTTCCACTAGCATGGCAAAGACCTTAAGGTCCCGAGCTGTGGGCCGTAAGAACGTTACGACATCATATGCATATAAGGCCGTGCGGTGGTGGAGCCCTGTCCTGGCCAGCCGGTCCAGCAATCCACGAGCCGTAGCCCACTCGATCAGAAGGTGGAGCACCTCCATAACCATGATGAAAAGTTGGGGCGAAAGGGGGTCCCCTTACCGCAATCACCGCCTTTTGAAGATCTTGGAGCCTGACCAACCGTTCAAGAGGATCCTCGTGGAGGCCGCAGACAGCAACCCACAGATAACGGAAAACAGTCGATCTCTGAACCCCAACCTCCTCAACACCTCCAATAGTAAGGACCAGCTTATAGTGTCGAAGTCCTTGGTGATATCAAGTTTAAGAAGGACCGCTGCCGTGCCCACACTATGGAGTTTGTGGGCCGTGCCTTGTACATGCATGAAATTGTCGTGGAGACACATTCCACGCACAAAGGCACCCTGATGCCGCCCCACCAGTTGTGGTAGGACCGGATTCACCCTGCATGAGACCAACTTAGCCACCAATTTGGCCAAGCTACGGATCAGACTGATGGGTCTGAAGTCCTTGATTTCCTCCGCCCATCCTTCTTGGGTAGCAGGGTGACTAGGGCCGGGTTCACTGCACCAAAACCGCGTGTATCTGTCCGTCCGAAAGAGCTAAAAGAGGCCATAACATCCTCTTTAGTGATTCTCCAGATCTCTGCCTCTGAGAAGTCCCCTTCCATATGGCCCAAATCTACGGCCGGTATCCGCAACTGGTCGAGCGCCAACGAGAAAGGCCTGTCGACCTCCACACCTAGCAGCCCATGAAATAAGTCATATATCGCTTCGGCCTTTTCATCGTGCTCTGAACGCCTGACCCCATCAACCAATAGATGATTAATGAAAATTTTCATGCGCCTATGGCTAGCGTGTAGGTCGAAAAATTTGGTACACGCGTCCCCTTCTTTAATCCACAGGACCCTAGCCCTCTGCCTGGCCAGTGTCCTCTCCAACGAGGCGAGCCCAAGAAGTTTCCCTTTGATCAGTCGACGGAGACCCCGCTCACTCTCCGATAATTGGCGATGGTCCATGGCCTTGTCAAGGCGGAGGATGATCTCGTTGGACCCAGGCCGGAGCAGGAGTTGGAGAGTTGCTTCGCGAGTAGTCCCTTAGGAGTGGCGTGGAGTGTGTTTGATAGCTTGGTTATCTATAACCGTAGCTGTCAGAACTTCTTGTAACTTTTTCTCTCTACTATAATATTCAGGTATGCAATTGCATACCCTCGAAAAAAAAAGATCTTCAGAGAGGGATTTACGACAATTGGTATCAGAGCCTCCTTCGATCCAAGGGGACAATGTCCAGCGGAGATGACGGCACACTGACGCCGCCACCCAACGGAGTGGGGTGTGGAAACGAGAGCTCTGCTGCGGATGATGCGCAAGGTGCTTCGGCGGCGGCACGCACGCGCGGACGCAGCCGCGGACGCATCGTGGTTAGGTGCGGCGGCAACGAAGTCATCGTCCACGAGCGTGTCATGCAGGAGCGCACGAACATCGGCCGGAGCATCGTCTACCCCACGTTAACGGCTACAAACTACATCGAGTGGGCCCTTGTCATGAAAACCAATCTGCGTGCGCAGGGACTCTGGGAAGCCATGTCCTGCATGGGAGTATCGGGCGATCGCGAGGACATGGAGGCCCTCTCTGCTCTGGTCCGCGCGGTGCCGCCAAAGATGGTGCCAGTGCTCGCCGTCAAGGATAGTGCGCACGATGCGTGGGAAGCAATCCGGATGAGTCGCGTGCGGGAGGCGACGGCGCAGCGGCTGCGCAAGGGATTCAAGCAGATCGCCTTCAAATTGTCACAAGATTCTAGTTGACCCGAAGCGGGATTTTCCAGCTCTAAATGTAGTTATGCGGAGGAAGTGATGTCCGTGAAACCGGTGGCACTTGTGAGTTTGATATCGCCTCATTCCACCTCCCAAGAACACTGTAATTACACATATTAGGATATAATGCAAATTTGTGTGTGATTCTGACCACCCAAAGATACCACATCGGTGGAACCATGACCGATTGATCACACTCGAAGTGGGAGTTTCACACTCTAAGTCCGGAACCTACCCGGAGGGTAAGTGCCATCTTACAAATATATATGAGGACACTATATTCGTACTGATAAATGGTGTGGACTTATGTATGTACGAAAATATATTTGAGCATAATTAATTATTATATATGTATGCAAATATATTTGAGCAAATTATATTTTTTTACTTATAAATGGTGCAATAATTATGTGAAAAAAATATTGCAAACTTGTAATTTTTAATCATAACGGCATAACAGTGTGGTCAATAGATAAGCAACAACTAGGCAAACTTGCAATCTCACACTCCCAACGTGTTAAAAAAAAAGAGCAAATAACAACCAGTGATACAAGTAGCTACATGCTGGATGCATTTTGCATGCATCGCAATCTGTAGAAAGCAACAAACGTACGTGTCTGTGCTATATACAGGAAAGAAATGTATTCAAACGAATAATGTTGTGAATATTTAGTACTACCGTGTAAATAACATCCGGTGTGTTGACACGAAATGAGTAGCAGATCAGTTCGTTAGCGCAGCGTTTCCCTTGCACGGTCGCTGTAGGTGCAGGGTTCAATCCCAGTTGACTGCAATTTAATACTCCCTGCGTATCACAATATAAGAAGTTTTAAAACATCTTACATTTCGATACGGAGGGAGTATTTCGCAGCGGAATATAAGCCGATGGCCCCTACACTCAATCGTCGGCATAAAGCTGTGTTGCAGCCTTACAGGATATATGCCGACGACCTCACAAAGAAAACCGTCGGCATATGTACTAGATGCCGACTGCCCAGGTTTGCCGACGGCCTTTGGTAAAGCACTCGGGATATGACTGATATGCCGACGGGTCCGATAAAATGCAGTCGGTAATAAGAAAGTGATCGGCAAATACACGTTTTCCTGTAGTGAGAGTGCAGTCGGTGGGCGGTGACGTGCCTTGTCGGCTGCGTGGGTGTGCTGCTCGTCTTCGTCGCAGTCAACTTGGAGAACGGCCTCCGCCAAGTACTACTCCTAAATGTGGGGCTCTTCTTCCTTGCTGCCTGCATCTTGTTCGTGGAGGAAGACTTCGCTGGCGGGAACCCGCACAGAGGGATGTCCGTAGATAGATTGTTGTCGATCTGGTTATTTTACCATGGGTATATATCTCGATTGATCGATCATCTACTTATTTCTGCATAAACTTTTCGGCGTGCCTCTACATGTGTGTGTATTAATTGCTCCTACTCGGTCAGTCCTGCTGGGGAAAGGTACTCGCGCGCTCTTCCCATGCATTAAGATCATCTCCAGCAATCGTATAAAGCTGCCACGCGAGATAAACCCGAAATGACGCACAAGATACGCGGGAAAACCCCTCGCGCGGGAAAAGAAGTGGCACGCGCTCTAACTCGCGTGTCGAGCCGCGGTGCCAACGGTGGCGCTAACCGTTGTGAACTTTCTTTCCTGCATATAAAGCAATTTGGAACTAGTTTTTTGGTTTTATTAGGGTATTCCATAGGAACACAAAACAAAAAGTTAGAGCCCGACTCTTCGGAAGATTCACAATGTTTCGTTCGATACAAGAGATTCAGCCTATAAACGTATGTAAACTCATCAGAGAGAAGTGGATGCCGGTGAAGCGGGTCACACCCCGTTGTGAAATCTTTGCCATCCAAAACACACAACACACCTATACCAACATGATATGGCACCCCCTAACTTGTGGTGGGATCTAGACGCTTCAGAGCCACCTCTCTGGTGAAACCCTATACCCGTTGGAGAAATACTAGACTTATACGGATACACGTGGTAACGACTTCGAAAGGGCATAGCAACGTGGAACTATTTGCTTGGTTCTGTTATGGTATGCCATAGGAACACAAAACAAAAAGGTAGATCCCAACTTTTCGGAAGATTCACGATGTTTCGTCCGATACGGTAGTTTTAACCTATAAGCACATGTAATCTCACGAGAGAGAAGTGGATGCCAATGAAGCAGATCACACCCCGGAGTGAAATCTTTGTCATCCAAACCACACAACACGCCTATACCAACGTGGTATCGCACCCCCTAGCTTGTGTTGGGATCGAGACGGTGCAGAGCCCCCTCTCCGGTGAAACCCTAGACCCTCTCGAGAAATGCTGGATTTATACGAATACACGCGGTAACGGTTGTAAGTTTATGTATGTTTAACATAAAATATAACCAAGTGAGAGTAATAAATAAATAATATTAAAAGAAGAAGGAAAAAAATGTGCAACACAAGCCATAACAAGAAGGAAAAAAATATGTCCACATGTGCCGACGGTAAAGCCGTCAACATAGATTGTGTGAAAACCGTAACCCCACGGGCTAGCTCCCTGTGCCGACGGTTATAGTGGTGCCGAGGGCTGCCGTCGGGCCTATTAGACATGTGCCGACGGCTTGTGTTGTGCCGGGATCACCTACGCCGACGGCCTTCTCTGTGCCGACGGCCCCGAGATTTTGCCGTCGGCACCTTGTCTGGAGATAGGCTTTCGGGATTTCTGCAACTTGGCTGGCTGGGAGCGTTTTGATCGTTTTGATCGTTTTGATGATGCATAAGTGTCTCATCCTTTTTGAAATTTGCTGGATTGTGTTTGTGGCCAGTTTAGGTTAATCGTGAGTCGTAAACTATGCTCCCGATTTCGGAAAAAATCTGCGTGGGTTTTGTTCAAGCTCAGCTCAGCCCAGGAAGCTGGAACAAGGAGCCAACCTATATGGGCCTAATCTCATCCTAGCCTTGACAATTAGGCCAAGACGAAACTAGTTAATTATACACTCTGGTTATAAGTTTGAGAGCAAGCGGCCTGCCTTGATTGATTATGTCAATCATTGGCATGTATGTCACTGAGGACATATAGAGTTCTACGTCAGCCCTCGCTCGGTTAGGTGCCTGTGTGATCAGCATGGTGATGATTTCTTCGTTGTCCGCCCGTCGCACGTGAAGAAAAATGTAAAAAACCCTAAGGCTTAACCTTTGGTCAACTGTTTCCAAAAATATTTTTGTGGAATTGCTTGTACGAAAGCGTCGTCAAGGTCATACACCTTTCCAAAGCCTCGCGTATCTATGTTTCTATAAAAAGGGGTCTGTCTCTCTCTCTTCACACACACACACACAGAGACACACAAGGAATCGGAAGCAGGTAGCTGCTAATCTTGGCCACCACAATGGGGTAAACCGTCCAGCTCCTCTTCATCTTGTCATTACTTTTTTAGAAGCATTAATTTTCCGCCGGTTAGTGAAGAGGAGCTAATCATACAATCTTGTCGATGATATATGTAGCTAGCTTGGTACTTAGGTCATATATTGCAGTAATTAATTACTGTTGATTTATCGTCTATTGTTGCCTGTCCTCAGATCCGATATTCCAATGCCGGAGTCTCAGGGAGTGGTCGACGTTGATTTGGAAAAGTTCATTGGGCTTGTGGGAGAGCAGATACTGCGGGTGAATGTTCTCCTGATGGTGAACGCCATCCTGATGGGAGTCATGGTCGGGATAGGTGCCTACAGTAATCGGTACCGGCACCATCCGCTGATGCGCTTCTTCTTCATGGGCGCTACGGTACTGTTCTTGCCCATCGTCTCCTACATCTTGTCAATCACCGGAAGCGAGCCAGGTGTCAACGTAGACTATGCCGATTCGATGTGTGTGGCATTGAGCCACGAATTCCTGGTCCTGCAATGGACTGGCTTGGTTCAGATTATTGGCATCAGCACCACGGCAATAGTTGCCGCGGACGATAGAGAAGCGGGTCGAAGCATCGCCCCACCAGCGGGGCTTGTTGTGCAAGCGGTGTGGATTACATACCTTGGAATCAACATCATAATAACTCCAGGAAGAAGCGAATCGCGACTGCAGCAGATTTTAGATTCGCAGATTCTCCTCTATTCCATCCCTTTTGGTCTCATGTTCACCAAAATATTCTTGAAGTATTATGCCTGGTACTGTGCCAGACAATCATATTCATTTGGACGTAATCCTCGTCTTATTGCTGGAAACAAGATGGAGCAGCTGCCAGCTGACGATAGACAGCATGTACCTCCTCCACTGATAGTCTCTAGGGAGGACACTATGTCGGTAGGAAAGGATCCCCATGGTTACTGTATCATGTCTAGCAGCAGCAGCAGCAGCAGCAGCAGCAGTAGTAGATGGGGGGCCCTTGGTAGGTTGTGCACGGCAAATAATAAGAGAGGCCGCGTAGTGACCATGGACAAAGTTTGGGAGTTGGATGGCCCGCTTCTCAAGTCAACGGCGCAGCTCAAATATGTATGCTTCTCATTTGCATTGTTCAAGATGTTGCGGTGCCGCTTTGCAAGATGTATTGTCAGTGAAGCTGCTGGATTCATCAGGGCCGGCGACTTTTTATGGCATGTGCTCCTCGAGGACAGTGATGGCACCCGGACACTGGGGGTGATTGCAACCGAGCTTTCTTTTCTTCGGGATTACTACTATTCACCCCTTCCGATCACATACTCCAAGGATTGGCTGCCCATCTCGAGCATATTTATTTCTCTATTGACCATTGCTTACTGCATACTTCTTTTCGCGGCAGGGCTATCAACGTATGGAAGTGAGAGCGGGCAAATAACATGTTTGGTCAATACAGATCTTCAAAGTAACGTGGTCGTCACTTTGGGAAACTTGTTGTTTGCCGTGGTGCCCATGCTTTTAGTTGATGCACTTGTCATTCTTTCTGAGGCCAGGGAAATTGTATCATATGCCTGCTCTGACTGGACAAAAGTAGCCCTGATGTGCCGCTACGTTTCTTGGCGTGAATATCCAAATTTGCGCAAGCTGCTTGGCCTAGTGCTGCAGCGTAGATGCAAGCTGGTGAGGACTTGGCAGGATGATATGAAGCAGTGCTCAATCATAGAGCTCCATCCAAGTACATTCAGCAAAGTAGTGGCTCTTCTAAGGCGTATAATTCCCCTGCCCGAGCTGAAGAAGAAAGTCAAGGTACCCAAAGAAGTGAAGGCTGCCATTGTCGACACGCTGAGAAGCAGCAGCAACGGAGATGCCCTAAGGAATGGCAAGATGTCTTTGCAACAACTGGGCATACAAGTAGGTGAGAGCTCCATCCAAGCACGCGGTTGCCGAGGTACATCTGACACCTTGCTTGCTTGGCACATTGCTACAACCATCTTTGAGGCGAGCAACCCACCGTCGTCGCCGGCTTCTTCTTCTTCCGCGAGCGTCGCTATTCATCTGTCACGCTACTGCGCCTACTTGACGAGGTACTGTCCCGATCTGCTCCCCGACCACGGTGCATGGAGCAGCAGCCTGTACAAGGCCACCAAGAAGGACACCGAGCGCGCGCTTCGCAAAGCGGTGCCTAAGGCGACGCCCGAGGAGGAGTACAAGCAGCTGGTGAGGCTGCTGAGCGGCCCAGGATCCAAGCACGAGGTGCCACAGGAGGGTGCAAGGCTGGGAGAGCAGCTAGTGGAGCTAATGAAACGAGAGGGGGAGGCGACGGCGTGGAAGGCCCTGGCGGGGTTCTGGTGCGAGATGATCCTCCACATGGCTCCTTGTGACAACCTCGATGCCCATGCGTTGGCCCTCGCGCGGGGTGGTGAGCTCATAACGCTCCTCTGGGCGCTGCTCACCCATCTCAGTATTCCCCACCACCATGATGGGTGCTTCGCCTGAATTACTCCGTATAATTCAGGGGTACGTTACACTATATTCGGGACAGTGTACGACTTGTTTCATTTTCTAAATGTTGTGCTACTACTTTTGTTTCATGTTTACATACTGCCTGCCCTTCGTGTTTTCGCCCATGTTTTGCTGTCCTTGAGATCAATCGATCGATTTGTTGTTGTTCTAGGGAACAAAAGTGGTTACTACTGTAGTCACGCAAACTGAAACTTTCGACACCTCAACTTTCTGCCAGCACATGGAGGAATCCCTTAACACGACTTATTTGCTACTAGCACACTTGCCTGTGCGTTGCAATCATGGAAAAAAATTGCGCGCTATTTCGGCGCTAATAGCACGATATACCATATTTGGAGGGCCACGCTAAATTTTAACACTTTTTACGCGCTATTGCGATATTCACGAAATAACATGCTATATCACGCAAAAATGGCGTAACGTTCTACCGCGCTATTATTTTTCCAGCCTATCGGGCCAAATGCCCGAATTTTCTACCTTAGAAAGAAGAAAAAAATTGCTTCATATTTTTCGTGGCGATGAAAAACAAACGTGTGTATATTTTATTTTTTTGACCTCTGCACCTAGGTGATGCACACGGCTTATTATATTAATTCGCTAAAATCCAGCGTTTAAAGGTTCAAATATTACAACTCAGCGAAAACAAATAGTGGCTGTATAGATCAGCCTCCGAAAAAGTAAGCCAGCACACAAATTACACATAATGTAATCTTCTAGTGTGCAACCAACCACCCTGATTGAAGATAGCCCGGACCACCGCCATGAGCCGGGTACATCCAGAATCCAAACGTCTTCTTTGGCTTTCTGGAATAAGCAGCGACCACTCCTTTATCCAATGCGTAGCCCGATGAACAACCTGCAGAAAATGACAAGCTTGCATATTGTTAAAAATAACATTATTCCTGCAATTCCAAATTGCCCAAATAAAATCACATACACCTATGCGTATACTCGCTTTTGTAATCTTGTCTACTCCATCTAGCCAAGAGCCGAACAAGTTTGCTACAGATAAAGGTGGCGTAATATTAAATGTGAAATGTACTAATCTCCAGATTTTTCTAGCAAAATCACAAGAAATAAATAAGTGATCAACAGTTTCTTGTTCGTTGCAAAACACACATTTAGTACACCCCGTCCACCTCCTTTTACACAGATTATCCTTAGTGAGAATTTCCTTCCGATAAAGGAACCACATGAAAATCTTAATCTTAAGAGGGACTTTCAACTTCCATAAGTATTTGTGTAAAAAACGTGTGTTTCCATTCATTTGGTGTTCATAATAAGATTTGACTGAAAACACCCCAGATTGTGTTAGGTTCCAATTAAATCTATCAGGTTCATCAGTTAATGAGACCTCCATCAGTCTCTCAACTAAGTGTAACCACCTCTCCCACTTATCACCTATAAGCGCTCTCCTAAAGGTAATATTAGGATGTTCACTTCCCAGAACCTGAGACACCAAAACATTCTTATGTGCAACCACATTATACAGGGACGGATATTGCGTCGATAGTGCAGAACTACCCAACCAAACATCCTCCCAAAACCTCACCGAGAGACCGTTACCTAGCGTAGAAGTGATGTTAGAAAAGAAGTCCCCTTTTACCCTTATAATTCCTTTCCAAAAAGGAGAATCGCTGGGTTTGGACTCAACTTGCGAAAGAGGGACCCCTTTAATGTATTTATTATGTAGCAACTCATGCCACACTCCCTCCTCCGACAAAAGTTTAAAGAGCCATTTGCTCAATAAACATTTGTTCTTAACATCCAACACTTCGATACCTAGGCCCCCCTGGTCTATAGGACGACACACTATATTCAATTTCGTAAGACGATACTTCCTTTTATGTTGATCACTTTGCCAAAAGAATCGAGATCTAAAAAAGTCCAGTCTTTTTCGTACCCCAACAGGCACCTCAAAGAAGGATAAGAAGAACATCGGTAAGCTAGAGAGAACCGAGTTGATTAGGATCAAACGGTCCCCATACGAGAGCATTTTCCCAATCCAAGAGCTCAACTTCTGCTCAAACCGGTCCTCTATTGGTTTCCACTCCTTATTCAACAACTTCCGATAATGAATGGGAATGCCTAGATACTTAAACGGGAGTTGTCCAATCTCACATCCAAATATGAGACGATAATCCTGTTCATGTTTCACCGCTTCCCCAAAACAAAAGATCTCACTTTTATGAAAATTGATTTTTAACCCCGAGAGTTGTTCGAACAATGATAATAACAGTTTCATATTTACTGCCTTCTCCTTATCATGTTCTAAAAAAAGGATCGTATCGTCAGCATACTGAAGAATTGATATTCCCCCCTCCACTAAGTGGGGCACTAGACTCCCAACCTGTTCATCCTCCTTTGCCCTAGCAATAAGGATTGCCAAAATATCAGCTGCCAGGTTGAAAAGTATAGGTGATAACGGGTCACCCTGTCTCAATCCTTTTATAGTTTGAAAATAATGACCAATATCATCATTAACTTTGATCCCAACACTTCCTTCTTGGACAAACCTCGCAACCCAGTCACACCACTGCGGTGTGAATCCTTTCATGCGAAGTGTCTGTTGTAGAAAGGACCAATTAACTTTATCGTATGCCTTTTCAAAATCAATCTTTAGTATAACCCCATCTAATTTCTTCTGCTTAAGCTCATGAATCGTTTCATGTAGGACCACAACCCCCTCAAGAATATTCCTCCCAGGAAGAAACGTTGATTGAGTTGGTCTGATCACTCGTTGAGCAATAGAAGTAACCCTATTAGTTCCCACCTTTGTGAAAATCTTGAAGCTCACATTAAGCAAGCAAATAGGCCTGTACTGCTCAATCCTAGACGTATCATCTTTTTTTGGTAATAGGGTAATTACACCAAAGTTCAGCTTGAACAATTGTAATTCCCCTGAATGCAACTGTGCAAACAGTGCCATAAGATCCATCTTAATGACACCCCAAATTTTTTTATAGAACTCCGCAGGAAACCCATCCGGACCCGGAGCTTTGTTTAGTTCCATTTGGTCAATAGCATCAAAAACCTCCTCTTCAGAAAAAGGCATGGTTAATAATGTATTTTCTGCAGCCGAAACCTGGGGCATATCCCCAATCATTGTTTCGTCCATTGTGAAAGCATTGAGAGTCGGTGCTCCAAATAATTTCTTATAATACTCCGAAATGAAAATTTTAAGATTCGATTGCCCCACAATCGTCCCGTCGTCCTGTTCTAATTGAAAAATCTTTTTCTTACGATGTCGCCCATTAGCCATAAGGTGAAAATATCTAGTATTACTTCCACCCTCCTGGATATACCTGACCTTAGCACGCTGATCCCATTTGGACTCCTCATCACGCCTAAGTTTTGCTAAGAAGTCATCAGCCTCTTTCTTAGCTTTCCTCTCCTCCTCCGTGAGAGGGATTGATTCCGCTTTAACGTCTAACTCGTTAATAAGAAGTAGCAGCTTTTGCCTTAACCTCTTATATTTCCCACTCATATTTTGCGCCCAGCCCCGCAAAAAACTCCGCAGATGTCTAATTTTATTCTACCACCTCTCAATGGGGGTATTTCCCATTGTAATGGATTGCCAGTCAGTTTTCACCATCTCGTAACAACCCTCCTGACGCAACCAAGACAACTCGAACGAGAAAATTGAATTATTCCCAACATGAGCAGATGACCCAGAATCAATCAACAGGGGTACATGTTCTGACCCCGTACGAGTCAGGCCTTGCACCGTGACAAGAGGAAATTTCTGTTCCCACTCCACACTCGCAAGAAAACGATCCAACTTCTCATAAGTTGCATCATTTCCTCTACTAACCCAAGTATACTGCCTGCCGGACATCTCCAGCTCCTTTAAATCCAAGCTCTCAATAATAGAATTGAAAATAAATGGCCAACGAGAGTTAAAATTATTCCTATTTTTCTCCTCTGGTCGCCGTAAGATATTGAAGTCACCTCCTATCAACATGGGTAAGGTCTCCCCCTCACAAAGATGCACCAGTTCTGATAAAAATGCCGGTTTCTTGTTATCTTGGGCAGCCCCATAGACAACAACCATCGCCCAAAGGAAGCCATCGTCCTTTGAGCGTAAAGTGAATTTTACTGAGAATTCTCCCGCCCTTACTGTCTGTACAGTAACCGTTGCGGCATTAAAACCCACTAAAATCCCGCCCGACTGACCCTGGGGGGGCAAACAATACCAACGATAGTCATACCCCCCGCTAAATGGTTGAGTAGTCGAACATCAAAACTAGATCGCCCTGTTTCCAGAATAGAAATGAAATCTAATCGAAACTCCCTAACCATCTCATTGACAGTTAGGTGTTTTGCCGTGTCCCCAAACCCATTACTGTTCCAAAATACCCCTCTCATTATACTCTCTTGTTTAAAGATCTCAGCCTAGCACTCCGCCTCTTAGGTCCCAACGAACCCCCTTTTCTAATAGTCCGGGAAGGTGCTACTTTAACACCATGGGTACACAGATCCCTACAATCTTCCATACCATCCTCCTTCTGGTTCTCATAATCCTCACATAATGAGTTTGCTTGACGAACCACAAGGCTCGTCTCCCCTGACTCGTCATCACCCAAACTATTATTTAAAAAAGTTAACCTACGCTTAGTTTCAAGATTCTTTAACAGTGAAACAGAATGATCTACCTCTGCTAAAGAATTGCGTAGAGAAATACCCAACCTAGACGCTCGTGAACTAATATCATTAGTTGAAAAAGACCTAAAAGAAAACTTCTCAGCTGAAGTTTTACCTGTAGTCTTCTCATCACGACGTGCCGTGAGCCTGGATGCCTTCTCCAGCACAGGCACATCCGCGTCCGGTTGCGCGCTCAGGCGCGCGTTCGAACGCCGTCCTTCCGACGCCGGGCTCGAAATCCCTCCAAAGGCCGCCACCGCAGCCCTCGAAGGGGTGGCCGACGCACGGCCTTGGTCCTCGATGACATGGGTCCCCAACCCACCTGGCTGAGGTATGGCCATGTTCCGCTGGCCACTGTAGGCCAGCGATGCACGCTGGGCGCTGTCACCTGACAGCATCCGGTCCTCCTCCTCGTGAGCCGCTGGCATGTCAGCGACGCCCTCCAAGGCAGCTCGCCTCGGGGACACTAGACCAGCAGCCCCGCATGCAGCAGCGCGGCAAGAACCGGCCACCGCCGAGTCGCTGCGAGTAGTGGCCACCTGCCCCGTGACCGCACAAGCCGGGCTCGAATCATCCGCCGTTACCGCTAGCGTCGAACCAGTGACCGCTGTCACGTGTCCAGCACCAGCCTCCATAGATGCACCACCGCCTACCTCCTCTGCGCACTCCAGAGATACATGCCCAGTAGGTGCTGCCACCGTTGGCGTCCCAATCTCACTCGCAATACGTCGGAATTGTTCTTGCAGCATCGGTGAAAAGACCACTCCCGTCCTCCTCCGCTCCGTTGCCAAATGTCCCTTGGACCCCGACCCAGTGTTCTGGCCATTGCTCCTAATCTGAGAATCAGAAGAAGTGTTCCCCGCGGCTCTCGGAGCATCCTCCAGCGAGGTTTTAGCGAGTGCTGCTCGAAAATCATCCCCTAGCCCATCATCATCATCACCCTCATCATGACCATCACCCTTATCATCATCTACTGCCATGTCAACGACATCATCATCTTTCTCTTCTCCCTCGACATGAAAGGAGAGAGCAAAGAACTCATCCTTAATGAGCATAGGCACAATTTTTGGTATCATAGTGTAATTGAGGCAGCCCACTAAAATACGCAAAACACCATGCTGGCGTGAATAGACCATATCAATCTTTCTTGTCACACCAATCATGTAACCGACTGCCCACATAGCTAGAAAGTCCCCAATGTGATCCTCCGGAATCCCAGACACTCGAACCCAGAAATTCGGCAAAGTATCTAAGTGCTCTATCTGTTGGTCCCAGCTGTCAACAGTCATATCACATGTTGAGTTAGGCACCTTTCATGTCCCAAAAACACGCAACCTTTCTAACTCAATCTTTGACGGAAACAAGAACTTGAAGACATCTTGACCCATCTGACTAACATTCCAAGTGTAACCCTTCGTAGGAACTAATCGCTGCAATTGGGTGATCACCTGGGATATAGACAAGTCTCCATGTGCAACCACAATGGAGGTCCAGCGGGCGTTCACCACCTTGGGTCTATGATGCTGAGTAAGAGGAACACCAAAAATCATCAGCTCATCGTGGGCATATCCGTACATCACAGGGTGAGGTTTTGGGGCCGGCAATAACGGACACACTCCGTTTTTATGCACTGGCGCCTCACAATACTCACACATAGGCGCCGGACAATCAGCCAGCAAATGTCCAGCAACCCCACATCTGAAGCATTTTTGCTTGTCCGCCTTCTTGCTCTTCTTCTGCACCGCCCCTGCGACCGCTGCCGCCAACTGATCAGCAGAAACACGTTTAGCGCCTGATCCCGGCGCAGTTACCACCCCCTGACCAGACGGCGCCATCGGCTGTTGGTTCAGATTCACACCTGCCGTGTTAAGAGCCGAACCCACATGCGCATCCGCCACCATCGGGGCTTGCTGCAGGCCCTGTGCCACCCCAGCTGCAACCACGTCGGTGTGGCGCACTGGTACAGCAGATTCACCAAGAGGCTGCGCCACCCTCCTGGTGATTCCCTGTCTGCCTCCAAACCGACCAGCCACCATACCACCTCTAGCTCTGCCAAATCCGCCCCTCCCAGTGTCAAACCGTTGTCTGCCGCGGTATCCGCCCTGCGCCTGGCGGCCACACTCCGGGGCGACGGCGCCGGCGTTGAACGCGAAGTAATTCCCGCCGGCGGGCCCTCCATACTGTCCCGCCGTTCCGCTCGCCTCCCCATGTTCGAAGTTTGCACCGCGCCCAGCCCCTGGGATGGCCGCACGCCCTTGGTCTGAACCCGCGCCTCGATTCATGGCTCCGCCTCCACCGCGCTGCGCCATGGAGATCGCCGGAGGAGTTCTCCAGCCGCCGCCCGATGGAAGAGACCACGTGAACCCTAGAATCCTTCTTGGCCCGTAGCCGATTGGAAACCTTGTACGAGCCGAACACACTCGGCCCCCTGAACTTGGTCCCACCTCTGACCATCACAGCTTCGGGGCCAGCGCCCGAGTCTGCGACCCGTTCGAACCGGCATAATCCCCGCGATTAGCGCTCGGTCCACTGGTAACCGAAACACGGTATCCGCGCCGACGGCGGACGACCGTCCACGGCGCGGAAGATTCCTCCGTTCCCACGAACTCCGATGGTCCGAACGGTGGAAGTTTGAAAGGTCTCGGTGACACAGCTGCCTCCGCAGGTCCCACCTTCATCACCGGCTCAATCATCGTAGCAGGGGAAGAAAGAAGGGCTAGCGCCGCATACCTCTGATCAGCCCATCGTCGTAGTCTCTTCTCCATCCTTGATGTTTCCGATCTCATTGACCTATCGGACTCCGGCGATGGCGTACGGCCAGCCGCCTCGATCTGCTCGGAGTAGCGCCCATCCGGTGAGATCTCACCATCTTCATCCTCGTCCGACGCCGCAAGGGCCCAGAATCTCCCTCCAAATGTCGCAGCAGAACCGCCACCCGCCGCGATCGTACTGCCGTCGTCGTAGTCGCCGGTCTCCGCGCCATCTTTTCCGTGGTGACCGACAGGTTCTCGGCTCCCGTTACCACGGTCACCGTCCACGTTTCCCCGTGCGCCACGTTGCCAGAACGAACGGCCAGCCCGCCGTCCTCCTTCGCGTCACCACATCTTACCCCCGTCGAGATCGCTCCCGCCGGTGATGAGACAGGCGACCCCTTGTCCGTCGCCACGCCGCTGGATACGCCTTGGCCGGCATCGAGAACACCAGCCGTGGTCGCGATCCCCGCGACGTCCGCCACAGCGGTCGCCACAACGGTCGCCTCACTCATGGAACGTCGGTGAAAGTGCACTATGGTCAACTAGAGGGGGGGTGAATAGGTTGACTACCAATTTTTCTTTTCTTTTCCTTTTAATGGGGCTTAGCAAGATAAAGTAAGGTTCTCTAGATGTGCAACTAGGTGAGCAACCTATGTGAACAAAGCTATATGTGCAACGGAAGTAAAGCGTAAGGTAGTAAAGCAAACGACAAGTGTAAACAAGGAGACAAGGATATGATTCACCGTAGTTCCTTCTCAAAGAGAAGTACGTCTACGTTGGAGAGGTGGGGAGCCACCTAGGCGCTCCTCAATAGCACGGTTGTGCACACCTTGTTCTCCTTGAGCTTCTCCGGTGAGGGAGATGCTCGTTTCCACTATGAGGTCGACTTGAAGGCGTTGACCAAACCCTTACAAGGACTTGAGGTCACTCCACAAGATGGATGGAGGCTCTCAAGCAATCCGTAGCTTCTTGCAACAAGGTGGAAACTACAAGCACGAGATCTACTAAGGTTTCTAGGCCTCAAGTAGGATTCTAGATCTACTAGGTTGTGGTGGATGGATTTGAGATTCCTTTGGTGGAAGTGTGGATCTAGGTCTCCTCTAGCTCTCCACCAAGTTTGGGAGTGTTTGGGTGGACGGAGTGGGAGATCTAGGTGGTTGAAGCTTTCATTAATGGCTAGGAGAGAGAATGGGAAAAGCTTAGCATTTAAGAGGTAGGGGAAGGGGTATTTATACCCCTCGCATTTAAGTGACCGTTTGCAGTCCAGGGCACCGGAGGCTCCGGTGGATTCCACCGAAGGCTCCGGTGGTTTTACCGGAGGCTCCGGTGGTCCGCACCGGAGGTTCCGCTGATCTTCATCTTGCTACACAGTTGCACTGGAGCGGGGGCTCCGGTGGTACCCGCGGTGAGCCTCCGGTGGAACTTCCGTCCTGTGGTAACAGAAGGATGTTTTGGCGAAACAACCACCGGATCCTCCACCGGAGCCCATTTGCACTGCACCTTGGGGGCCACCAGATGTTCACCGGACGCTCCGGTGGTACCTCCGCCCTGTGGTAACAGAAGGGCATTTTGGCGGAGGTGCCACCGGAGGCGCACCGGATCCTTCTTGCGCGTGAGCCAAGTGGTTGGCGGAAGGCGGAGCCTCCGGTGGAACTAGCGGAGGTTCCGCTCCTGGATCCGCTCCCCTGCTACAGAGAGGGGTTTCAGCGGAACTTCCACCGGATCCTCACCGGATCCTTGGCGGAGCCTCCGGTGGAAACACCGGAGCCTCCGCCCCTGCATGTTTCACCTTTCTGGATTTGTTTCTCCTAGCACTTTTCATATAAGCTGATCATTTGCCCCATAAACTTAGTGAACCTAATAACCAGGGCATTTTCATCCATTGAACAAACATTAGATCAAATGATTATGTTGTCATATGATTACCAAAACGGACGATGATCTTTCATTCTCCCCCTTTTTGGTAATTGATGACAACATAACTATTTGCATGATTATAAACATCATATGAACGGAGCTCCCCCTAAAGATATGCTCCTTTCATATTGAGATCATCTAAGGTATGACAAATAAGAATGATATGACAATGATAGCACATAACACACATAGATATGACAATGATAGCACATAACACACATAGCACATAAAACATAACAAGGTTCACACGAACATAGCATAACAAGGTTCACGATAGACACAAACGAAGTTCCAAATAGTTCAAATAAACTCCCTCAAGAGAAAGATGCAAATCGAGAGAGCTTGAGGGAGACCCATGCAAATGCCCGTTCCTAATATAAATCTCTCCCCCTTTGGCATCAAGAAACCAAAAAGAGAGAGACCAAGATGCAAAACGTCCCAAATCACTCGGAGGAGGAAGAGGCTTCCGGAGCCGGGGAGGGAACACGGTGGTGAGAGCTAGTGGCTTCATCTCCTTCTTCCTCGGACCATTCAATGAGCTTGCCCTTGGAGTCCTTTGCTTGCCATGCATCCCAATCTGTGATACTATCAAGAGCCGGGGATTCAATGGAGAGACCCTCTTCACGGAGACGTGCACGAGATGCTTGAGCCTTTTTGCGGTCCTTGAGTTCCCGATCATAATGTGCTTCCAATTGATGTTGCTCAATCTTTTTGTTCAAGCAAAACACTTTCTTGAGAGCTCGTGCCATCCATTTGAATGCATTGCTAGAGGGAGGAGGATGAGATGGACCCTCGGCTTCTTCCTCATCCACAATGATGCGAGGCCTAGCCTTGTGCTTGCGGACGGCGGGAGTGGGATGCACAACGGGTTCAATGTGATCTTTCATGAGAAGCCTCTTTTCCGTGTGAGGGATCCAATGAGTATCATCAAGAGGGTCATTCGGGAACTTCTTGTCCCACACATCAAGGATGATCTTCATGATAAATGGCCCAAAACAAGCATTCTTCCGGTTGGCAATGGCATACCATAACTCATTCCAAATGTAATCCAACACATCAAGCTTGCGTGGAGTCTCATCCATCCAGTGTTGATGAGTAAGGAGCATAAGGTTCTTCAAAAAACCTTGAATCTCATCCACATTGCCCGCCTTTGGATTGATGGTCTCGCGATAGATGCGCAACATGATGTCATATGTGGGATAGAGGCCCTTCACAAACCCCACGGCATATTTCTTCCAATGATAGAGAGGAGTAAGTCCATCCTTGGGAAGTGAGGAGGTGTTAATGATATGAACTCGGAACCATCCGTTCGCAAACTCTTCTCCCTCAGCAAATGGACCAAAATCGGGGTAGCCACCAAGAATGACACCAACATCTTTCCATGTGATGTCAAGCTGCTTATCTTTAGTCATCCAAATCATATTACGCTCGGTCTCATTGGAGAGATGAACGGTGGCAAGAAACTGACAAACAAGCTCTTCGTCGAAATCTTGTTGAAGAGTGATAATAGGACCAAGACCAAACTTGTTAATAAGCTCAAGAGCCTCTCCAAAGTACTTGTGATTCCTTTCCATGTGCCCAATATTGATTGCATGTTGAGGGACGACATTTTCCTTTGACTTCCTCATCAATATCTCATTGAAAATATGCGCTTGAAAGACGGTGTGAAAACGAGGATCCTTACCCCGGAATTGGGGCATCAAACGATCGCGGGCAATCACATATGGGTTCGCACCCCTTTCCTTTAAGAACATAGCCTCGTACATCTTGGAGGCGGTTGGTGTGGTGTTCTTTCATGGCAAGGTCTTCTCGGGAGCCGGGAAGCGCTTACGCTTGCCTTGAGAGCTGTCAAGTTCGGCCTCGATCTCATCCACGGGCTTGCGGCGGCCGGTAGTCTTGTATCGTGTCCCGTTTCCCTTCGAACCGGAAGCATCTAAGAGAGAGAGCAAGAAGAACATGAAGAACAAGTAAAGCTCGAGACGAAAAAGCACGCACAAAACCAGCCAACCAAGATATTCATGGTGTTAGGGTTGAATAATCTAGGGTTAGGGCAAACGAACCTCCCCTACCATCACAACGATTCAAGCCTAACATGCATGTTCTAGGTTGCTTAGAGTTTGTACTAGGGAAAATCCACTCCTAATACACCAAATCCACAAAGATAGAAGGCTAGAACATGAGCTCCTATGCATCTCATCCATCAACTAGATGAGAGAGAGAGAGAGCACGTACCGGCTGCATCCATGGTGAAAAAGGGAGGAGGGAAGGTTCCCGGGGCGTCCTGAGGCAAGGAGAAGGCCTCCCCACGGTGGAGCACCCGAATCCGGCGGCGAAGAGCTTGGGGGCGGCAGCGGTTTGGGAGGAAGAAGATGGGGATGGGTGGGGGAAAATGAGAGCTCCCCCTATGTCCATGAGTTGAGTAGAGCTCCCCCTATGTCCATGCCTACATCTAAGCCTAATAGCATGCATAATGAGGGTAGATATGCAAGGTTTCAAGTGAAGTTGGAGGAATCTATGACATTTAGTTCATTCCTCAAAGCTCGAAATCTTGGTTCATCAAGGGCCTTCGTGAAGATATCAGCAAGTTGATCCGTAGTGGAGACATATGAGAGATCAATATCACCTTTCTCAACATGATCCCGAATGAAATGATGATGGATCTCAATGTGCTTTGTCTTGGAATGGAGAACCGGGTTGTAAGCGATCTTGATAGCACTCTCATTATCACAAAGAAGAGGCACCTTGTCAAAATGAATACCATAATCCTTCAAGGTTTGCCTCATCCATAGCAATTGGGCACAACAACTTGCCGCGGAGATATACTCGGCCTCGGTGGTAGAGAGGGCGATGCAATTTTGCTTCTTAGAAGACCAACATACCAAGGAGCGACCAAGGAATTGACAACCCCCGGAAGTGGACTTCCTATCTGTCTTCTCTCCCGCATAATCCGCATCCGAGTATCCAATGAGCTGAAAGCTTGAACCCTTGGGGTACCAAAGACCAAAGTTTGGGGTATGAACTAGATATCGAAAGATCCGTTTCACAGCTTCCAAATGACTTTGCCTTGGGGAGGCTTGAAACCTTGCACATTTACCTACGCTATACATGATATCGGGTCTAGATGCACAAAGGTAGAGCAAAGAGCCAATCATGGAGCGGTATACCTTTTGATCTACCTCTTTACCGTCGGGATCGGGTTTCAAGTCGGTGGTTGTGGACATAGGGGTCTTCATAGGTTTGGCATCATTCATATTAAACCTCTTGAGCATGTCTTGAGTGTATTTGGCTTGTTTGATAAAAGTCCCTTCATAATATTGATTGACCTCAAAGCCAAGAAAGAACTCCAACTCTCCCATCATAGACATCTCAAACCTATCGGTCATAAGCTTGCAAAACTCCTCATTGAACAAGGTGTTAGTAGACCCAAAAATGATGTCATCCACATAGAGTTGGCATATGAACAAGTCACCTCCAACCGTCTTGGTAAAGAGAGTGGGATCGATTAAACCAACATTAAACCCACGATCTACTAGAAACTCTTTAAGGTGCTCATACCACGCACGTGGAGCTTGTTTAAGTCCATAGAGCGCCTTATCAAGTTTATAGACATGATCGGGGTGGTTGGGATCCTCGAAACCCGGAGGTTTCTTGACATATACTAACTCATTAATGGGACCATTAAGGAAAGCACTTTTGACATCCATTTGTTGTAACTTGAAGTTATGATGAGATGCATAAGAAAGTAAGATACGAATGGATTCAAGGCGAGCTACGGGGGCAAAAGTTTCACCGAAATCGATACCTTCGACTTGAGAAAAACCTTGGGCCACCAATCTTGCCTTGTTGCGAATGACAATGCCATCTTTGTCTTGCTTGTTCTTGAACACCCATTTGGTGCCAATGACATTTTTGCAATCCTTGGGTCTTGGCACTAATTTCCACACTTTGTTGCGCTCGAAGTTATTGAGTCCATCATGCATGGCTTCAAGACAATCTTGATCTTCGAGAGCTTCATATACCTTCTTGGGTTCAATGAAGGAGACAAACGCATGAGCCTTGCTAAAAACCGCCAATTGCCTTCTAGTGACCACTCTTCCACGAACTTGTCCAAGAATCATGTCCTCCGTATGACCCGCTCGTTCAAGATTCTCTAGCCTTCTCTTTGCTCTACGAGCTAGTATCTCCTCCAAAGATTCCTTGGATATTGATTGAGAATCACCTTCTTCATCGGAGACATGTCCATCTTAATTTCGTACTTGATCAAAGTTGGGTGATGAATCACCACTAGGTTGAGCGTTCTCAACAATGATAGAATCTTGATCATGATTTAGATGTGTTGCTTGGCCTTGTTCATTAGCTTGGCCTTGATAGTTGGCTTGAGGGTTTGGTGCATCTTGTTGGATAGCTTGATCATCAATGGGTGTAGTCAATGGCTCCACTTGAGTGGGGCATAGTCCTTCTCCCTCCGTCATCCGGTAACCCTCAATGGGAATTATTTCACCAATCCCCATTCTTCTTATGACGATGGGAGGAATTGCATCTCCTACAACACCATGATCTATACGCCCCCCTTGGGAGCCGTTGTCCTCATCAAACACTACGTCTATAGCTTCTTCAACTTGCCCGGTGGACTTGTTGTAGACTCTATAGGCATGAGCATTCGTGGCATAGCCAACAAAGATACCCTCATAAGATCTAGTCTCAAATTTTGACAACCGTTTTCCTTTCTTGCGAATAAAGCACTTGCAACCGAAGACCTTGAAATAAGATACATCCGGTTTCTTGCCCGTGAGAATCTCATAGGGAGTCTTGTTCAAGATCTTGCGAAGATAGAGCCGATTGGTAGCATGACAAGCGGTGGAGACGGCTTCGGCCCAAAAGTTATAAGGAGAAGAAAACTCCGCAATCATAGTCCTAGCCGCATCCATCAAGGTCCGGTTCTTTCTCTCCGCAACACCATTTTGTTGAGGGGTATAGGGAGTGGAATATTGATGAGCAATGCCTTCTTCACTAAGAAAACCCTCAACGGTGTAGTTCTTGAACTCCGAGCCATTATCACTCCGAATGGCCAAGATGGTAGCATTGTGTTGGCGCTCCACTAGAGTGATGAACTCGATGACCCTATTTTGAGTCTCACTTTTCCTCTTGAAGAAATACACCCAACAATATCTTGAATAATCATCCACAATCACCAAGCAATACTTCTTTCCTCCGAGGCTATCATAAGATAGTGGACCAAAGAGATCTAAGTGAATGAGCTCGAGAATTCTTGTAGTGGAAATAGTTGTCTTGGTTGGGTGTTGTTCTCCATGTTGCTTCCCAAAGGTACAAGAGCTACAGACACGATCTTTAGCAAACTTAGCTTTGGTTAGTCCTAGAACGTGATTGCCACTTTGGAGGTCATGTAACATTCTCATATTGGTGTGGGCTAGTCGGCGATGCCAAAGCCATCCCACATCAACTTTAGCCATTAGGCATATCGCGGCACACGTGTCTTCTTTAGAGAAGTCCACTACATACATGCCGTTCTCGACAAACCCAACAAATGCTACTTTAAGAGAAGTCTCCCAAGTGACAATCACACTCTCTTTATTAAAGAACGAGGTAAAACCACAATTTGCAAGTTGAAGAACGGACATCAAGTTATAGCCAAGGGACTCAACAAGGAGAACATTCTCAATTGATAAATCATTTGAGATAGCTACCTTGCCTCGTCCCAATACCTTAAGCTCGGACTTGTCACCAATTGTAACGCAATTGAGATGTGGTAGAGGAGGTTCAATATTACTTATTGCATCATGGCTTCCGGTCATGTGTTGGGATGCACCACTATCCACTGTCCATCTATGTGCCCCGGAAGCATTTCCCTACAGGAGATCAATTTCTTGATTTAGGTACCCATCCTTCAATGGGTCCTCTTTTGTTAGTCACAAGGGTCTTAGGAACCCAAATAGTCCAATGATAGTCATCACCATAAGAAGTACCAACGTATTTAGCATAAACATGTCCATCTCTAGATTTCATAAGAACATAAGATGGGTTATATTTTTCGGCAAAATCATTATGAGTGATGCTCCCCCTAGAGGTATCACCACCCATAATGGCGTTGGTCTCCTTTTCTTTGGGCACCTCACCCTCTTTCACAAAGATAACATTTTGGGAGGGAGAGGTGACACTCTTGGATTTCTTCTTTGACTTGGAAACAAAGCCAAGTCCCTCTTTTCCCTTCTTGGCACCTTGAGAGCTTATTGCATCATTGAGAATTCTTTCCTTCCCTACAATGTTAGGTGCAACATGCTTATTAGATTGTTGAGCTAGAAGCTTGATTCGAGACTTAGCAAGTTTGTCATGAATTTCTTTGAGAGATGCAAACTCCCCTTTTAGTTTGTCATGCTCCTTGACAAGTTTTTCATGGGCTATTCCTAGCTTTAACTCTTCCTCCTCAAATTCTTTAAGTAAAACAAGAGATTTGTCATGTTCTTTCTTAAGCTTGGCAAGAGATTTCTCGTTATCTTTTCTAAGTTTTGAAACACTAATAGCATACGTCTCTTGTAGACTAGATAGTTTCTCTTCAAGAGAGGCTCTCATGTATCTCTCCTTTTCAAGAGCCTTGATGAGCTCGTCATCGTGATTATCATTGCAACCACCATGGTTCTCTAAGGTCATGATGATCTCCTCCTTCTCATCGATGAGGGAGTTAGCCTCATCAAGTTGCCTTAAGAGAGCTTTTACCTTTTCTTTAGTTTCACCTTCAAGACTACACAACCAAGATCCTAGGTTCTTGGCCTCCTCATCATCAACAATGTTTTCAACACAATCCAATAGTGAGGGAGAGCTAGTGATAGTAGACTTGGAGGTGGAAGATATTACCGCGGTGGCTTTTGCCATGAGACATGTAGGTCGGATCGATGCCTTCTCATTGGGAGATTCAAATAGAGAGACCGATGAAGAGGAAGTCGTAGCTATGGCGACGTGGGCGACACCTACGACTTCATCTTCTCCTTCATCTCCGGAGTAGTATGTTTCCAATGTTGGGCCCTCTTGAACATATAGAGCTCTTGGGACTCTTCTAGCAAGGTTCTTGTTTTGTGGAGACTTGTTCTTGTCCTTGCGTACAAGCTTCCCTTCATTCTCTTCTCGTGGCTCAAAAGGACACTCCTTGACGAAGTGGTTTGCACTTCCACAATTGTAACAAGTCCTTGGCCGCTCCCCTTTCTTCCTAAAGGTCTTGTTCCTTGAGGGTCTAGGGGCACCGGCCTTGTGAGCCTCCCATCTCTTCCAATACCCTTGCATGGCAAGAGCAATACATTTGTGGGCACCCTTGTATGTATCCTCATAGTCCTCATCATCATCATCATCATCATCCTCCACTTCTTCTATCTTGGCCATGGCCTTAGATTTTAAGGCAAGGTTAGGGGACTTCCCATGGCCTCTTGAGCGAGCAAGAGCATCATCCGCGCTCTTGTGAGACAAAGATATGGCTATGAACTCACTAAGGACACCAATGGAGTTGAGTGAGTTGTAGTCGGATCTTGTTCGAATGCTAGTGGAGAGATTCTTCTCAAAAGGAGTTATGGCCTTGACAAATTTCCTCTTGATCCACTCATCGGAGATTTCCTCCTTTCCAAAGTCCCTTAATTGATTTCCAAGGGTGACCACTCTTCTATATAGCTCCTCGGGGCTCTCATCTTCATGCATGACAAAGTTCTCGGACTTGTCAAGAGCAACATCGTATTTTGATGATTGGATGCTTGCATTGCCTTGGAACAAGGAGTCAAGCTTATCCCAAGCTTCCTTGGCAGTCTTGATACCGCGAATGTGTTCAAGATGTTCTCTTGGGAGGGCCTTTTGAATAGTCACAAGAGCGGTCTTGTTGAGTTGGAATTCCACATCCTCTCTTGGAGTCAAGTTGTTCGGATCGTGAGGGTGAAATCCATATAGAATGCTTCTCCATAATGCGGTGCAAGATCCTGAAATGTGAGACTCCATATCGAACTTCCAAGAAGAAAATTCGTTAGTGTTAAGCATGGGAGGAACTCCAACATTAACCATGTGCGGCATAGTGGCAATAGGGTGAATAGAGTCGTAATTGGGAGGTGGTGGAACTTTAGATTGAGACCCCGAACCGTTAGCCGATTGAGACTTGGAGCCCTCGGAGCTCACACCACCCTTAGCCTTTTTATCGGCTTTTGCTTTGGCTTTCGCCTTAGCTAAAGCGATGTTAGCTTCCATCTCATCGATATCCGGTATGGAATCTTCGTCCGAGCTAACATCGTCGGTAGTGAGAGGTGGTTCCGTGGACTCCTTGGTTTTCCCCATCAGTGCCTCCATCATTTTCTTCATGCTAGAGACATCCGAGCTAACACTAGAGCTAACCTTAGATAGTTCGGTTTGGAGAATTCCAACCGTATCTTGTAGGTTAGATATAGTGTCGGCCATTTTGGACATTTCCGCACTAGAACTTCCGGAGGCATTTTCATCGACCATTGTACTCTTGGGCGGTTAAGCCCTTAGTAAGAGCCAAGGCTCTGATACCAATTCAAAGTGCACTATGGTCAACTAGAGGGGGGGGGGGGGTGAATAGGTTGACTACCAAATTTTCTTTTCTTTTCCTTTTAATGGGGCTTAGCAAGATAAAGTAAGGTTCTCTAGATGTGCAACTAGGTGAGCAACCTATGTGAACAAAGCTATATGTGCAACGGAAGTAAAGCGTAAGGTAGTAAAGCAAACGACAAGTGTAAACAAGGAGACAAGGATATGATTCACCGTAGTTCCTTCTCAAAGAGAAGTACGTCTACGTTGGAGAGGTGGGGAGACACCTAGGCTCTCCTCAATAGCACGGTTGTGCACACCTTGTTCTCCTTGAGCTTCTCCGGTGAGGGAGATGCTCGTTTCCACTATGAGGTCGACTTGAAGGCGTTGACCAAACCCTTACAAGGACTTGAGGTCACTCCACAAGATGGATGGAGGCTCTCAAGCAATCCGTAGCTTCTTGCAACAAGGTGGAAACTACAAGCACGAGATCTACTAAGGTTTCTAGGCCTCAAGTAGGATTCTAGATCTACTAGGTTGTGGTGGATGGATTTGAGATTCCTTTGGTGGAAGTGTGGATCTAGGTCTCCTCTAGCTCTCCACCAAGTTTGGGAGTGTTTGGGTGGACGGAGTGGGAGATCTAGGTGGTTGAAGCTTTCATTAATGGCTAGGAGAGAGAATGGGAAAAGCTTAGCATTTAAGAGGTAGGGGAAGGGGTATTTATACCCCTCGCATTTAAGTGACCGTTTGCAGTCCAGGGCACCGGAGGCTCCGGTGGATTCCACCGGAGGCTCCGGTGGTTTTACCGGAGGCTCCGGTGGTCCGCACCGGAGGTTCCGCTGATCTTCATCTTGCTACACAGTTGCACTAGAGCGGGGGCTCCGGTGGTACCCGCGGAGGATCCGCCCACCGGAGGCTCACCGGAGGTTCCGGTGGAACTTCCGTCCTGTGGTAACAGAAGGATGTTTTGGCGGAACAACCACCGGATCCTCCACCGGAGCCCATTTGCACTGCACCTTGGGGGCCACTGGATGTTCACCGGAGGCTCCGGTGGTACCTCCGCCCTGTGGTAACAGAAGGGCATTTTGGCGGAGGTGCCACCGGAGGCGCACCGGATCCTTCTTGCGCGTGAGCCAAGTGGTTGGCGGAAGGCGGAGCCTCCGGTGGAACTAGCGGAGGTTCCGCCAACCGGAACTCCACCGGAGGTTCCGCTCCTGGATCCGCTCCCCTGCTACAGAGAGGGGTTTCAGCGGAACTTCCACCGGATCCTCACCGGATCCTTGGCGGAGCCTCCGGTGGAAACACCGGAGCCTCCGCCCCTGCATGTTTCACCTTTCTGGATTTGTTTCTCCTAGCACTTTTCATATAAGCTGATCATTTGCCCCATAAACTTAGTGAACCTAATAACCAGGGCATTTTCATCCATTGAACAAACATTAGATCAAATGATTATGTTGTCATATGATTACCAAAACGGACGATGATCTTTCAGACGGGAACGCTCAAAACTTTCATCCTGTTATGGACTGGCATAATAGTTAAGGACATGTCTTTGTCTCACCAAATGCAGCTTGTGCAAGTTCCACATATCTCAAAAACGCTAGATTTAGAATTCTGAATAAGTAAATTATACTATGTTATTACCCCGTGCGATGTTGATGTTAGGATCTAACCAACTAGGGAACAGTTTTTTATGTGGTCATACATATATTGTTCTGACATTTTTGGACTATATCATTTATTTTTGTTCAAATCATTCAATTTCTTAGATATACTTGATAGTTTTTTTAAAACGCTATTTTGATATAGCACACTATTATCACGCTATAGCGTGCATAACATCAGGAGGAGGTTGTCGCTATTTCTCATATAGCACGCTATTTTTACCCTTGGTTGCAACAGGAGTGAAAAAAATTACATTGAGACATGTTTGGAAAGGATGAATTATGGCGACGGAGCTAACAAAGTCATGCATGTTTGGCAGAATATACGCCGAGTTCTTCTCATTCTCGTACTAAGGAACTTTTTCCGACCATGTAAGATAGGGAGCTATTCCATTTATTGAAAGTGATGAGCAAAACATTGATTATTCCACATATTTTGTTACATACCAACTCTCATCTGAACATGCGAGTGTAAGATTTGTTGAGAAACAAACTATTTTTTACCCGTTTTTATGTCTTAGATTGAATTCATTCAAATGTGCTCATATAACCTGACAATGTTTAAGGATCAAAATGTTTGATCGATTTCATTGTATAGACAAGAGAGCGGATTTGTTTCCCCACAAAACGGAGCATACGGAAGTAAACACATTAGTTTTTGTACAACAAAAGATTAAATTGAACCGGTGATCAAATAAGCAAGAAAAAAAATGTAATCATCGGTTAAATTCCGTACTATTCATGTCAACTTTAGTGTCATCAAGAGCAGAATATATATATATATATATATATATATATATATATATATATATATATATATATATATATATATATGTACCGTCAAAATTGACAAATTCACCACATATTTGCCTACCATGGAGGAAGTTCACGATATCAACCAGAAATCATCCCAGAGTGAAGTTGAAACTCCACCAGGCTCCCATCCAACTCTCCATTTTCTGACGAAACTGATGCAATATTTGAACAGCCCACTGGTAGAAAAAAGGCCTTCCATACGCCCCCATCAGTCCCCAAACATTGCGTACCGTGACTAATGAGTCTTTAGTCCCGGGTCGGGAGGAGACCCGCGACAGAAGGTCATGCGTCGCGGGTTGGGAAGCGCGTTGAGGCGCGTGGAGGGCATTAATTCCGGTTGGCCTGGCAGCCCGGGACTAATGGTCCTTTAGTCCCGGTTGGCGTGGCCACCCGGGACTAAAGATCAAACTGCTCGCCTCCCGCGCGGAGGTTTTTATTTCACGAGCGAGGCAGAAGGGCGCCATTGCCAGTGCGGGTCCGAGTCTCTGTTTCTTCCTCTCTTCTTTTCTCTTCCCTCTCTTCGATCTTCCTCCACCAAGCACACCATGGCTGAAGTTTGGGAGAGATTCCGGGGTCCCACACCATGCGGCAAGCGTCTCGACGTGTGCTACACCAACAGTTGCGAGAGGCTCCCCGGTGCTCTTGGGCATTTGACCAATCTCTATTTCTCCTCTCCCGATGAACACCGGTTTTCGGGCTTGATCTGGAGTATACGGCGGATCAACGGGATGTTGCCGTCATCCAGATTGTGTTCAAGGAGGCCGTTTTGGTCTTCCAATGGTCAAGGTAACGCACACGTAAAATCTTGCATCTTCGATTTGTTTGTTGCATCTGAAGAATACATGTGTTGCAACATATCTAACACGTATCAATTTTTTGTTGTTGCAGTAGTTCAAAGCATTCTCCGTCACTTGTTGATTTTCTTGTCAACAAGGGGTATGACTTTTGCAGCGTCGACATCACTCAAGACCGTCCGAAGTTGATGCGCTTGGGTATTGTGATACCTGAAGATCACTACAATGATCTTCAGGATCTTATCCATTTGAACGGGCCAAAGACCGGGATGGCTCGCATGGCTACTGCCTTCATCCACGAGGGCTACGAAACCATGAAGTCTGGTTTCCCCTCGAGGAATCACTTTTATTGGGAGAAGACCCCACTGGACTTGACGAACATCAAGTATGCAGCCATAGATGCATACGTCTCCTACGAGTTGTTCCGCATCTACTCGACGGAGCCATAGATGTATGCGTTCGATATATATGCATGTAATGGGTATCTTAGTATATATATGTAATGGATATCTTAGTATTGTGAGACTTATGTTTGTGTTATGTGTGATCGTAAGACTCTATGTTATGAATGTGATATGATTATGTTCTATTCATGATTGTGATGTCTCTACTCGTATTTTACTTGTGATTTAATTATCACTTGTCTTTTGTTGTTCACAAAACTATTTTTGTTTCCTAGTTTTAAATGACTTGGAAAAATTTGCAAAGTGTTGCAAAGTGTAATGGATATTATTTCTATATTAATTCCTAGCTATACTATTTCTATATTATGTCAAACACACGTTTCAAAACAAGCAAAAACAAAAACACATCAAGAAAACAAACAAAAACACATCAAGAAAACAAAACAGAAAAACTACAGTTTCTATATATCTGTTCACCAAAAATTAATCGAAGCCAGGAAAACATATATCTAGTCAATACCAAACTCATCAAGTATTAAAATGAATTATTATTATTTTTCTTAATTTTTTGATATATTATTTGTATTTTTAAGATTTTAAAATGAATTAGTATTATTTTTCTTAATTTTTTGATATATTATTTGTATTTTTAAGATTTTAAAATGAATTAGTATTATTGTTCTTAATTTTTTGATATATTATTTGTATTTTTAAGATTTTAAAATGAATTAGTATTATTTTTCTTAATTTTTTGATATATTATTTGTATTTTTAAGATTTTAAAATGAATTAGTATTATTGTTCTTAATTTTTTGATATATTATTTGTATTTTTTAAGATTTAAAAATGAATTAGTTTTATTTTCTGAATATTTTGATATATTAATAGTATTTTTAGAAATAATACAAATTAAAAAGTTAATGTTTATTTATTTATTCAAAATTATTAATTACATCATTACTTTTGTTCATTAAAAGATTTATTTGAAATTCAAACAATAAAGAAATGTGGCATCGACCAACATGTTAATAAGATTGATATGATACTACTATCACATACATGCGTGCAAAACACTTGGATGCGGGACGGTATGGAACTCGGAAGTTAAGCGTGCTAGTCCTAGAGTAGTGGGAGGATGGGTGACCGAGCGGGAAGTTTGACCATGAGTAAGTAATTTGACTAGAGATAATTGTAGTTAGACACTAAGCAAATAATACAAATTCTGAAAAAAAAGGGAGTTAAAAAAAAGGGAGAGAAAAATTGGTGTGAAAAATAATTAGAAACCCAAATGAATTAAGGGAATAACGAAATAAAGTCTAGTCCCGGTTCAGGTGGCCAACCGGGACTAAAGGTCCTCCGCCCCCCGGCTCCGCCACCCGCCCACGTGGCCGGGCCTTTAGTCCCGGTTCGTAATCGGCGCGACTATAGGGGGGGTTTTTAGTCGCGCATAGCTAGTCCCGGTTGCTCGGTCGGGACTACTGGTCCTGGCGAACCGGGACTATAGGCCTATTTTCTACCAGTGGCCACGCATAAATTATATCTATGACCAATTGGCCATGCGATGCCCATAAAGGAATACCTACAAAGCTGCAACATGGCAATTATTCAGGATCTGAAAACATTGGTGTGCTACAATTGTCAACAAAAAAATAAGAGGGATGATTTAGTAAAAGCCTGCTACATGAGCATGAGTGCATCCTGGCCTATAGAAGTCAGAACGAAAAGGCGGACCGAAAACCAACCAACAGTCTCGATTTAGTTTTCAGTTACATACAAGCAAACGAAATCAAGAAGAAAGTAAAATCTATTTGACAGTATTTCCTATCTCGTAGTGTCGGGGTTGCCGGTGATACTAGACCAGTTCCGACGAAGTGGCGAGACGATGGAAATGTCGAGCGGAGGCTAAACTTCGGACGTCGCAATGTCGATCTTGGACGTATATTCTGTTGTGGAAATGTCGATGTCTGGTAATAATATGTGGACTGTTGTCCTTTCTATGAGGGCACCTCATGGCCACATTGTCGACCACAGTCCGTGTCTATGCAGTTGAGCCAAGGAAAAAAAATAGCGTGCTATGAGAAATAGCGGCAGACGTAGCGTGCTATATCGAAATAGCGCTTTTAAAAAACTATCAAATATTTCTAAAAAAAATTAAACGATTCTAACAAGAATAAATGATATAGTCCAAAAATGTGAGACCAATATTTGCACAACGACATACAAAATTGTTCTCTAGTTGGCTAGAGCATAACATCAACATACCAAGGGGTGATAACATAGTAAAATTACTTACTAAGAATTATAAACATGGCAATGTCTTCTTCACAATCATTGTTCATCGCCACAAAAAACAGGTATCAACATTTTTCATATTCCTAAGATGGAAAACTCGGTACTTTGGGCCGATAGGCTGGAAAACAAACTGTGTGCTATAACGCTATGATGTTTTAGCATGATATAGCATGTTATTTCATGAATAGCACAATAGCGAGCAAAAGTGTTAAAATTTAGCGTGAAGTCTCCAGAGATGCTATATCGTGCTATTAGCACCGAAATAGCATGCTATTTTGTTTCCATGGGTTGACCAGAGTGTTCGTAGGAGCAAAATTCTTGGAGTATGCGAACTCACAGGGATCCGTTAACTTAATTTCAGTCTGCACATATTTCTTGTTGAGATGAATATAGTGATAACGATTAATGAGGACGATGATTTGTATCATTGTATGGGCGTGCGTGTGTTGGGGTTACGTGGGTTCTGTTGGTGCTCAGCCTGAGCTCGTCCATGCCAGAGGAGCTCTGCTCGGAGGTCGCATTCCTAGTAAAGGGCTCGACTGTACTTGCGGGTCCAGTTCATTGCGGACGGCGGATCGACCTTGAGGTGGCAACGGGGAGGTCTTGCGGACGCAGGGAATACGTTGCGACCCCGGCTATTCCTGGACATTAAGACCGGGCATTTAGGCTCTCACCGAGCTTTCGCCGGCTCGGCCGAGCTGTGTATCGGCCCGCTAATCGCATGGACCAAGCCGAGTCTGCTTTGCTGGATCGCAACGGCCTCGGGCCGAACCTGGCTGGGCTCTGTCTGGCCCGAAAGCTCTCTGTCAAGGTTGCCTCCTCCTCGATGGCTGACGTTGGTAAACCCTAAGAGAAAGGTCGTGAAGAGTGCAGCGACAAGTTTTCTCTTAGAAAAAAACCAAGGTTGAATCGACCAGTAGGAAGAAAAAGTAACTTCAGAAGTTTGATGCAGCTGAGATGGCAGGGCGCACTACTAGTTTAGCAGCAACGTGGAACCTACACAACACTCACTTTGCCCCAACGACGCAATGAGGTTGTCAATCTCACCGGTTTTGCTGAAAACAAAGAGGTTAAACGTATGGTGTAGAAAAAAGTATGAGCAGTGTGAAAACAGTGGAAGAAGTGTGTGTATTATCAGTATGAGGAAAATGGACCGGGATCCACAGTTCACCAGTGGTGTCTCTCAGTGAAAAATAAATAACATGTGTGGTGAACAAATTACAGCTGGCCAATTGACAGAAAGGAAGCCTGCACCGTAGTGCAAATGCAAGACATAAAGATTACTATGTGATTCATGCTGGCATTACAACAAGATACATAGACCATCATCCAACTACATTTATGACTAATAATCCTCCCTACGAATATCATCCGAACAAATATTGGGTATTAAGTTGCAAGCAACAGATAATCGCAGTAAGCCAAGTGTGTAATGTAAACAATAAAATCATCCTGTCTAAGGATTGTTGTTTTCTCCCCAATGGCAACATCACATACTCCATCCGTCACGTTTCTGTCACTCGAGCACAGATGCAAAGGAGGCAAAAACCCACTATCGAGCATAAATATTCTATCTTGGAGTTACTAGCATCTACTTGGCCAGAGCATCTATTAATAACAGAGAGCACGCAAGATCATAAATAACATATACATGAAGATAACATGATACATTGATAATCGACGACATAGCATTCAACATTCATCGGATACCAACAAACACAACATGTAGCATTACATAAAGATGATCTCGATCATGTGAGGCAGCTCACGAGATCTAAACATGAGGCATAAAGTGGAGAACACAACCATCTAGCAACTGCTATGGACCCGTAGTCCAGGGATGAACTACTCAGGCATCACTTCGGAGGACGATGACGGCGGCCTCGGGTGTTTCCCGGGGAAAAGTGGTATCTTTTTAGAGTTGATATTTTGGGGGGATTATATTGGCGAAAGAGCGATGACGAAGGGCACCCGGGGGGTCCAGACCACCCCAGGCGCGGCCAGGGGACGCCGCCCTATTGTGTGGCTCCCTTGTGGCCCCTCTCCAGGTATCTTTGGGACTCCGTGAAACCTTTGGGAATTCTAAGACTTTCGGGTTTCGAATTTTCCAATTCCGAGAATATTTCTAGAACAACTTTTCTGAAACTAAAAACAGCAGAAAACATGGAACTGGCTCTATTGAATCTTGTCAATAGGCTAGTCCCGAAAATCGATGCAAATGACATAAAGTGTATAACAAACATGTAGGAAATAACATGAAAAGAACATGGAACATAAGAAATTAAGGCTATGTTTATGACGTATCACTCTTCGCTCTGAACTTGTCGACCAACAGACAGAGAAGCATAGACACAGTAGGTTATCGGATCGGCCCCGTCATGCAGGCTTCCTCTGCGCCTCCATAGCTGCTAGGTCCCCTCCGTAGCTCCCCTCCATAGATTCTCCTATGGCAGAGGCAGCGATGTCTTTTTTTTTCTTTCAAAACAAACCGCTAAGTTGACTTGCCGGTGGCAGTGTGGTAATTTCCATCGAAACTGAGTGTAGTAAATTAAAACGGATGACATTTTCATCGAAACTAAGGGACAAAACGGTTATAGTGACATATGATGCGTATAATGTTATTTGGTGGGAGGGCAAAATTGTAAAATATCAGATGGACTAGAAGAAGCATTACTCTCTTTATATTATGATGAGATGATGAGGTATATATATATATATATATATATATATATATATATCGGGTCGCGCTATTTGACACCGAGGGTACAGAATGGTTATTCTACATCTACCCTCTATCTTCACAACCGTACATGGTTTTTACGTCACGTAAATTTTATCGTATTCCTTATGTCGAGTAGGACATAATATACGCTTCTGCTTTGGTGTCCCCCCTAAACCAAAAGGTTGATATAAGAATGGCTGAGATTGCTCCGTACCCTTTCGTTAACATGGATGGTTGTGAATAATTTAGTCGTATTAATTCGTATGCAGCGCTGTATAAACCCGTCAGGATTATTTTAGTTACTTATTTTATGTATAAGTATCCGCACAAAATTCATACGTCGCCGTAGGGACGTCGTTGCCTTGCACATGATTAGGAGTGGTTGGACGGATGGTTTATAATTAGGGTATGCATATATACATAATACGTCCGTATACGGACATGGACGGAACATTGTATTAGAACAAAAAATATTTTATATATATAAAATGTCGATCATGCCCTTCCACCAAATTGAGGGGGAGGGGGGTCGAAGCACAGCCCTATAATATAATATAAACTTTTTATTTACGTGACGCTATAAAAAATATAACAAAATTACGTATATTTATGCTATTTTTATAACTTTTGTGTTGCTATGAATCATTTTTTTTTTAATTTCTTACACCGATTTTTCTATTATGGATCAATATGAACGTAAACATTTACCTAGGTATAATATAAGATATTGACTTAGCAATATAAAATAAAATTGTGCATGCAAAATATGTTCTCTGCCCCCAGAGTGTTGAATAGGGTGTCTATATATATATAGACTTGTGAGACCTAGTTAGTTATGGATCGATCAAGGTCCTAATAATTATGTTGGAGCTTGAAGGAATAAAGCTGTTAGATACATTGTTTAACGTTCTTAGCTACATACATGTCGGACCTATTTTGTTACGATAAGACTTAGGGATCTACCAAGGTCCTACTAATTCATTAGGATGGAGCTTGCTGGTGAGAATATGATTTAAACATTTTTAAACTAGACACCCCAGACCTAGATGGCCACGAGGATGAATCAACCGTACCCCTAATAAAGAACTCCTAGTTGATTTGGTCAGCTGAATGGTAGGCCATCTTGTTCACGTTAACCGAACGTGGTTGCAC
Source organism: Alopecurus myosuroides (assembly GCA_028641055.1). Classification (NCBI taxonomy): domain Eukaryota; kingdom Viridiplantae; phylum Streptophyta; class Magnoliopsida; order Poales; family Poaceae; genus Alopecurus; species Alopecurus myosuroides. The sequence goes on along the minus strand of CM054063.1, from coordinate 259,515 downwards.
CTTGGTTACATGCGGTTTGCAGTAGCATTGACCAACTTTAGGCTTTCTTTTGATCACATGACTAGAAAACAGGGAAATTGAGAAAACAGAGGAATTTAACAGGATTGTAATTGCAACATATGATTACAAAGAGTAAAACTGTGAAAACTATCATTTGGATAAACCACACGAAAATTGCCTCGATCCTACGCGAGTGAGTGTAAAAAAGAGGTTAGAGTGGATGTTGAAATTTCTATGGAATTGGATTTAAGGATGTAATCTTTAGAAATTTTCTAATTATCATTTCTTTTATCCAAAGACATTCCTTAGAATCGCAATCCTCTAATATTCTTTTGAAAATACTTCAACCCAAAGAGGCCCTTAGTGTGGATTTTGCATGATACCATTTCACCATAAGCTTATAATAGTATTAGTATAGCCCATATGAAACCCGTATGGGTGCGTGGTGGCGCCTATCTTGTCCCCATAATCGTTCATGCTTTATCATTGGCGGCGAGAAGATGGGTATCATAGGCTGTGGAGGCGGGCAAGTTTCGCCAGCGTGCTTCGGGAGCGGGAGTGTCGGATTAGGGTTCATGCTCTCGTCGAGTAAGGCTGTCAGACAGAGATGTGTCCTTCGTAGGCATCAGAGATGCATAGTTTGGAGGCGAGCAAAGGGGGTATCATAGGCGGTAGAGGCCGGCAACTCTTGGGGGCGGAGATTGTTGTGTCGGATTAGGGTTCATCCCCACGTCGAAAATGGTTGTCGTACTGTAAAATATGACAGCCGGGCACGCCGTGAACAGGTGGGCAGCCGCACGACGGACATATGCTAGACGGCTTAACCAGCTAAGGGAACACACAACAGGCGGTCGGACCGGAGCCGGACAGTCCGGCAAACTAAGCATCTCAGACTTGGACGGGTCGGAAATTCTGGGTGGCGCTCGGACGTGAATCATATGGAAATTCTGGGTGACCGAGGGGTGCGAAGTGGCCGTAGTGCTAGGAGAGCAAAGGTTAAATCTACAACCCGGGACTCCTTTTCTGGGCGGTGCATCACAACCGTTGTCCAATAATTACGGTCTACGTTTGAAGGGAAGTACATCTACTAAGACAAAAAGTTAGAAAGTCAACATGGATTATTTAGCTAAGAAACTTTATTTTAGGAACAACAATTACCTTTCCAGCTTTGAAATATTCATCCATAACTTTGTTCACGGTTCCAGCTGACCCATATTCTGCATCATTGTTGCAGCGTGCTGCAGGGGTAACTCTGAAAAACTCTGTGCTACTGCTAGTACTAGCTTGAGGGGCAGCTATGTGGTTCTAGCTAGAGTGCAGGGTAAACCTGGAAGAAAATTTTAACAAGTGGCAGCTATTATTATATTGCTTGATAAGCCTCGGAAGAAAAAGCTAACAAGTGGGCGCTTTTACCTCTTTTTTCTAAAATAAACTTTGCTTGCCACTGGATGGGAAAGAGCTGACCTTGAAGTATCATGATTGATGGAAAAGAGCTGACCTTGAAGTATCACTGGATGGGAATAGCTGACTTCAAAATATTTATATCTCGCTCATATACATAATCTTGTAGGTGTCTGGATCTGGATCCTAATGCAGCTGTCAGCGGTTGTCACATTGATATAATGATTTTTTTTTTCTTCTTAACTAGTAGTGTGCTCTGCACGACAAGGTTAACTAAGAACTCGGAACGATACGTGGCACTGAGTTTCTGTTCCGAAGAAGACACATTCAATCATACAATGTACCCTTATTACTCCTCTGCTGTCATATTCCCAGCATAAACACTGTAAAGTTGAGGTCCATAGGAGCACTAACTATCTATTAAACATTAGTTAGTAGGCTGGTTATCATCACAGCCCACTGGAAATTAAACTATGCATGTTCAGAAGTATATTCGAAAACTCAAATTATATGTGTAACCTTGTCTTGGATGATGTTCTGGTTACAAAGTAAACTATGGCTACTGAATAATCACCACAAAGGTAAAAGCACCCATCTACACACACTAAAACGCATACCTTGTCACTACAGGAGAGACTTGATACGCCGACGGCCTAGAGCAACGCCGACGGGGATTTGTCGGGGCCGTCGGCGTATCGGGCGAACAGGGCAGCCTCCAGCCGTGTCGTCGGCGTAGCCCTCCCCGTCGGCGTATACGGCCATACGCCGACGGCCACCGTCGGCGTATAAAAGGCCGTCGGCGTATCCATTTTTTTTTAAAAAAAAATCGTTAATAAATAGCCTTTATAATATATATATTTATTTTCATGTATATTTTCCATGTAGGTATAGTTTTTTAAATATATTGGAATGGTTAGCACATTCGAATTTAGACATCCTCCCTCCCGCATAAAATAACGACGTGAATCCGGAACGGGACTCTACACCATAAAACATAAAATAAATAAAACATAAATATATAATACACATATAGAACATAAATTTGTAGCTTAATTTTTACATACCCCGAAGTTTCAAAACCCTCTCTGAAAAAACATTATTAACGTGTGCATGCGTCGTGTACACCCCTAGATGAACATCGAAAGAGGGTAGAACGGTAGAATCTCAACTTCTTTTATGTTCCTATGGCCTATCTTAACACAACCAAGTCACTAGTTCCATAATGCTAACCCCTTTCGACGCCGTTACCGCGTTTATCCGTATAAGTCCGGTATTTCTCCAGCGGGTCTAGGTTTTCACCGGAGGGGGGCTACGGAGCGTCCGACTCCCCACACAAGCTAGGGGGTGCCATACCATGTTAGTATATGTGTATTTTGGTCTTTGTATAGCAAATATTGCACTCCGGGGTGTGACCCGCTTCACCGGCATCCGCTTCTCCCTCGTGAGTTTACATGCGCTTATAGGGTGAAACTCCCGTATCGGACGAAACGTCGGGAATCTTCCGAAGAGGTGGGTTCTACCTATGTGTTTTGTGTTTCTATGGGCTACCCTAACACAACCAAGTCACTGGTTCCACAATGCTACCCACTTACGACGCCGTTACCGTGTGTACCCGTATAAGTCCGGTATTTCTCCAGCGGGTCTAGGTTTTCACTCGAGGGGGCTACGGAGCGTCCGGCTCCCCCACACAAGCTAGGGGTGACATACCATGTTAGTATATGTGTGGTTTGGTCTTTGGATGGTAAATATTGCACTCCGGGGTGTGACCCGCTTCACCGACGTCCGATCTCTCTCGCGAGTTTACACTCGGAACATAGAAAATGGTTTTTTGCTTCAATGAAAAGGAAAACTTCCTCCGTCAACATTGTCCGTGCTTCCAAGATACATGTTTGTGTGTAATATGGGAACATTTTAACAAACTATGCCATGGATATGACCATAACACTCGTCATTTGGGCCGAAACCCTAGAATGTTCGTAGGAGATAGCTAATTTTTGTGAACACATTTTCAACACAACTGTCGTATTTCAAGTTTATTATTTTTGGTGTATACTAGGACCTATATAATGACACCACGCGAAGGTCTCGCATCATTTTGGTTTTTTTTGAATTTTTTGGAATTTTCTAACCCCGTTTGAGGAAAAAGTCAAGGCGGCGGGCATGACTGTTCGTAGCTAGGGGTTGAATATTGAGAAACTCTTTGTGTATCTATGTTGAAATAGGTACTTGTGTACCTAAAAATGATTTTTTCCAAAAATCATGAGCAAACTATGAGGTACCTGTAGTTCAAATTTGACCAGTTTCCAGCGGAATCGGCAGAAACTTCTGTTCTTCAAAAGAGGTGGATGGAAACCTGTTCATATGAAACAAATTGGTTATTTTTGCATATAACATTCTCTAGTATTTTCAAAAATTATACCTCTCGAGTTTTGCGACATATTTATGGTAGGTCCTTCACAAAAAACCCCTTTTTTTACACCCGGGACATAGAAAACGGTTTTTTGCTTCAATGAAAAGGAAAACTTCCTCCGTCAACATTGTACGTGCTTCCAAGATGCATGTTTGTGTGTAATATGAGAACATTTTAACAAACTATGCCATGGATATGACCATAACACTCGTCATTTGGGCCGAAACCCTAGAATGTTCGTAGGAGATAGCTAATTTTTGTGAACACATTTTCAACACAACTTTCGTATTCCAAGTTTATTATTTTTGGTGTATACTAGTACCTATAATGACACCACGCGAAGGTCTCGCATCATTTTGGATTTTTTTGAATTTTTTGGAATTTTCGAACCCGGTTTGAGGAAAAAGTCAAGGCGGCGGGCATGACTGTTCGTAGCTAGGGGTTGAATATTGAGAAACTCTTTGTGTATCTATGTTGAAATAGGTACTTGTGTACCTAAAAATGAGAAACTATGAGGTACCTGTAGTTCAAATTTGACCAGTTTCCAGCGGAATCGGCAGAAACTTCTGTTCTTCAAAAGAGGTGGATGGAAACCTGTTCATATGAAACAAATTGGTTATTTGCGCATATAACATTCTCTAGTATTTTCAAAAATTATATCTCTCGAGTTTTGCAACATATTTATGGTAGGTCCTTCACAAAAAACCCCTTTTTTTACACCCGGGACATAGAAAATGGTTTTTTGCTTCAATGAAAAGGAAAACTTCCTCCGTCAACATTGTCCGTGCTTCCAAGATGCATGTTTGTGTGTAATATGGGAACATTTTAACAAACTATGCCATGGATATGACCATAACACTCGTCATTTGGGCCGAAACCCTAGAATGTTCGTAGGAGATAGCTAATTTTTTTGAACACATTTTCAACACAACTGTCGTATTCCAAGTTTATTATTTTTGGTGTATACTAGTACCTATATAATGACACCACGCGAAGGTCTTGCATCATTTTGGTTTTTTTTGAATTTTTTGGAATTTTCGAACCCCGTTTGAGGAAAAAGTCAAGGCGGCGGGCATGACTGTTCGTAGCTAGGGGTTGAATATTGAGAAACTCTTTGTGTATCTATGTTGAAATAGGTACTTGTGTACCTAAAAATGATTTTTGCCAAAAATCATGAGCAAACTATGAGGTACCTGTAGTTCAAATTTGACCAGTTTCTAGCGGAATCGGCAGAAACTTCTGTTCTTCAAAAGAGGTGGATTGAAACCTGTTCATATGAAACAAATTGGTTATTTGTGCATATAACATGCTCTAGTATTTTAAAAAAATTATAACTCTCAAGTTTTGCAACATATTTATGGTAGGTCCTTCACAAAAAACACCTTTTTTACGCTCGGAACATAGAAAATGCTTTTTTGCTTCAATGAAAAGGAAAACTTCCTTCGTCAACATTGTCCGTGCTTCCAAGATGCATGTTTGTGTGTAATATGGGAACATTTGAACAAACTATCCCATGGACATGACCATAACACTCGTCATTTGGCCCGAAACCCTAGAATGTTCGTAGGAGATAGCTAATTTTTGTGAACACATTTTCAACACAACTGTCGTATTTCAAGTTTATTTTTTTTGGTGTATACTAGGACCTATATAATGACACCACGCGAAGGTCTCGCATCATTTTGGTTTTTTTTGAATTTTTTGGAATTTTCTAACCCCGTTTGAGGAAAAAGTCAAGACGGCGGGCATGACTGTTCGTAGCTAGGGGTTGAATATTGAGAAACTCTTTGTGTATCTATGTTGAAATAGGTACTTGTGTACCTAAAAATGATTTTTGCCAAAAATCATGAGCAAACTATGAGGTACCTGTAGTTCAAATTTGACCAGTTTCCAGCGGAATCGGCAGAAACTTCTGTTCTTCAAAAGAGGTGGATGGAAACCTGTTCATATGAAAAAAAATTGGTTATTTGTGCATATAACATGCTCTAGTATTTTTAAAAATTATAACTCTCAAGTTTTGCAACATATTTATGGTAGGTCCTTCACAAAAAAACCTTTTTTTTACACTCGGAACATAGAAAATGCTTTTTTGCTTCAATGAAAAGAAAAAAAAAGTCTTATATATGATGGAAATATTATATGGATGTCATATTTGAATTTCTCTCATTTTTCTAATCGATATAGCCATATTATTTGTCAAATTTTGATTTACGGATTTATAGATATGAATTTTTGAATATTAAATAGAAAAAGCAAACATGTTAATTATTATTTAAATTCAAGATTATTTGAATTCAAATTTATTATTATTATTATATTTTATTTAAATAGTTGTTTGAATTCACAAAATAAAAGAGTGTGACATGATGGTCCAAGGGTTAAGGTTAACAGGATTGATTGCATAATATTATCAACAACACATCAGTTGTTTCTAGGTAGATCACAGTGAAGGAACTACGAAGTTAAGCGTGCTGGGCCTGGAGCAATCTCATGATGGGTGACCGATCGGGAAGTGTGATTATAGTGTGATTAAGTGTAGAAACGAGTAATTTAGATATAGTAGATATGACTATAGTGTGATTAAGTGTTTAAACAAGTCAAATAAAAAATATGCAGAAAAAAATTCGACAAAAAAAATTTCAAAAAACAAAATTCAAAAAAAAATTCATTTTTTTTTTCTATACGCCGACGGTGACGTATCCAGGATACGCCGACGGTGACGTGTACGCCTACGGCAACGGGTGTACGCCGACGGGAAGACGCCGACGGCCACCGTCGGCGTATGGGTACGCCGACGGGAATGAGGCATACGCCGACGGTGGCCGGCCGTCGGCGTCTGGCCGCTATCCCGTAGTGTGTCTGTGTTATATGTATACAGGAGAGTATATATGTAGTTGAGTGCCTATTCGGAAGTAGATTTCTCAAACATGATAGCCACATTTTTTTCAAGGATACGTTCCGGGAAACGTATCGGTTTCATAGAAGAAGGGCCAAGAGGCCAAATTACAATGCGTCTGGCACCAAGGCGCAGAACGCAACCCACCCCATCCAAAGGTCGACTACTCGCAAACCCTCCACCTATCCACTAGTCGAAGGCTACCCTGAAACAACTCCGATGCACGCAACAACTAGGCTTCCTCCACAATAATCAACGAAGAGACCATTTTGGTCGATGGCTGAAGCCCATCGAACACAACCCCATTGCGGTGACTCCAAAGGCACCAATAGACTAAGTTGATCGCCGTCCACTAGTCCTTCCTGTCAGGCCTGCCTCCCCGTCTAGCGGGCAGCCAGTCCAACAAAGTGTCTGCTGTAGAGGGGGTTCAGTCTGGCACACCCCACAAGGTGAAGAAGGTGTGCCACATCTCCCGCACGAAGGCGCACCCCAGAAGGAGATGGTTAATGTCTTCTACTTGTTGGTCGCAGAATAGGCATGCCACAGTGTGCGGCAACCCTCTACGGCTCAGCCTATCTGTCATCCAACATATGTTCCTCATCGCCAGCCACAGGAAAACCTTACACTTGTTTGGAGCCCGGGAAAGCCAAATCTGTTGAGCTCCTGCGAGCCTCGTCGGCCCATGGAAAAGCGCCCTATAGGCCGACCGTGCCGAATATGCTCGGCTTGCTTCCCAGTTTCACCTGAGCACGTCCTCCCTCCCTTCCATGAGGATGGCCCCTGCCATGAGATCGGCAGGCCCAAGGAGTTCGCGGATTTCGGGGGCGTTTAGGTTGGTGGGTACGTCCTCTAGCCAGCTCCCGTCAAGCCCTCCTCGGACCGCCCAATATGAGTGAGCCCTCTTGGCCACCTTCGACAGGAGGTTTGGTGCCAAGTCCTTAATGCGCCCCTCATCCAGCCACCTATCCGTCCTGAAGAGAGTGGAAGCTCCATCTACTAGAATCGATATGGTCGCTGCCTCAAACAACGCTTTGGCTTCCCGTGGCACTTGGATATTAAATTCCTTCCAAGGCTTGTAAGCATCCGTCCGACCGAGCCAGAGCCACCTTGCTCTTAGGGCCAGGTTCATCTTCCGCAGGTTTGGCACCCCGAGCCCCCCAAGGGACTTAGGCATGCAGACTCTATACCAAGCGACGAGAAAGTGTCCTCCACGGACGTCCTTGCGTCCTTTCCACAGGAAGCCTCTGAGGATCTTGTCTATGTCTGCCAGTGTCTTCATAGGCAAATCGAGAGACATCATGGAGAAGATAGAGACTGCCGACAAAGTTGTTTTGATCAACTCCAGCCGTCCTCCATGGTTTAGGAGGTCCGCCTGCTAACCTGGGAGATATCCCTCGATAGAGTCCACCAAGTACCGTAGCTTTTCAGCCGAGGGCTTCTTGAGAGCTAGGGGAGGCATAGATATCGCAGGGGGAAAGGGAGGATCTGACATCGCAGTTCCCTCGTGACCAGCTCCGCTTCCTCGCCACCACAGCGGATCAAGTGCGCTGAGCATTTGCCCAAATTTGTGTGTAATCCCGAAGTCGCCCCGAAATCTTCCACTAGCATGGCAAAGACCTTAAGGTGCCGAGCTGTGGGGCGTAAGAACGTTACAACATCATACGCATATAAGGCCGTGTGGTGGTGGATCCCTATCCTGGCCAGCAGGTCCGCCAATCCACGAGCTGTAGCCCACACGATCAGAAGGTGGATCACCTCCATAACCAGGATGAAAAGTTGGGGCGGAAGGGGGTCACCTTGCCGCAATCCCCGCCTGTTGAAGATCTTGTAGCCTGACCGACCATTCAAGAGGATCCTCGTGGAGGCTGTAGACAGCAACCCACAGATAATGGAAAACAGTCGATCTCTGAAGCCCAACCTCCTCAACACGTCCAATAATAAGGCCTAGCTTAAAGTGTCGAAGGCCTTGGTGATATCAAGTTTAAGAAGGACCGCTGTTGTTCCCACACTATGGAGTTTGCGGGTCGTGTCTTGTACGGTCATGAAATTGTCGCGGAGACACCGTCCACGCACAAAGGCACTCTGATGCTAAACCCACCAGCTGTGGTAGGACCGGAGTCACCCTGCCTGAGACCAACTTAGCCACCAATTTGGCCAAGCTATGGATCAGACTGATGGGTCTGAAGTCCTTGATCTCCTCCACCCCGTCCTTCTTGGGTAGCAGGGTGACTAGGGCATGGTTCACTGCACCAAAACTGCGTGTATCTTGGCGTCCCAAAGATCTAAAAGCAGCCATGACATCCGCTTTAATGATCCTCCAGCAAGCTACATAAAACCTGTTGGTGAACCCGTCGGGTCTTGGGCATTTATCCAACTGCATACTCCGGATGGCCTTCCAGATCTCTGCCTCTGAGAAGTCCCCTTCCATATGGCCCAAATCTACGGCCTGCAGCCCCAACTGGTCGAGCGCCAATGAGAAAGGCATGTCGACCTCCACACCTAGGAGCCCATGAAAGAAGTCATCTACCGCTTCGGCCTTTTCATCGTGGTCTGAACGCCTGACCCCATCAACCAATAGATGATTAATGAAATTTTACTGCGCTTGTGGCTAGCGTGTAGGTGGAAATTTTTTGGTACAAGCCTCCCCTTCTTTAATCCACAGGTCCCTAGCCCTCTGCCTGGCCAGTGTCCTCTCCAAAGAGGCGAGCCCAAGAAGTTTTCCTTTGAGCAGTCGACGGAGACCCCACTTCCCCTACGATAATTGGCGATGGTCCATGGCCTTGTCAAGGCGGAGGATGATCTTGTTGGCCACGAGAATTTTTAGCTTGATGTTCCCCACGAACCTTGTACTCCAGCTAGCCAGCTCCCTAGCAGTAGCCCGAAATTTCGCATCCAGATTCCTGAAGGGGTTTCGCTCCTGTGGCGTGGAACACCAGGCTTGTTCCACCACTTCCTGGAAGCCTTCGACCTTAGTCCAAAACGACTGGAACTGAAATCTACGCCCCATCTGAAGGTCTGGAGCAAGTTGGAGCAACAGTTGACAGTGATCTGAGGGGCCGGACGACACGGCTGTTAAGAATGCATCCGGGTAAGCCTAATCCCAATCCACGGTCGTAAAGACCCTATCGAGCTTCTCTAAGGTGGGTTGCGAACGTTCGTTTGACCAGGTGTAGCGACGGCCATTCAGGTAGACCTCCTTGAGCTCCAAGATAGATAGTGTGCGCCGGAAACTACCATCATGGCCCGATGCAAGGACCCTCTATTTTTTGTCCTCCGGGTCTAGAATGATATTGAAATCTTCGGCAACCATCCACGGCCCCGCGTGTAGGTCTCTAACATCTTTGAGCTCTTGGACGAATCTCCGCTTCGCGTCCACGCCCTGAGGGCCGTACACTCCTGTGAACCACCAACCTTGATGCCCTCCAACCGAGATGTTGACTGTGAGTGTATTTTCTGTCGTATGTTGGTTGGCGGCAACCACAAATGCCGATTGCGAAGCTAAGAGGATGCCTCCACGGGTGCCTACCGCTAGCAGAAAGAAGAAACATTCGAAGGCTGGTCCCAATGCCTCTCTCACAATCTGGGCATCGATGTGTGCCATCTTTGTCTCCTAAAGGCAGACCAAGTTGGCACTGGAGGAGGAAATCAGTTGGAAAATTGCCGCTCTACGAGCACCGGAGTTCAATCCACGCGCATTCCAGACGCAAAAAAATAAGACAAGGTCTAGCCACAATATCGGGATCTCACAAGATCAACGCACACACTCACGCAACAATACAAGGGAACAAGAGTAGTGACTGACTACACGGCGCACTCGATGGGTGCATCCTCAGGCAACGGCAGGGCATCCGGCTGCCAGCCAAACAGACCAAGAACTACGTCAATGTGCTTCTGTTGCATGGGTTTGTTGAAAAGAGCGCAAAAGGCGGTGAACGCCTCCTCTCCGACCTGCTCACCTTCCCTCGCAATGCCCAACTTTCTAATCAAGTCCTTTTGCTGCTTACTCACGGTTGTGCCTGCCGCGAATTTCGTACTTACTTGGCCTCATAGGCTACGTTACAGTGGCCGCACAACCCGGACTTACTCCATCTACTCCTTGAAGTTATTTCCGTTCTTCACTCCATGTGCATCCATGGATGAGTATCCAGCTCGACATAAAGCAGAGCATGGTAGGCCATCATGCCATTCAGATGCCGTTCAGGTCGACAGAAAGCAGAATTTGTGTCTCTCGATGGTCTTGGCGGGAAGGCGCAGCTTGACGTAGGCGCAGTTGTACAGTTTCCATAGACCCCAAAAACCTTTTAAGTTGGTCTAAACTCTCAAGGGAAGATTGACAGAAGCAAGTAAGTATGTTAGTCAGAGAGGCTAGGTCGAAACTCGTTTCTTTACCCAAATCATTTGTCTTTACCCAAATCACGTACCCAGCATAAGCAGCATAATATCCCCTCTTGAGACGTGCAAAAAATGTGTTTTTTCAGAAAATACCGCCACCCCTCATCGGGAGACAATCAACCAATTCGGCATGGCGAATAGTACGCAGAGATCAAGGATCTCGTGCTACTTGAACCTCGAACCCGGTCGGGCATGGGAGTTCTTCCGGTTGGCTTTCCCTTGACGAGCATGTGGATGGAGGCCACGATAAGGGAGACTAGAGCGGCGGCGGAAGGAGGAGACGAGAGGAGATGATAATTTTACGGGGAAGAGAAAATATGTCTACCTTCCTAGATGCAACTTCCCCAAAATATATCGCTCGCGCGTCTCCACTAATAGCGCCGAAAACAAAACAAGAATACGCACGACAGTAAAGGCATGTACAATGGGGGTGACGACATCCTTCTCTTGGCATTGCTACGTCGGATTTTTGCTTAGTTGGAGGAGAGAACAAAAAGAAACAAGCTTGCTTTCCCTTAGCTAAGGGATGATCTCTTGGAAAATAAGAGAAAGCTATTTTTTTCCATTGTACCTCTTATAGACACATAATTTTCTACAAAAAATAATTAATTCTCATTAATTGTTAGCGATGACAATAAAAGACAATGTGGTATATAACTTATATATTTTGCCTTATCTAGATGACATGGATAGCTAAGAGAAAGCGCGTCTTTCCCACCATCGTACATGCCCTAAACCAAATTATTTACACGGATCTGAAACAAAATATATGTGTATCTACCATAAAATTTAAAACCCATATAAACTATGTTGTTAAGTACGTGTTTCTATACGGCGGTTCTCGTGAAACACATATGCCTACTGCAAAAATTTAAAAATTAAAAAAACATAGAAAATAAAATAAACTAATAATAATAAATAAAAAGGGAAGAAGGTAAGAAGAAGGAAATAAATGAAGATTGCGCGTGATTGGTAGACAGATGACACACCATCCATGTAGTTAAATCTGATTGCTGGAGCAAAACCACACAATCCTTGTCCTTAAATCAGATTGATGGAGGAAACATGGGCAGGATCGGTAACGTGTCATTCTCGGAACTCGGAAGGATCGTATCTCGGAACTTAGCTTAATCCCCGTAAAAAAAACAAAACTTAGCTTAATCAGGAAACTGAAGAGTGGGTCGAGCCCACGAACTTGAAGGCCCAATTTTGACGTGGATGTATCACCGTCCAAGTCGAACAACTCGTCATCGTAACAGTCTGATCCGCCATGCCTGCTGTATTCTTCGACGATCCTGCCTCTATTCTCCAGCTGGTTGGAGAGACAGGGAGCGCAACCCGAACCCTCAGCGCCCGAACCCTAGCCGCCGCCGCCGGCGGCCGGTCGGCGCCGCCTCTCCCTCCCTCCCTCCCCCCTCTCCCTCCCTCCCTGAAGGGAATATGCCCGAGAGGCAATAATAAAATGGTTATTATCTTATTCCTTGTTTATGATGAATGTTTATTTCTCATGCTAGAATTGTATTAACCGGAAACGTTGATACATGTGTGCTTAATAAACAAACAATGGTTCCTAGTAAAGCCTCTCTTTTAACTAGCTCGTTGATTAATAGATGATCAAGGTTTCCTGATCATGAACATTGGATGTTATTAATAACGGGGTCATGTCATTAGAAGAATGATGTGATGAACATATACCCAAAGAGAATATAGCAATGCGATCAAGTCATTTAGTTTACATTGTTATATCAAACATACGAAGTAACTTATTCCTTAGACCTTGAGATCATGTCAATCACTGATACCGGAAGAGTGCTTTGATGGCATCAAACGTCACACCGTAACAGGGTGACTATAAAGGTGTCGTTAAGTATTCGGAAAGTATTAGTTGAGGATCATGGATCAAGAGTGGGATTTGTCCATCCAAATGACGGAGAGATATACTCTGGGCCCTCTCGGTGATATCACATCGAAACCGCTTGCAAGCACGTGATATGATCACAAGGATGTTATATCACGGGAACGAGAAAAGAGTACTTGTCGGTAACGAGATTGAACAAGGTATGGTTGATACCAATGATCGAATCTCGGACAAGTAAAATATCGCGAGACAAAGGGAATAGTTCACGACGTTGTTGGTTCACACGATCACGAGAGTCATCGTTGAATATATAGGAGTCATCACGGATCTCCAGATCCCGCTGTTGATTATTGATCGGAGAGGAGTCTCGATCATGTCTATCTTATTCGCGAACCGTAGGGTGACACACTTAAGGTTCGATGACGCGTTTGAGAGGATACGGAATATCAAAGAATATTTTGGACAGCACCGAAATTGTTTCGGGGAAAATTGAAATAGTTCAAGGGGTTTTTCGTCGAATGGTTGTTAATAGAATTAACAAATGATTCGAGGTGCTTTATGCAAATGTTTGTTAATAGAATTAACAAATGCTGAAATAAAGAAATAAAAATGTTTTATTGATTTATTAAAGAAAAACTCTTGGATTTTCTAAGTGGGGTTTAAAGGAAAATGAGTGGGTGTGAGTGGAGTGTCCAATCACATCATGAGGGAAGAGGTGGGGGCACACCATGGGGCTGGCCGCATCCCCCTTGGGCTGCCTCCCCCCTCTCCTATAAAAGGAGGGTGAGAGCTCTCCCTCCTACACACACTTTGCCACTTCCCTTTCCCTCCACCCGCTGCTCCATTTCATGGTCTCCGGCTTGGCGAAGCCCTGACCGTGGGATTCTTCACCACCACCACGTCGTCGTGCTGCTGGAGTTCCGAGGGATCCTCTACTTCCGCGCCCCGCTGGAACGAGGGAACGGAGGTCGTCATCAACCGTACGTGTGACCAATCACGGATGCACCGCCGGATTGCGGTGCTCATCTTCTCGCTATCGGGATCGGTGTGAGTACGACTACGCCAACAACGAGATTTGATCTCGTACCACTTTGAGTCTTCGAGGGTATGTGTTCTCCTTAACCCTCTCATTGCCCGTTGCAATTCGTCTCCTAGATTAGATCTTGGCCTTTCGGGTGTCTCTCGCGTAGGAAAATTTTTGTTTTCTATGCTACGTTCCCCTTCAGTGGTATCAGAGCCGGATCTATGCGTAGATGTTTTGTACGGGTAGAACACATAGGTGTATGTGGGCGTTGATGATCATGTTATTACCTCCTTGACTATTTTATGATCTTAGTGGCATAGTGGGATGAAGCGGCCCGGACTAACCTTACATGTCCACGTACATGAGACTTGTTCCACAACTGACATGCAACTTGTATTGCATAAGTGGCTTGCGGGTGTCTGTTTCTCCTACTATAGTTAAGATCTAATCTATGAAGGGTTGTTAAAAATGTGTTTATCAACGTTGTGGTTGATGTTCGTAGGTATGAACGGTTCTATCCTCGAAAGCCCTAAGCCACGTAAAATATGCAAAAATAAATTAGAAGCGTCTAACTAGTTTTTGCTGGGCATGTGATGTGATATGGTCAATATTACAAATTTGATTATGAGATGATCTATTTTGTAAATTATTGATATACCGGAAGGTATCCATATGGTTGTCTTCTTATTGATGGACAATCAAGTTTGGGGTACCGTGGTACTTGGTACCACGCCGGTGGAATGATTGAGATCATACCATAATGCACATGATGGAGATCAAGTGCAAGAAGGACCATATCATATCACGTTATCCTTTCATGTGATGTCTGTGATGTTAATCCTTTTTATGCATCTTGTTTTGCTTGGATAACAATGGTAGCATTATAAGATGATCCCTCTCACTTAATATCAAGATAATAATGTGTTCTTCCTTAAGTATGCACCGTTAAGAAAGTTCGTCGTTTCGAGACACCACGTGATGATCGGGTGTGACAGACTCAACGTTCGCATACAACGGGTGTTTTCAAGCCTAGCATGTACAGACATGGCCTTGAAACACAAGCAATACTACGGTTCTACTTGGCGAGCCTAGCATGTACAGACATGGCCTCGGAACACGTAACCGAAAGGTAAAGCATGAGTCATATGGCTGATATGATGAACATGTCGATGTTCGCCTTTGAAGCTACATCATCTCACGTGATGATCGGTTTTGGTGTAGTGAATTTGGTTCGTGTAATCACTAAAGACGACTAAGAGGGATGTTGTTTTTGAGTGGGAGTTCATGGTTTAATTTTTGAATTAACTTGAACTTATTTATCATGAACAACAAATCAAAGTGAATTTGCACAAATTGTAGTATTCATTGGCATCCACATAACTACCTTACACTTAGATTGTTAATTGAGATATAACTGTTATGATCTGGTAAATACCATTTAAGATTGGTACCGTATTAGTGAAATTTAAAATTGAGTCCTATTGTAGATTTTTGGTATTTCCTACCTAGCTCCATGTGGTTAATGATTGATTAATCTAGAGAGCAAATAATTCCTACTTAGAATCCAGAGTCATGGTTGCTTCCGTATTACTTTATCTTCAAAAGAATGTTTTGTTGATCAAGGTGATTTAGGAACTGAAAAGAGTTGTTTTCAGAAACAATCAAGTGAAAGATATATTGATATCTAGAAACTTATTTGTGGCAACATGACTGAGTATAATTTAGCGTGACAATGTTTGCTTATATTATCTGAATATATGCAAATTTAGCGTGACAATGTTTGCTTATATTATCTGAATATATGCAATGATTGAAGACGCTAGGCGTTTGAATATTCCAAGAAGTTGGGCGCTCAAAATTATCCTCTAAATCCCTTCCTTCGAGCTATAGTAACTTAATCATAAAATTGTTATGATGGGATGGATTAGAAGTATGGGTAAAGTATTTTACCTTACTTAGAAATTGTTAAGAGTGGAATCTAGAAGAATGCTATTAATATGGTGATATTAGTAGAACAATCAAACTCAAAGTATGACTCAATGGGTGATGGTATATGACTAACACGCCAAAGAAAATGAGCTAGTAAGACTAGCATTGTTTGATGTTGAATGATTCTTCTATAAAGGAAAGGGAATATTGAAAATAGAATTACAAATAGATATATGGCAGAAAAGAAGATAACTGGAAAAGTCCAGCTCAGGAGTATATACTTGATATACAAGTTATAGATGTATTACTAGTTAACAAAGTATTTTTGGGTATTTTGATACCACATTGGTTGGTATGAGTTGTCATACAAAGCAACGCAATGCAAGAAATACAAGGGCCTAAAAAGAACTAGTAATAGATGTGGAATCGATTATGACAAGAACATAAATAAAGTGTTATTGTGTTCATTGTAGTATCGAACCAAACATTCAAGATTTATTTTAAGAACTTAATAAGTTGTTATTTTGTTCTAGTCTTTTGTGAGAACAAATGAGATTGTTCAAACGATGACCATATTCCATAATTGATGGATATGTTAATATAAATCATGTTGGTAAAGTAAACATCTATAAGACTGAATGCTAAACGTTGCAAGACGTAAAAGATTTTCACTTAAATTGTGACACCACCATTTTAGTTCATATCGGAAAGGAAAACATGAAGGAACTCCATATTGATGGACTTCCGGAGTCATTTTGTTTTGAATAAATTGACGCTTGTGAGACCTCTTCCAAAAGATGACTAGAATTCCGTTCATAGGCCAAAGTAGAATGGACGACTAATTTAGTGGAGATTATACATATTGATGTATATAGTCCATTATGTGTAGTCATGTATGGTGGATTAATTTTTCCTTCATAAAATTCTCTCGACGACTTGAGTAGATATGTGAGTATATCTATTTAAAGGGAACGGAGTTTGACATTTTGAATTGGTTCAAAAGGTTGTTAATATGAAGTTAAAATCAATGTAACAAGATAATCAAGTATTTATGATTGGATCATAAAGAATAAATTTTGAGTTACAAGTTTAGCAAAACATCTAAGAAGTTGCAGAATTGTTCTACAACTTATATTACTCGAATTACCCCACATTAGTTTGGAGTGTTCGAGAGACAAAAATCAAACCTTGTTTGACATGGTAAGATTAATAAAATTGCCATTATAATTTTGTAGTTTATACATTAGTGACAACCGTTTTTCCACTGAAAAGAGCACCATCATGATCCGCTGAAATTGACAACATATAAGATATGGTTTGGGTAGTGACCCGAATTGTCACTTTCTTAAGTTTTGGTATGCATAGCATGTGTAAAATGTTTACAACCAAAATAGGATAAATATATGTTTATAAGGTTATCCTAAATAAAACATTGGGTATTTCTCCTATCACCGAACCAAAAGACAAATGTTGTTTGTCAGAAAGGGTTGATTTCTCGAGAAAGTAGTTCTTGCGAAACAAGTGAGTGGGAGCACAGTACAAACTCAACGAGATTAGAGAATCTTCGTTATCATGTCAAGAGTAGCGCAACACTGGAAGTTGTTCCGGGGTTTACTATTTTGACTAAGTAGAAGACACTACAAATGTTGTAGAAACTTCAAATGAGTTTGCGAACTGTACCAGAAAAGTCCAAAAACTTTGTACTTAGAACAACTTGTGGTTTAAGTGTAAAGTGTTGTTTTGACAACAAAGGACCTGGACCTTATAAAGGAAGCAAATGATGGGCCCTGGCTTCGTAAAATTGACTATGAGTCATTATATCCGCCATAGTATCCTTGTATGAATATCAAGTATGTGACTTGGTAGTCCTTTCGATAGGCATGATGCCTAACGATAGCAAAAGGGTCTATATAGCGACAAAGACATGGATTTTACATCCTTTGAAAGTTGTACTTATCGAAAAGTTGTTTTCGACGAAGTTCAAAGAGTTCACTACTACAAGATTTTGATCTTCCGTAGTGATGCTTAGTCTTTGCAGATAGTTCTAGCAAAGTTACATATTATGATATGGCAGTTGAATAACAAAACCAACTCTCCTCTCAAGGAAGTTTTATCAAGGATGTGTACTTGACACAGTCTGAGAGTTTTCTAAAATTCAAAAAGGTTGCTAGAAAGGTATGCACACTTCAATGGTTGAAGTGAGCATAACGAAGTTGAAATCTTTACCTTAATGAAGTTATCAAAAGAGTTTGATTCCATCATGAACGATAAAGATGCTTGTAAAGTTACAAGAAATTAAGTGGGAGCGCTATGACATATTTCCAATACTTTATGTAGATGACATATGGTTGATTGGAAAATATGTATTTTAAATTAACACGGTTAAGATTTTCATATTGATGAAAGACTTAGAAGATATTGGGCATCGATATCTATAAAAGATGGATTGACGCACCTGATATGATTGAAGCCAAATTACATAGATGAAATATTGAAGTAAGTCAATATGAAAATGACAAGAAGGAGTTCTTGTCACATGGAAAATAATTGAGCAAGATTCATGTGTTTTGACACATGATGAGCATCATTGAAATTGAGATTTCTAAGTCATGTTTCCATGCTATGTACACAACCAGATGAGTCCTATGCTATAAAATGTTATAGTAGGATAATTCATATGATGATTAGACAACAGTGGGAGAGATCCTTGTGTCATTTTAGAAATGCTAAGGATATGTTTTCCTATATAGTAACGACAAAATATTAGTTGTAATATGTTACACTAATAGTCTTGTCATTTATTCAAGTAATTTTATCTCAATTAAAATATGTGATGAAGGGTAGCACAATAGGATGGAAGAAAGTTCCATGCTGGATTTGAAAGAGTTTCAAAATTAAAATATTGTGACAGATACTACAACAAAGGCTAAAGTATATCGTTGTGTTAACAACTGATTATAAGCGTATTTTGTGTCAAGGAGTTCTTTATTGAACTTGGTGAATTTCCAAGAATGCTGAAACTTTGAAGCTACATTTACACAATGTTAGTAACATCAGTTTAAGCTGAGGAATTAAGGTATCACCGGAACTTGGTGAATTTCCAAGAATGCTAACACTATGAAGCTACATTTTCACAATGTTAGTGACATCAGTTTAAGCTGAGGAATTAAGTTTTCACCGATTGACCATATATATACAAAGCCATCTCATTAGAGAATGAGTGATGCGTGTAGACGCAAAGAACATGCAAATACAATAGGACCTGAACAGTTCAGATCTTTTTGATGATGTTTACCGCATGCGAAGCATGGTAATAACACTGGTACGCCATATGTGTTTAAGTGCTTACAGACTAGATTATTGACTCTAGTGCAAGTGGGAGACTGAAGGGAATATGCCCGAGAGGCAATAATAAAATGGTTATTATCTTATTCCTTGTTTATGATGAATGTTTATTTCTCATGCTAGAATTGTATTAACCGGAAACGTTGATACATGTGTGCTTAATAAACAAACAATGGTTCCTAGTAAAGCCTCTCTTTTAACTAGCTCGTTGATTAATAGATGATCAAGGTTTCCTGATCATGAACATTGGATGTTATTAATAACGGGGTCATGTCATTAGAAGAATGATGTGATGAACATATACCCAAAGAGAATATAGCAATGCGATCAAGTCATTTAGTTTACATTGTTATATCAAACATACGAAGTAACTTATTCCTTAGACCTTGAGATCATGTCAATCACTGATACCGGAAGAGTGCTTTGATGGCATCAAACGTCACACCGTAACAGGGTGACTATAAAGGTGTCGTTAAGTATTCGGAAAGTATTAGTTGAGGATCATGGATCAAGAGTGGGATTTGTCCATCCAAATGACGGAGAGATATACTCTGGGCCCTCTCGGTGATATCACATCGAAACCGCTTGCAAGCACGTGATATGATCACAAGGATGTTATATCACGGGAACGAGAAAAGAGTACTTGTCGGTAACGAGATTGAACAAGGTATGGTTGATACCAATGATCGAATCTCGGACAAGTAAAATATCGCGAGACAAAGGGAATAGTTCACGACGTTGTTGGTTCACACGATCACGAGAGTCATCGTTGAATATATAGGAGTCATCACGGATCTCCAGATCCCGCTGTTGATTATTGATCGGAGAGGAGTCTCGATCATGTCTATCTTATTCGCGAACCGTAGGGTGACACACTTAAGGTTCGATGACGCGTTTGAGAGGATACGGAATATCGAAGAATATTTTGGACAGCACCAAAATTGTTTCGGGGAAAATTGAAATAGTTCAAGGGGTTTTTCGTCGAATGGTTGTTAATAGAATTAACAAATGATTCGAGGTGCTTTATGCAAATGTTTGTTAATAGAATTAACAAATGCTGAAATAAAGAAATAAAAATGTTTTATTGATTTATTAAAGAAAAACTCTTGGATTTTCTAAGTGGGGTTTAAAGGAAAATGAGTGGGTGTGAGTGGAGTGTCCACTCACATCATGAGGGAAGAGGTGGGGGCACACCATGGGGCTGGCCGCATCCCCCTTGGGCTGCCTCCCCCCTCTCCTATAAAAGGAGGGTGAGAGCTCTCCCTCCTACACACACTTTGCCACTTCCCTTTCCCTCCACCCGCTGCTCCATTTCATGGTCTCCGGCTTGGCGAAGCCCTGACCGTGGGATTCTTCACCACCACCACGTCGTCGTGCTGCTGGAGTTCCGAGGGATCCTCTACTTCCGCGCCCCGCTGGAACGAGGGAACGGAGGTCGTCATCAACCGTACGTGTGACCAATCACGGATGCACCGCCGGATTGCGGTGCTCATCTTCTCGCTATCGGGATCGGTGTGAGTACGACTACGCCAACAACGAGATTTGATCTCGTACCACTTTGAGTCTTCGAGGGTATGTGTTCTCCTTAACCCTCTCATTGCCCGTTGCAATTCGTCTCCTAGATTAGATCTTGGCCTTTCGGGTGTCTCTCGCGTAGGAAAATTTTTGTTTTCTATGCTACGTTCCCCTTCACTCCCCCCTCTCCCTCTCCCTCCTCCGCGCCCCCGTCGCCCCCCGAGGCGGCGGCGCGCGGCCACCTTCCCCCCCGGCCCAGGCCCTCCCTCCCCGCCTTCCCTCGTCGCCGCCGCCGGCTGTGGCCGCTGGGCTTGGCCTGGCTGGCGCCGACGGCGGCGGTCTGCCATTCCCTGCGGCTGGAGGTGGGTCGGGGCCCTCCCTCCCGACGGTGGTGCACCTAGGGCGGCGGTGGTCCGGCTTCTGCCGGGTGATGTCGGCGCGGCGGCGTTTCCGTGGTGCACGGGGGCAGTCCGGCACGGCGGGGCGACGGGAGGCTGCGAGGGCGGCGCGGGCAGGGCCTCATGGCCCAGATCTGGGAGCCAAGGGTCCCATCTGGGTCCGGGCGGGCCGGTCTGCCTGGTAGGCCTCCTGGGCTGTATCTGGAGGTGGCGGGGATCTTGCAGGGGCGGGCGGCGCCGGTGACTGCCCCTGCTGCAGCGTGGCTGCGGGCTTCACGGGCCTATACCAGGCCCGGCTGGACCCTATTGGGACTGGCAGCAGCCAGACCCTAGCGGGACTGGCAGCGCCGGACCTAACTGGGACTAGTGTGCCGGCGGCCGCGTCCGGTCGGCTCCCGTCTCGGCGGTGGAGGCAGTTCCCTCCCGCGCAGTCGTGGTGCCATTCTCCCTGTGTGAGCTACCCCTCGCCTCCATCTTGCAGACTTCGTGGCGGTATCTTCGGTGAGACGACGATGGCGGACTCGTGAGCGTAGCGGCGCAAGTTGGTGGGAGGCGAGGTTGGGTGGCGAGGCTCTGCTCTTGTGGGGCTCGTGTGTTGGATCGCCCGGGGTTGTGAATTGGGTTTTGTCGGGAGAAATCCTTGTCGGGTCGTCCGGCACCGACGCGATGCCGCCTTCGGGTGGCATCAAACCTTCCTGGAGGGCGTCATGGATATCCCCATTCACCTCCCTCTGTGTGCCGGGGGAAACCCTAGGACCAATCGCTGGTCCGGGCAGCAACATGTTCCCTTCTTGAAGGGGTTGCTTGGCACTCGACGATTCAACACTAGGAGTGTGGTGGTAATTCTCCGGTGGGCGCAGCGGTCACGGATTCTCCTCGTTTAGTCTTACCGCCTATGTCTCCATTTGTTCTCTTTCTTGTTCTTTTTCTTTTGGGCGTTTGTTTGCTGCTGCCCCAGCATCGTGATGGTTGTATCGGTGGTTTGCTATATTAATATAGCGGGGCGAAAGCCTATTTCGGCGGCTATTCTCCAGCTGGATCCCGCCGCCATGCACGGGACCTGTGGATCCCGTACTCCGACTCCAGCTGGATCTCGTCGTGAGATCTCATTGCAGGTGCACGCTCTAGAAGATGATTGTTGGATGACGGAGAAGAGGGCGCACGCGCGTTGGGCAAGGAAAAATGGTGCTAGCTTGGACGACCGTGTGATGTTCCTAGGTTGGCCTAACAGCTTTGCAGTGGATGCCTCGCCACTTGGTGAGCACGGTGGGTGCGCCTACTTCGTCTACTACGATAGTAAGGCCTTGCTGCGTGAACAGGTTGGCGTGTTCAGATACAATCTAATCACGGACAAGGCCGAGTTCGTCGAGAGGTTACCTCGGGGATGGGTAAACGATAGGTGCTCATGGCATGTCCCCCAGCCCACTATTGCTCCAATTAAGGTACGCAGTCGTACAACATCTCAAACTCCCATCATTTTCGAACATCTCAAATCAACTGCTCCCTCAGTCTCATATTAATTGTCTCGAAGTTGGAACATGTCTAGGTACATCCACTTTTATCCAACTTTGAAACAATTAGTGTGAGACGAAGGGAGTAAATGCTAAGCAGTACTAAATTATATTGATTTCCATGCACCAGGAACTCGCTGAGATTACAATTAAGTCTCAAGAACTGAAGCAGCAAGGACAGATGCACACGAATCCAATTGCTAGTCCAACATGTATCATGAGGCACTATGAGCCTTATTTCAAAGTGTTGGTACGTGATCTTCCTTTAAGTGTGACTAGCTCTCAGCTTCGACTCTTCTTCAGCAAGCATGGCAAGGTATCCAACGCCAAGGTACAATACCATAGAAGGAACACAAGGCGCTCACAGGGTATCGGCCATGTAACTATGGCGACGCTGTGAGAAACCCTAGGCGGAAACGATACCCCTCCGGGGTTCGGTTTACTGTTGAATATAAGTTGTATGTAGCGTGTCACATCCAACGTTATCTACTGTAACTCCTAGCGATAGTCTAGGTAGTCTCATGATCCTTCGGATCGATACTCTGGCGTGGGGAGTGCGCTGCACCCACGACCTCTCTCTCTGTATATGTAAACACCACAACTGATCAATACAACTCACGGACAGTATTCTGTCAATCAGCTTGGTATCAGAGCCTAGATCCATGGCCAAAACCTCTTCTTCCTCACCTCCGGCCACCGTGCCGTCCTCTCTCAGCCCTCTCAACCCTCTCGATGCCGATCCCCAGACCCCTCTCCAAACGCAGCGCCCCACCCCTGTGCCTCGCGCCATCCCAGTCTTTTCTTCTCCTGATGCCTACCCCATCCTCACCGAGACGTCGTCTCGCGTCATGGCTGTTGCTGCTCCCTCCTCTCCCCTCGACATCAATGATGTTCGCATCACCGACTACATTCAGTTCAAGGTATCTCTCTCTGGAGCCAATTTCAACAAGTGGCGTCAATTCATGATGTTCCTTTTCACCATGTACCAAGCCCTAGATCATGTCACCGAGGGCGCCGCCCCCGCCAACCCTGACGCCGCCTGGCGCAAGGTGGACATCACAATCTCCTTGTGGTTCCTAGCCACACTCTCCGACGATCTCCATCGCCTTGTAGCTGGCCCGGACGGTCTCGCCTGCTCAACTTGGCTGCGCCTCCATCGCTTTTTTCATGGCCACCAGACCACCCGATCTGCACATCTACGGCGCAAGTTCTGGTCCACCTCCCGCGGCGACCTCTCCATCGCGGGCTATGCCAGCAAGCTTCAACAAATCGCCGACGATCTCGCGGACGTTGGCGATCCGGTGGATGACCGCGCGCTCACCCAACAATTTCTCAACGGCGCCGGCAAGAAGTTCGCTCTTCAGGTAGAGATCATGCAGGCGGGGATCCTACCACCGTTCCCCGACGCCTGCTCTCGGCGGCAGATCGCGGAGGAGTCCATCGACAACAAGCAGCACGAGGAAGGGACCCATGCCATGGTCGCCCAGGGCGGTGATCGTGGCGGCCATGCCGATCGTGGCGCGCGCGGCGGCGGCCAGCGCGGCGGCTATACCGCCGGGCACCGCGGCGGTGGCCAGCAGAATGGGTCTCAATACGGAGGCTACGGCGGCCAGCCAAACAACTCCCAGTACGGTGGCTACGGTGCCCAGCCCGGCGGCGGCTACGGCAACCAGCGCGGTGGTCACCAGGGCGCCCAGCGCGGCGGCTACAACGGTGCGCATCGCGGCGGCTACGGCAACCAGCGCGGCGGCTACGGCGGCCAGCGCGGCGGGCGCGGCGGCCGTGGCGGTCAAGGTGGCGGCGGCTACCAAGGAGGGTCCCAGCAGCCTTGGCTGGGCTATTTCGCCCCGATGAACATGCCGTTCCCGCCGCCTCGCGCACCGTGGGTGCCTCCCAACGCCAACAGCATACTTGGTCCAGGACCAGGGGCACCATCCCAGGCGTATCCAGTGATGTACTCCGGGGGGGAGTACTTCCATCAGCCCCCGACACCGCAAGCGCCCACGCCATCGCCATACTCCTTCGACCATGCTGCAATGATCCACGCGGCGGCCAGCAACAACCCCTACCAGCAGCAGCAACCCGAGTGGCTGATGGATTCAGGTGCCTCTTCCCACGTCACCGGCAGCGCGGGTAACTTGACCTCTTCTCATTCCTCTTTACGGCATAACTCTCAACATATCACGGTCGGTAATGGGTCAAAACTTCCAGTTCTTGCTGTAGGCTCGATCAAAATTTCATCGCTTCCTTTTCACTTACAGAACGTCCTAGTCTCTCCATCCATCATCACTAACTTAATCTCCGTTCGTCAATTTACTCGTGACAATTATGTATCCATTGAATTTGACCAATTTGGTTTCTCTGTGAAGGATCTAGCCACCAAGACCATACTTCTTCGCTCCAATAGCTCCGGGAACCTGTACCCCTTCTTCGGCTCCAAGACACCTCCTCCCTCGGCACTCTCCGTCACCACCAACCACTTGTGGCACCAACGCCTCGGACATCATAGCAACTCCACTCAATCACATTTGCGCCTAGATTTTCTCAACACTTGTAATAACAATGAATCCAGTGTTCCCTTGCGCTCACCTATTTGTCAAGCTTGTCAACTTGGCCGCCAAGCACGCCTACCCTACCCCTCCTCTAGTTCTTTTACCACTGCCGCCTTCCAACTCATACACTGTGATTTATGGACATCCCCAATTGTTAGCTTCTCTGGTTATAAGTATTATCTTGTTGTGCTTGATGATTTTTCTCATTATTCTTGGACTTTTCCTTTGCGCAACAAATCCGACACTTGCCTCACCATTCAACGGTTTTTCAATTTTGTACTTACCCAATTTGATGTTTCCATCAAGTGTTTGCAATGTGATAATGGTGGCGAATTTCTCACTAACTCCCTTCGTGAATTCTTCTCCCAACGTGGCACATGCTTCCGCCTCTCCAGCCCTCACACCTCTCCCCAAAACGGCAAGGCCGAACGCCTCATACGCACCACCAATGACATAGTACGCTCCCTTTTGCTCCAGGCCTCCCTTCCTCCTCCCTTTTGGGTGGAGGCACTCCACACTGCCACTCACCTCTTAAACCTTCGCCCATCCCGAGCAATCCAATTCTCCACCCCTCACTTCTCTCTCTACGGTGTTCATCCCTCCTATGACCATTTACGAGTTTTTGGATGCCTATGCTTCCCTAACTTGTATGCCACAAAAGACCATAAACTAGCCCCACGCTCAGCCCGTTGCGTCTTCATTGGCTATCCTCGTGAACATAAGGGGTATCGTTGTCTAGATCTCAGCACACGGCGTGTAATTATTTCTCGCAACGTCACATTTCATGAATCCACTTTTCCCTATTTTTCCCCAGGTGAACACAGCGATTCCAGCGCAGAAAATCCGCAACGCCAACAGCCTGCCACCCGAATCCCCATAGGATCCCGCGCCCTACCTACCTCGTACCCACCCACCAGCCAGGCACCGCCACGCCATCTCCCAGATTCCCCGACCAGATCGACCTCGCCTACCGCGCCAGACCACCAGCCCCACTCCACCTCGCCTCCCGAGCCGAACACGGAACGCACGCGCAGCCAATCACCACCGCCCAGCCCACCGACAGCATCTCCCTTGGGCCAGGTGCGGTCCCCTCTGCCCACACCCACCAACCAGCTCGCTCCCTCTCTGCCACCGAAAGCCATCCCGGTAAATGCACCCCAAAACCCACACAACATGACCACTAGAGCCAAATCTGGGTATTTTATGCCAAAACAGCACTTTTCACTTCACGCCACCACTCCTACCATCTCGCCCATCCCCCCACCTACCGTTCCGCCCTCAAAGACCCAAACTGGCACGCTGCTATGCTTGATGAGTATAATGCCCTAATGCGGAATGACACTTGGTCTCTTGTTTCTCGTCCTGCAGGTGTAAACGTGGTCACAGGCAAATGGATCTTTCGTCACAAGTTTCATCCTGATGGTAGCCTTGCTCGGTACAAGGCTCGCTAGGTCGTTCGTGGCTTCACTCAGCAACATGGTGTGGATTATGATCAGACTTTCAGTCCAGTGGTGAAGCCGGCAACCATCCGCGTTGTCCTCAGTCTTGCCACTATGCAGTCATGGCCCATTCATCAGCTGGACGTCAAGAATGCTTTCCTCCACGGTCATCTTGATGAAACGGTATATTGTGAGCAACCCACTGGTTTTCTTGACTCCACTCATCCATCACATGTGTGTCGCCTGCACAAATCACTCTATGGTCTTAAACAGGCGCCTCGCACCTGGTTCCACCGCTTCACCACATTCATTCACCCTGTTGGTTTTGTGGCATCCAAGAGTGACCCCTCCTTATTCATACTTAAGCATGGCTCTTCACTTGCATATCTCCTACTCTATGTTGATGATATCATACTTACAGCCAACACCACCACCCTGCTGCACTCCATCATTACATCCCTTAATAATGAGTTCTCTATGAGTGATTTAGGAGATATTCATCATTTTCTTGGCATTAATGTTCATCGCACATCTGATGGGTTGTTTCTTTCTCAACAACAATATGCCTTGGAGATTTTGGAGAGAGCTCGGATGCTTCATTGCAATCCTATAAACACACCCATTGATACCCGTTCCAAACTCTCCGCTCGTGATGGCACTCCCTTTTCTGACCCGAGTTTATACAGGAGTCTTGCAGGTGCTCTCCAATATCTCACACTTACCCGTCCAGACATCTCCTATGCAGTTCAGCAAGTATGCCTATTTATGCATGCTCCCCGAGAGCCCCATTACAACTTGATCAAGAGAATACTCCGGTACATCAAGGGAACATCTCACTTTGGCTTGCAGTTGCACAAGTCTTCCTCTCTTGATCTTATTGCATACTCGGATGCTGATTGGGCAGGTTGCCCTGATACTCGGAAATCCACTTCCGGGTTCTGTGTATTTCTTGGAAACAACTTGGTCTCTTGGTCTTCTCGGCGGCAACAGACAGTCTCACGCTCCAGTGCCGAAGCAGAGTACCGTGCTGTTGCAAACTGCATAGCTGAATCTTGCTGGCTGCGGCAACTATTACATGAGCTCCACCACACTCCAACCCGAGCCACTGTAGTCTACTGTGACAACATCAGCGCCATGTACATGTCCTCTAATCCGGTTCAGCATCAACGCACTAAACATGTGGAGATAGACCTACACTTTATTCGGGATCGAGTTGCTCTTGGAGAAGCCCGGGTACTTCATGTTCCCACCAGTAGTCAGTTTGCTGATATTTTTACAAAAGGACTACCCACTGCTGTCTTCCAAGATTTTCGCTCCAGTCTGAACATCGTCTCAAGCGTAGTTCCGACTGCGGGGGGGTGTTGAATATAAGTTGTATGTAGCGTGTCACATCCATGTAACGTTATCTACTGTAACTCCTAGCGATAGTCTAGGTAGTCTCCTGATCCTTCGGATCGATACTCTGGCGTGGGGAGTGCGCTGCACCCACGACCTCTCTCTGTGTATATGTAAACACCACAACTGATCAATACAACTCACGGACAGTATTCTGTCAATCAGCTTTTACGTGTTGATATAGGGGTGACAAACCACCGTAGAGTACATGGGGTATCCGTATACATTGGTGTGCTACACCATATGTATACGGTATACAGCTTATTACACCATCTAACACCCTCTCTTAATCTAATCCTTGTGAGAGGTTTAGATTACGCCTAAACTCATGTAAGTTCTTAACAGGGAGAGCCTTAGTAAACCCATCTGCTATTTGGTCCTTGCTAGAGATAAACTTGATATCTAGACTTTTATTTGCCACTCGCTCTCGTACAAAATGATAATCAATCCCAATGTGTTTAGTCCTTGCATGAAACACCGGGTTTGCTGACAAA
Source organism: Alopecurus myosuroides (assembly GCA_028641055.1). NCBI lineage: Eukaryota > Viridiplantae > Streptophyta > Magnoliopsida > Poales > Poaceae > Alopecurus > Alopecurus myosuroides. The sequence continues at coordinate 230,956 of CM054063.1, read as the reverse complement.
TAGGTTGCTCCCAAATTATCACACCATAAGCAAGGTCTGTATTTTGATTTTACTCCAAGTTCTCCTAGAAGTGCCTCAACCCAAATAAGTTCTGCTGTTGCATTAGCCAAAGCCTTGTACTCTGCTTCTGTGCTAGAGCGTGACACAGTTGCTTGTTTTCTAACACTCCATGAGACCAAATTAGGCCCAATAATTATAGCAAAACCTCCAGTGGATCTTCTATCATCAAGACAGCCTGTCCAATCAGCATCTGAATATGCACTAAGAACCTCCAATGGATATTCTAAACTGATTGTTTGATTTTTTTTCAAGTTTTATCTCAAAGAGGCCGTTTGGAGAATACCTGTTCATGGCTTATAGCAATTAAAAAGATGCGTGAATATAGCAAGTTCTACTTACATTGACTGGATCAACTAGCATATTCGTTTGCGTAAGACCAGCTTGTTGCTTCATAAACCGATTCCAAACCTGCCCGGCCAAGAAAAACGGAATAAAGGGGTCATCGTACGATAAGGATTGAACAAAAGTGGACGGTATAATGCGACAATGATTGAACTTGTTGAGCACTTAAATCACGGAAATGTACACCTCTTGTGTTTTATTCATAGACACCTGTAGAAAATAGGCCTTTAATCCCGGTTCGCAAAGGCCATTAATCCCGGTCGTGCAACCGGGACTAAATATGCGCGACTAAAGGCCCCCCCTTTAGTCGCGCCTCTTACGAACCGAAACTAAAGTCCCGTCACGTGGGCAGCTGGCGTGCGCCGGAGGCGGGAGGACCTTTAGTCCCGGTTTGTGACATGAACCGGGACTACAGGCTATTTCGTTATTTCTTTAATTCATTTGGGTTTCTAATTATTTTTCACTCCAATTTTTCACTCCCTTTTTTTCACCCCAATTTTTCACTCCCTTTTTTTCACTCCCTTTTTTTTCAGAATTTTTATTATTTGCTTAGTGTCTAACTACAATTATCTCTAGTCAAATTACTTACTCGTGGTCAAACTTCCCGCTCGGTCACCCATACTCCCACTACTCTAGCACTAGCACGCTTAACTTCCGAGTTCCATCTCGTCCCGCATCCAAATGTTTCGCACGCATGTATGTGATACTAGTATCATATCAATCCTATTAACATGTTGGTCGATGCCACATTTCTTTATTGTTTGAATTTCAAATAAATCTTTTAATAAACAAAAGTAATGATGTAATTAATAATTTTGAATAAATAAATAAACATTAACTTTTTAATTTGTATTATTGTTAAAAAATATTCGGAAAAATAAAACTAATTCATTTAAAAATCTTAAAAATACAAATAATATATCAAAATATTCAGAAAAATAAAACTAATTCATTTTAAAATCTTAAAAATACAAATAATATATCAAAATATTCAGAAAAATAAAACTATCTCACTGTTTTCCAGTCGTTATGAATGCATCTTTCCTAAATCTCTTCTATTTTCCAGCCTTATGAATGCATCATGTCCTTTTTAACCCATGATTTTATTTGAGCCATTTCATTAGTCTTCTCCTCTCACAAGGTTTTGAGACATTTAAGTAACCTTCTGTTTTCCATGTAGAAATAATATAGGAATTAATAGAAATAACATCCATTACATAATATATCCATTACATACATCGAACGCAACATAGCGATACATAGATGCGGTACACAAACAACATCTATTCGAGCTCCGAAGAGTAGATGCGGAACAACTCGAACGCAACATCTGCATCTATTGCTGCATAGTCGAGATTGATCCGGTCAAGTGGGTTCTTCCCCCCAATACTTGTGATTCCTCGAGTGGAAACAAGTCTTCAAGGTTCGGTAGTCGTGGTGGATGAAGGCAGTTGCCATCTGAGCCATCCCGGTCTTGTGCCCGTACAGCTCATCAAAATGGATCAAGTCCTGAAGATCAATGTAGTGGTCTTCAGGTATCTCAATACCCAACGTGCGCATCATCTTCTGCCGGTCATTTGTGATGTCGACGCTACAAAAGTCGTAACCTTTGTTGACAAGAAAATCAACAAGTTCTGGACTTTGCTTTGAACTACTTCAACAACAAAAATGGAACACGTGTTAGATATTGTTGCAACACGTGTATTCTTCTAATGCAACAACAAATCGAAAATGCAACAACTATACTACAAGAGATTGTACGTGTGGTGACCCAACACACCACTGCATTTGTAGTGCGCAAGTCGATGACATAATACCCACAGAAGGACTTATCTGTGAATATTACATCCCTCAGAGTAGTACAACAGAAACACAGCGGGACCAGGCAAAACTATAGGATACAAACTTCATTACAAAATCTTGAGAATCTCTTTGATGAATCAAGAAGATCTCATACAAATGAAACATCAGAAGAAGCAATTCGAAGATCCAAGCTGGAGAAGAACTCTAGCTCAGAACTAAATTTACTATGGCTGATGCCAGTCCTAATCTATGGCTTGTAACAGCTAAGTCCAAGAATGGACTCCACCTACACCTTGATAGCTTCTCCTCCACCAGCGTTGTTGATGACGATGCTTCACTGACTAAGTAGTACAAGACTCCACCTATCTTCATGAGGTAACGATGGCTTCACGATGACGACTTCCATAGGCTTCAACTCTAAGCAGGGGGGTCAAACGGGAACGAATGAGTAACGAGCGTTACTCAGCAAGCTCATGATATATAGTGGGTAGTTTGATGCACTAGCTACAGCTTCAGACTCGAAAGAGTCATAAGCTAATGCAAGGTTTTTGTAAATCTTTCTTCAAGAGGTTGCTTTTAATTCTGAAGACTATGCCCGCCAGATCTTCACAGGACTAGAACTTTCATGGAGTTGCCTTTCCTGCGGCGTTCGCAGCTCCTTCCCGGAACAAGGGGTAACATGCCACATCCTTTTACACTCTGCAGAGGTGCGTTACTTTACCCATGGACGACCAAGACCATGTTGCACAACCAGGTGTACATTCCTGTCCACTCCCACTCAGGTGTGGGGGGCAGTTGTTGGTCCAAGCCAAACTGTGCTTCCCCGCACAACGCATGCCCACCCATTTCTGCCAGCAGGTTGAACGCCTGATTCCACCCCTCACGATGGAGATCTACGCGCCCCTGGCAGACACTCATAGACTCCAGAGTCCGTGGGACGTAAGGGCTCCCACCCATGTGCATGCAGTCCCCGCGGAACCTACAGCGTACGTTCTCTGGCAGTCCGTTGACATGCGAATGAGAGAAGTATCACAGCTGACTTACTCCCCCCATAGAAGACCCATGGTTAACGCGAATTTACGGCGCAAGAATCCTAACGGAAGTTGTTGCTAATTCCTAGGTAATACATTCCCATGCAGATGGAACCTTCCTTTGACCTATTCATCTTACCATGGTTCCATCCGCCCACCAAACAGAACACTACCACTCGGGTAGTCATTCAATTAGTCATATTATTATAAAAATAGGATCATGCATTCTTTTGAGAGTAGGTATTAAGACGATAGGGTTTTCACAATTAGTTTGTTATGAAGTACTGCAAAGGATATGAGCAAGTTATGAACTTGCCTGAGATTGAAATGACCATAATAAATAATGTCTTCGGGGTTCAAGGGTCTCGTAGAAAATCCCGACTTCTGAAAGATAGCAAAGTAGTCCCGGTAAGGACTACAGAAAACACTGGCAAGATGATACATGCATAGTAATGAGATGCAACGTGAATTACCCTGGAAAACACCCCAGCTTACAAGTGTATGCCACGTTTGATATGATATCTTAAGCACACAGGTTTTAGGTGAATGGTTTCATTACTCGTGGTGATGTGGTTATTAGTTATTTTAGACTTACATGTGTTTCACTTTTACTTATCAAACAATTGTTATTCTGTTTAGTTAGAAGTGGTTATCACTGGATTAGATAACAAAACAACAACACATGGAAAATAACTATTGAATAGGTAACAGACACATTTTATTTTATGTTCAAAAGTGTAGAGCTAATGTCATCAAGTTTATTTGAAAATAAGGAACTAATACAACTAATTCTATCATCACAATACTTTCTAATAACTTGTGATGATAGGTTTAGTAGTTTTGAAAACATGAGGTTTTTATTAATAAAGAAAATAATGTTGTGGTAATAGTTTCTAGTTGTAATAAAACATTATAGAATTTCCAGCATACTCATAAAAGAACAAGTTTAGAGGTTAAATAAAATATTTTACAATTGACATATTTGAGTTGGAAATGTTGTTCTCCTTAATTTGGTATATCATTTAATGTTTTCTGAAAATATTTGAATAAATTATTAATTTATTAATTATAAATGATTTAAATGACTAGGCAAAACATTGCATGCATGAAAGCTTGATCAAATGACTATGAAAACATCATAGATGAGTTGTATATGTCATTTGGAGCATTTTTGTATATAACTTGTATTTTTCTGATTTTATGAATTATTTATTATTTTTCTCAATTTTAAATGATTTAATTTAATTAAAGAAAATATTTAATTTTAAATTTTATTAAACATTTTTGAAAAGTTGATAAACATTTAGTTTATATTTTTCTAAACATTTTCATCTCTTATTTGTATTTTCCTGATTGTTAGATTAAAAGTTATTGAATTGATAAGATTAATCATTTTTCTGTTTTTTAAATTGACAAGTGGGACCCACCTGTCATATTTAATTTAACTAATGAAAATAAAAAGAAAAAGGAAAGTTGAAATGACGTCATGCTGATGTCATGACAGCATCACCAATGGAGGAAATTCCTCACTGCCGATTCCAATCGGGTGATTGCTCGCGAATTGGTTCAATCTAACGCTCCTAACAACTAGAGGAGATCTAGGTGAGTGCGAGGGCGGCGGATCTTGGACCAAACACTCATCGGAGTGTCGCCGGCGGCGACCCGCTGTGGCGGCGGACGGTGGCTCACGACGACACCCACATAATCGACCACGATAGACCAAATCAAAGGCACCACTGGGTGCGGAATCTCACCACGAATGTATTGGAGGTGTCGAGGAGGTGCTTTGAGGTCGTGGTCGCCGGCGGTGAGGAAGAAACAGCGGCGGCCGGTGATGAAGAAGACGGCTCGAGTCGGCATCCTCCGGGCTTCCCAGCAAACGAGGTTCGCAAGAGTGGTAGAGCACGTCGAGAGGAAGCTCGTGGTGATCTTCGTTTCTCCGGGGACGACCGGAGTCATCGGCAATGGCCGGCGGCCATGGAACTAGGATTTTGGGTTCTAGGGTCCTCACAGAGAGATACAGAGATTGGGAGAGGAGGAAGAGAGAAAGAGAGACATGGCGTCGGGCTCCTACTTATCCTCGACGAGGGCGACCAAGCAAGACGTGGCAGAGGCGGTGTTGCCACAGCGTTGCTTCTCCTCTGCCTTCTGGCGGAGGAAGAAGAAAGGCAAATAAACGCCCAATTTCGATACCCCCCTGCAAGTTCTAAAATTTACGGATAGGTCCCTTTGTCTTAAAAACTGAGAAGACAATCTTGTTTTCAGGGTCTTCTTGTAAACATAAAATTTAATAAAAAATATATTTGAATTCCTTATCAAATTTCACATCTCACCATATTTTGTTTTGGTGAATTTGAAGAATATTTGTATTTTTTAATTTAGAGTGCTAGATAAAGTGGTTTTGTTGTTTTCTCTTCTCTTAATTTATGTAATGGCTTTAAAATTATGCCTAAGCATATTTAATAAAAGTACACACTCCAAACTTTTGGATACCAAGGTGGTGTATCATAATTGGATAATTTTAGGTATAATCCCTTATAGAAGATAATTTGGTAACACTACTGAGTAGTGTTATTATCCATTATGGAAAATTCATCAATTATGAAATATCACTCCAAGTCATACAAGATGATTTTTAATTGGTGAAGGGACTTGTTTTCTTTTAGGTGGCTTTGTTATTTTCATAATTGTAACTCTTGTCCATTTTTGGTTGGCATTTACTTAAGTGTGTGAATGAAAGGGTTGCTGTTTTTAGTACTTGATGAAATGGAAACTTGAGTAGCCTTGAAATCTTATTTGTTTGTTTTCCACCAGATTCCAAGTGTGGATATTATCTCATGTTGTTCTAGGACATGTAATCATTTGCATGGTTATATTTAGATAAATATCTAGTATCATCTGTTAGTCTTATCTATGAAAAGGATTTGGAAAACAAGGTATCAGCTTGTTTTCATCTACCTCCACATATCAAGACATGTAGATGCAATTCCTTGTTGTTATTTCTTACTTGATACTTGTTTCCATTTAATATATTACTATGAGTTCATCATCTCTGATGAGTTTGACAGAGGTTAATGCTCCTCTAATATATCCTAATGATTCACTGGATAATTTCTTATGATCCCTTCTGAGGTAGTGTTCCTTCTTGTGGTCTTCTGTTGCTTGATGGTCTTCTCTTTAGTTGTCACTAGTCTTCTGTTATCACCTTTGTGAATTGCAAGTAATATCATCTCTTGGATTCAATCTTCAACTATCTCACCATTGTGGTGAGAACAAACAATTATTCCAAGCAAATATTTTACTTAGATGATTATATCATGGTTTATTGTTTCCTTGGTGTTATTCTTTCTATTGGTTGATGATAAAAGGATTGTAGGTGTAGTTTATGACATCAGTTAGCCTTATGCATATAAGAAGAATCTGTTGACAAGTTTGCAAGGCTTGTCCCCAAATTACCTTTCATATACAAGAGACTGAGATGTACTAGGTTATTCAACCTTCTGTTTGTTTGTGTATGACACTCAATTGTTTGAGTATACAAAAGTGATCTGTTAACAAGGTAATTAGTCTTGTTACCAAACTACTTCTATATAACACTAACATTGGAATATCACACTATTTCCAGAGAGTTGATAATATCAGATCAATATATAAGAGTTTTCCAAGTACTATTATAATAGATTGGAGTAATACTTCTAGAACACTCTAAATAATCTTCTTGAAGATCTTCCTGTGATAGTTCCTCTTCTCTTGTGGGTGCTTCTCTTGCAAAATGATTTCAAGAATATTGGGAAACAAGATATAGTGGTCTAGCCAGAATAACAAGATCTAGATTAAGGGTTATTTCATGCTTTTATTATCCTTCCATACATTTCTTATTTTATTTCCCAAAAGATATGTAATTATATCATATAGGATTTATTTACTTAGTTATCAATTAAATTCCTCTAATAGAGGTTATAACTTGTTATTCCTTAGTTGTATCCAAAGATACTTTAGTGGTTCAATGATGGTTTGGATTTGAGTAGAGGTGTGAAATGCTTATGGACTGATGGATTAATAGTAAGTGGATCCAATGGTTCATTGAGGTGTTGAGATCTCATATGCTCACTTGTATAAGATGGATGAGACAATGAGCATGAGAAGATTATTGAGGTTTAATGACTGATGTCATAGATGTTAGTTGTTTTTCTCAGATGTCATATTGTAACTTTATATTCTTCTCTTTATTACATTTTTCATTCCTAAGGTAGTATAGAGGTGTGGAAGTATCATATGTAATGATCAAGGTTTATTATTAGTTGAAGAAGATTTATTTCTTCTTGCTGATACTTATTTTATGGTTGAGGAGATATGTACATATTCGATAAATATGTTATTACAATTATTAATTCATTTCCCACTTTTGGTTTTGGGTTAACACTTGTTTGTATCTTTTGTGTTCTTTTGCACCTCTGTTATTTATTTGTGAAGGTTCACTTACACTGGTAGAAAATAGGCATATAGTCCCGGTTCGCCAGGGCCAATAGTCCCGGCCGCGCAACCGGGACTAGCTATGCGCGACTAAAGACCCCCCCCTTATAGTCGCGCCGATTACGAACCGGGACTAAAGGCCCGGCCACGTGGGCGGGTGGCGAAGCCGGGGGGCGGAGGACCTTTAGTCCCGGTTGGCCACCTGAACCGGGACTAGACTTTATTTCGTTATTTCCTTAATTCATTTGGGTTTCTAATTATTTTTCACACCAATTTTTCTCTCCCTTCTTTTCACTCCGTTTTTTCACTCCCTTTTTTTTTTCAGAATTTGTATTATTTGCTTAGCGTCTAACTACAATTATCTCTAGTCAAATTACTTACTCATGGTCAAACTTCCCGCTCGGTCACCCATCCTCCCACTACTCTAGCACTAGCACGCTTAACTTCCGAGTTCCATACCGTCCCGCATCCAAGTGTTTTGCACGAATGTATGTGATAGTAGTATCATATCAATCTTATTAACACGTTGGTCGATGCCACATTTCTTTATTGTTTGAATTTCAAATAAATATTTTAATAAACCAAAGTAATGATGTAATTAATAATTTTGAATAAATAAATAAACATTAACTTTTTAATTTGTATTATTTCTAAAAATACTAGTAATATATCAAAATATTCAGAAAATAAAACTAATTCATTTTTAAATCTTAAAAAATACAAATAATATATCAAAATATTCAGAAAATAAAACTAATTCATTTTTAAATCTTAAAAAATACAAATAATATATCAAAATATTCAGAAAATAAAACTAATTCAATTTAAAATCTTAAAAAGTACAAATAATGTATCAAAAAATTAAGAACAATAATACTAATTCATTTTAAAATCTTAAAAATACAAATAATATATCAAAAAATTAAGAACAATAATACTAATTCATTTTAAAATCTTAAAAATACAAATAATATATCAAAAAATTAAGAACAATAATACTAATTCATTTTAAAATCTTAAAAATACAAATAATATATCAAAAAATTAAGAACAATAATACTAATTCATTTTAAAATCTTAAAAATACAAATAATATATCAAAAAATTAAGAAAAATAAAACTAATTCATTTTTAAATCTTAAAAAATACAAATAATATATCAAAAAATTAAGAAAAATAATACTAATTCATTTTAATACTGGATGAGTTTGGTATTAGACTAGATATATGTTTTCCTGGCTTAGATTAATTTTTGGTGAACAGATATATAGAAACTGTAGTTTGTCTGTTTTGTTTTCTTGATGTGTTTTTGTTTGTTTTCTTGATGTGTTTTTGTTTTTGCTTGTTTTGAAACGTGTGTTTGACATAATATAGAAATAGTATAGCTAGGAATTAATATAGAAATAATATCTATTACACTTTGCAACACTTTGGAAATTTTTCCAAGTCATTTAAAACTAGGAAACAAAAATAGTTTTATGAACAACAAAAGACAAGTGATAATTAAATCACAAGTAAAATACGAGTAGAGACATCACAATCATGAATAGAACACAATCATATCACATTCATAACATAGAGTCTTACGATCACACATAACACAAACATAAGTCTCACAATACTAAGATATCCATTACATACTAAGATACCCATTACATGCATATATATCGAACGCATACATCTATGGCTCCGTCGAGTAGATGCGGAACAACTTGTAGGAGACGTACGCATCTATGGCTGCATACTTGACGTTCGTCAAGTCCAGTGGGGTCTTCTCCGAATACAAGTGATTCCTCGAGGGGAAACCAGACTTCATGGTTTCGTAGCCCTCGTGGATTAAGGCAGTTGCCATGCGAGCCATCCCGGTCTTTGGCCCGTTCAACTGGATAAGATCCTGAAGATCAATGTAGTGATCTTCAAGTATCACAATACCCAAGCGCATCAACTTCGGACGGTCTTGCGTGATGTCGACGCTGCAAAAGTCATACCCCTTGTTGACAAGAAAATAACAAGTGCCGGAGAATTCTTTGAACTACTGCAACAACAAAAATTTGATACGTGTTAGAAATGTTGCAACACATGTATTCTTCAAATGCAACAAACAAATCAAAGATGTGCGTTACCTTGACCATTGGAAGACCAAAACAGCCTCCTTGAACGCAATCTGGATGACGGCAACATCCCGCTGATCCGTCGTATACTCCAGATCAAGCCCGAAGAACCGGTGTTCATCGGGAGAGGAGAAATAGAGATTGGTCAAATGCTCAAGAGCACCGGGGATACTCTCGCAAATGTTGGTGTAGCACACGTCGAGGCGTTTGCCGCATGGTGTGGGACCCGTGTATCTCTCCCAAACTTCAGCCATGGTGTGCTTGGTGGAGGAAGATCGAAGAGAGGGAAGAGAATAGAAGAGAGGAAGAAACAGAGACTCGGACGCGCACTGTAGAAATGGCGCCCTTCTGCCTCGCTCGCGAAATAAAAACCGCCGCGGGTAGCCGAGCAGTTTGACCTTTAGTCCCGGGTAACCACGCCAACCGGGACTAAAGGACCATTAGTCCCGGGCGGCCACGCCAACCGGAATTAATGCCCTCCACGCGTCTCAACGCGCTTCCCAACCCGCGACGCATGACCTTCTGTCGCGGGTCTCCTCCCGACCCGGGACTAAAGACTCATTAGTCACGGTGCGCGACGTTTGGGGACTGATGGGGGCGTATGGAAGGCCTTTTTTCTACCAGTGTTAGTAGGTACTAAATAATTTGGAAAGATGTTGTGTGAATGGTTGATAACTTAAAGAGTTATTGTTTTACAGAATCTAGAATATTTGTTGATGAGATTATTCCACCAAGCGTTTCTAACTTGTGGAAGTGTGATCATTAGTTATGAGATTTGGATACTCACCCCTGTTTGAGTTCTAAATAGGTAGTGAATTATCCCCAAGTCACTTAAAGACTTGTGGTTAAGTTTGTTGAGAGTTTGTGTTGGTCATAACCAACTATGGTTTGCGTAACCAGATGATTTCGTTTCTTAAGATCCTTGTTATAAAGATCATTCCAAATGTACTCTTGACTAGATGAACTAGACCTATTTCATCATGTCAAGTGAGACTTTGGTCACTTTGATTCATTTAAACTTTCGCGCCAAAATTTCCCGTACTTTTAGATGCATGCTTTGCAAATGCACATATTAAATTTAGATCCTTATAACTTCCCAAACACTGGGATGACCAAAATGGTTTCCTTGTAAGCAATCTGGATGACGGCCACATCCTTTTGATTGGCCGTGTACTCGAAATCAAGCCCGAAGAACTTGTGGTGTTCATCGGCTTCATAGAGATTGCTCAAACGGACAAGAGCTTCGGGGAGCCTCTCGCATCTGTTGGTATAGGCCACGTGGAGATTCTTGCCGCATGGTGTGGCCACATGGAGAACCTTGAAAATGGGAGAATCCATGGGTCGAGGAAGAAGAAGAGAGGAAGAAGATGAGAAGAGAGGAAGAAGAACAGAGAGTCGCACACTGTAGCAATGAGGCCTTCTGCCTCTCACTCGCGAATTAGAACCGCGCGGGAGGCGAGCAGTTTGGAACTTTAGTCGCGGGCGGCCAGGCCAACCGGGACTAAAGACAGGGAGGCGAGTAGTTCCGACCTTTAGTCGCGGTGGCCAGGCTAACCGGGACTAAATCCCTCCGCGCGCTACCCCAACCGCCACTTAAGACCTTCAGTCGCGGGTCGCCTCCCGAACTGCGACTAAAGACCCCTTTAGTCACGGTTCGGACATTTTGGGGACTGAAGGGGAGCGTATGGAAGGCCTTTTTTCTACCAGTGAGAGTCCATGAAATCAACTACTCCGGTGTCAATGTGAATATTGAGAAGAATCCAGTGGAAATTGCACAAGTTTATATACACAGTCATGCATAAATCATCAATTACACTTAACATCAATTAGCAAAATAGAAATGTGCGGAATATGCAGAAGAAAGTAACACTCACCCATGTATATAAGTAAATAGTATTCCACTACTGTAAAATTGTTTCTCCAAAAACATATGAATGGAATTCTTCGTTTGACTGGGGTATTGGTCTAGCATTACATCATTGACGACATATGGGTAAATAAACCTAATGCCACCGCCTCCTTGACATTCCCGAATCTTTAGTCTACATTATATATATCGTACAGTGAGGATAATAAGAAGCAATGATAGAACAAGCTGAGGTAGAGACTTAATTACAGAAATAAAGTAATCACTTACAGATAATAGGTGTTGATGATCGATTTATCGAGGCCGTCTAGATTATAAAGGTCAAAAAGATCTGCAAGATAAATAGATATCGAGTCATCGCGGAAAAATTGCTCCTCTGTAAATTTGACAATGAGTGTATCCAACCCTTCTTTTGAGGCTTTCAAGTACCACTGATGCAGTTGATGCTTCAGTGTTGATAGAGAGCCAAACATCTCAGGTCGCGACCGCTTAGCATTTGCTCAACAGTCAGACCATATTCCCTGACAAACCTCCTAACTTCACCCATATCAGTTTCCTTCGAGGGTTTCTGTGCAGCGGGTAACACTTTGAGCAGGGAGACCGATTGTTTTTTCTGCTCCCCGAGCTAGGGAATTGTGTTCCCCTTCTTCTTTACTTTGGGATGACTCTTCAATAAACTGCGAACATAGTCATATTTTAGATTTAGCTAAACTTGGGATGGCATGAAGATCCTTAGAGTGTTTTCGTACTGCCGGATCTATTGGCTCCTTTGGCGGCGAGGCGGGTTTCTTTCCTCACATAGACATCTGACATTTCGTGTCCGCAACCACCCATGCAGCGTTCTGCTCGTCAGTCTTATCGTAAGGCAACACCTTTGGCGGCGGATTGGGTTTCTTCTTCTGAGAAGCTTTCGTCTTTGGTGAAGACTTAGATGCGGTGGTGGTACAACATTTCCGCTTTTCACACGGGACTTAGTGGGCGGCGGAATCGGCTAAGTCAGCGGAAATCAAGGCAGACTCGAGCTGCTTAGGTCCATGGCATCGAGGTGTGGACTCGTTGTAGGTGGTGGTGGTGGATTGGCTCTCGAAGAAGGAGGTGGTAGTGGTGGTGGTGAGCTGCCTCTCAGAGAAGGAGGTGATGTAGGAGACGGTGGCTTTGGAAACACTATGTTTTATTTTTCCATACTATGAAGCTATTGACGGCTTCTCCGAGTGTATCGATCTCACCTCCGGGAAAGTCAAGCCGCATTACCCTCCAAGCCTTCTGAACATCATCCACACCAACACGAGCATAGCCAGGTGGAATCGGCTGGCCATGGCAAGTCTCTCCATCTACACAAGGTAAAGCAAATCCGTCTGCCACTTTCATGGATACATTCGAAACAGAAACATGGAGCTCACAATTTGTCTTCTCCTTGATTACATCCACGGCCTCCATCGGTGCAGCAGCATCATTTATCATTTGTGCACTATCCATCACTGTTGCATCGTCAGTCGGGACCAACGTTGAAGCCACGCTACTCCGGCATGGAGATGGGGCTCCGTCGAGTGTATTGTCTTGCTGCTGGGAGCATAGTCCTCTAAGCTCATCAATCTGCTGCTGATGATGATATTTGGTTTCGAGTTTCCCAAACCGGGCTGCGACCTCCGCCTCCTCCCGCTTCTTTCCCCCCCTCTCTCTCTCTCTCTCTCTCGGCTTCTGTATGTATATTGGGATTCTTCCGCGGTAAACCCAGACGACCACGGATATCCTCCCCAGCCTCGTGTCCAATCGGTATGTTCGAGATTGCCGAGGTCCTTCGTCATCTTGTCTTTCTCTCGTTCTGGCATGAACTTTTCCTCTTTAACCTCTTTGAACACACTAACAAGTGCCGCAAAGGGGGGCACGATTTTTGCATTCACAATAAGATCCCCCTTTGCGTCAAATTTTTTCCCATGCCCAAGTAACCAATTTCTTGACCTCATGGGAAAATCATGTGTATCTAGAGTGATCCCCTGAGCTCGCAGATCTGCCTCAAGTTTATCAAACATAGGCAATGCAACCCTGGAACCACCAGGACCCATAGTATGGTGATATTTCTTCTTAGCCGCATTTGCCTTATTCTTGTTTGACCTCTCCTTACCCTCTTCTGATTCCTTGTACGCCTTAAGTGATGGCCAGTGTTGTCTCTACTTCTCTAGCGGCCCTTGAGTATTGGAGCTCTTTCTTTAGTTTGATATTCTTTCCATAATCTTTTCTTATAAGCATTAAAAGCCTCAGCCATCTTCTTAAGAGACCAGTGCTTGACTTTCTTGATCATTTCCTTTTCTTGCTCTTCATTATTACATTGTGATAGGGTGAAATGTGTCATGAGCATGTCGAAAAGAATGTTTTTGGCCCTATCAGCAACAAAAATAACTCTAGGACGATCTTCTATTTGTGCTGGCTGATTCCATTCTTGAACACTTATCGGGATGAGGTCCCTAACAATAATTGCACACTTATTTCCAAAGTTAGTTGCAGTCTTTTTGGGAGCAGCATGTTTGGCATCATGATAGACTAACTCGATTATCAGATGCCCTCAAAGGCCATCTCTTTAGCTGGTCCTCATTTCGACTTCTTGGTAGACAACGTCGATGCAGAGGTCTTCTTGGAAGCAGCAGGTTCCCCGGCCTTCACTATGTCTTGTTCATCGCAATTATCGTTGCTTGTTTCCGCTTCCACAGCTGATCCTTGCGATTGCTCTTCTTCCTCCATTCCCTGACCTGAATCGTTCACCTACTACGACCTGCCATCTTGATCTCCACCGTCATTGGGTCCACCAAGGAGTGTACTATCTTTTATTATCGCGAACATGCCTTCTTCACCCTCTCTGCCGTCCATAGCACAACTAATACTAATGAAAAACACTAATTAACAATGTGTAAAAACACTAAGTCATATCTATATTTCAACAAGTCAACTACTTCTAATAATTAAATACTTCATTAAGTCAAATACTTCACTAAGTCAAATATTTCACTAAGTCATAGTGGCGGAATAATAATTCAAAGTATCACTAATACACCGATATCACGAATAATAATTCAGTTACATATAGCTCGGGTCAAATTTTATTTAACTCTAATACATCGAACTAACTTTGACCAGGTCCTAAGCCGCGGGGTGCTGAGTCACGGGTGTTGCGTGTCCACAGATACGGAACCCTAATAGGGTCATAGCTCACATGGTAAGGTTCCCTCTGTATAATTGTCCAAATATTTTTATACTCTCTATGCAGCAAGTAGACGTAGCGATGGACGTGCTCGTCCTCCTCCCTAATACGCTGACGTTCCACCCCCTCGGGGGTCGGCTCCCTCTGCACCGAACGTAGCCCACGCGATCGCCACCAAAGAAGATCCGGGTGGGTGACATCACCCGGATTTCTCACCAAGATGCAGGGGAGTGATGCCTGAGTAGTTCAACCCTGGACTTCCGGCCCTATGGTGTGGAACCCCTGAGGCCCCCCTCCAGGTCTCTTCGGGACTCCGTGGAACCTTCGGGAATTCTAAGACTTCCGGGCTTCAAATTTCCCAATTCCGAGAATATTTCCAGAACAACTTTTCTGAAACTAAAAACAATGGAAAATAGGGAACTGACTCTGTGGCATCTTGTCAATAGGTTAGTCAGGAAAATCGATAAAAATGACATAAAATGTATATCAAACATGTGGGAAACAATAATAAAACAACATGGAACATCAGAAATTAAGGATACGTTTATGACGTATCAGGGAGACAACATGGAAGACATCAAACCCCAGCCATTTATGAACGTTTCCCTCACAAAACAAACAAAAGGCGAGTGCTGAGAGTCCCCCGGAGAATCTGTGATCCGATCCTCTGAGTCGAGCGCCGTACGATCCATGTGCGGGACCGTCTGATTTTCTTCTTCTCATCCCAACCACCCGCGAACGTTTCCCGCACATGTCCCACGGACCCAACACACGACGCACGCCCCTATCCCACATCCCACGTAAACTCGAGGCACAGATCTAAACGCCGCTCGTGACCCTCACCGCCCCGTCACCGGAGCTGCGAGCATCGCTGACTGTCACCTTTAAAATAAAAAACTGCTCTATAAAACTTGTAATTATTTGCATCTCATCAACTGAAAAAATGCATCTATTGAACAACAAGTCTTCTCTCAATTGACACCAAAATTGCATCCGGTGAAGAAAAAAAACTACATCTATTGAAGAACAAATCTTCTCTCGATTAACATAAAAATTGTATCCGGTGAAGAACAAAATCTGCGGCAACAATTGTGCAAAGCTTCTAAAGATTTGCACATTCTGATATTTTTTCATTATGCCAAAAAAGAAATTAGCTAAAATAGTTTTACAGATTTGCATCAAAGGAAGAGAACATCTGCTGCAAAGCATATAAGAGTTTGGTTTACACGAAGGAAAAAATGTAAAAGAAGAATTTGCTACAACTGAACATTGGATTTGCATTTGAAGCACAAAAAATTTGCTATAGAATTTCCCTGAATTTGCATCGGATCTCTGCCGTGTTGCTGGAGTCCCAGCAAAAGAGGGCAAACAGTCAGGGGGCAGGGAATGTGGAGGTCGAGGGAGAGGCAGCCGACCTCCTGGCTGCAGACGTCGGGGCGATCTCGGGAACGGTCTTGAAGGGAGGCTGCAGGGCCGCCCATCGGTGCAACACTTGTGGAAACAACCCCTTTCGTCCAGGGGGGCAGGGGGCATCTGTCCCGGTTGCACCAAAATCCGGGACAAGTGCCATGCATTGGTCCCGGTTCGTGTGCCCGAGGCAGCAGAAACCACCTGGGGGCATCTGTCCCGGTTCGTGGGGAGCCAATGGTCCCGGTTCGTGGCACGACCCGGGACGAATCCCTAGCCACATGCCACATGGCGCGCGCATGGGCATTGGTCCCGGATCATCCCCCAAACCGGGACCAATGTCCCTTCCCCTACAAATGCGGCCACAGCCCCCATCCCTTTTTTTTAGCTTGGGGGAGTGAGAGATAGGTGTGGGTGGTAGTGTGTATTGTACCTCGTGGCGCGGGAGTCATGCCGCGTGGCGCGGGAGTTGTAACACGTGGCCATGAATGCGCGTTATAAACTGCCGCACCTCCACTCCACGCACCGTCGTGCCACCACCATGCCTCCGAGGAGGAACAACACTACCGGTTTCCGCGGCGTCCGATCGCGGCAGAACGGAATGTTCACCACGACTATCCGCTTCGGGGACGACCGCATCCCCCTCGGCTCCTTTGCGACGGCGTCGGAGGCCGCCCGCGCTTGGGACGCGGCGGCCTGGCGCCTCAGCCGCCCGCGGTCGTTGATGAATTTTAACGACTGCCACACCCTCTGGGAAGCGGAGGCCAGGGCGCCGACGCCGCAGATCGTCACTGCCGCCGACCACCGCCACCTCAGGCACCGCGCGTTTCAGGGCCTAGTCGACGCCAGGGACGACCGCGTGGTCCGCGAGTATTACCGGAACAACCGGGTGAGGAGAGCGCCGACGGGGAGCTATGGCAGACCCGCGTGGCTGAGCGGGCGGAGCGGCGCCTCGAACGCCACCTCGAGTTAGATGCCGCTCGGGAGGCGAGGACGAAGGCGCTGCAAGAGCTCCGTCGGGCCGACCACGCCGGCGAAGTCTGGGCCTCCGACGATCCGAGGAGGGGGCCTATCTCGGAAATACCATCATGCACCTCCTCCGACAACGAGGAGGTCACCGACGACGACGAGGACGAGGAGTAGCGCGCTAGCGCGTCTGTTTTCTGTTGGCTGTTTAATAAAATAATTTGTTGTATTCCGGCAAACAGTGGCCCTCTAGCTCGTCTGTTTTCTGTTTTCCGTGTGATTTTTCCTGATTTGTTGGATTCAGACATCTAATGGCATTTCGATAGACGTTAAAAAGAGGGGGACATGCATTTCGATAGATAAACAAGGCACAGTACACATAATGGCAAGATTGGATCTAAATCTAAACGGAGAGCATAGATCTAAATAAACAAGGCAGTACATAATGGCAAAAGTGCATCGATCTACTAGTCATACTCCTGCCTAGGCCTATAGTACATGTACTCGTAGTCGTCGTAGTCGCCGCCGCCATCGTCGTCACTATCGTCTGACGGTGCTCTGCACTCCCTCGGAGGATCACGACTCCAGGACTGGGCCTGAGGGTAGCGTAGGCGAGGGATATCGCCGGCCCTGATGTAGTCCATGACGCTCTGTAGTGTCCGGCCGGACCACCATAGCCGACGACCGGCCTCGTGATAGTTCCCAGGAGGCAGACCGTCGTCCTCATACCTGGCGAGCGCCCTCTCACGCCGATTGATGAAGAAGGCATCCCAAGTATGCTAGTTATCGGGATGCCAACTGGGATTCCTCCGCTGCTCCGGCGTGAGCTCGTGGTAGTAGTGGTTCGTGATGACCGCCCGACGCGCCACACCTTGAGGAAGAGGAGGGACCGGCACTCCTCCGGCGCTCAACATCCAACCGGCGGGAACGTTGTAGCAGCACGGGCAGGGGTAGTTCGAGACGGAAAGTGACTCCGCCTGGATGAATGTTAGAGTGGGTACGGTAGAAGCCATGAGAGAGTGGTGAGTTTGTATGTGTTTATGGCAATGGAGTGGCAATGCATACATATATATAGCGAGAAGAAAACATCCCTTTAGTCCCGGTTGGGGACACCAACCGGGACTAAATGGGTTAGGGTTTCATTGGGAAACGGATCATCCCTTTAGTCCCGGTTGGGGACACCAACCGGGACTAAATGGGAATTAGGGTTTCGTTTGGACCAATCAGATAGAATCACACGGATCGTGTGTTTCTTTCAAGCGCTCTTGAGTCGTTGGATCCGGGTGTGTTTTTTCGAGCTGTTGTGAGCCGTCCGATCAGGGCTACGGTGTGTTTCTTTCGAGCTGCTGTGAGCCGTTGGATGAGGTGTTTCTTAACCGTTGGATCAAAACCCTAGATCAACAATTTGTGAGCCAGAGGACCCTATATATAGCCCAGATTCATACACCGGTCAGTTCATCTCCCAAATACAAAACATCCGGATTCGCCATCATACGTCCAGCCGTGCATTTGGTATGCATATATGCACCCAGTAGCCACGGTTGGGCTGTATGATGGCGATACCGTTTGTTTTGTGCTACACTCCCTTTAAGGTTTGATACATCAGTTCATCGAGCAAATACAAAACATCTGGATTCGACATCATACGTCCTGCCGTGCATTTGGGTTAGTGTTTAACACATTCATCCCCCTTTAACACATTCATCCATGCATGCTTGGGTCAGTGTTCACTTTGAGCTCGGGTAGTAATGTGCACGGGAACATCACCACCGGCTTTCGCGGCGTCCGAGGACGGCAGAACAGAATGTTTACCGCATCCCCCTCGGTGTTCGTTTGTTTTCTCTTTTTAATAAAAGAATTTGTATTCCGACGACACTGCGGCGCGCTAGCGCG
The DNA here is from genome assembly GCA_028641055.1 of Alopecurus myosuroides. Classification (NCBI taxonomy): domain Eukaryota; kingdom Viridiplantae; phylum Streptophyta; class Magnoliopsida; order Poales; family Poaceae; genus Alopecurus; species Alopecurus myosuroides. The sequence goes on along the minus strand of CM054063.1, from coordinate 211,810 downwards.
TCTGTTTCCTGTTTAATGAAATTATTACTAATTTTAAAACAATCTAAGATATTTATATTTAAATTAAGTGTAAATAGTGAAATAGTTAATAGTTTGAATAGTTAGAATAATTATTTAGGTAAACAGAAAACGGATTTGAAATAGTTATGCAAATTCAAACAATTTTCATGTTGTATTTTTTTTCAAATTTGAATGTATATAGAAGTTATTCACGTGCATATTTAAGATATTCAAATTTTGGTGCTAAAACAATTGGCGCGCCCGGCCCAAAAGTACTTCTGGTCCCGGCGCGCCCGACCAGCCGGGGCTTTCGTCCCGGTTGTTGCCACCAACCGGGACGGAAGGGCCTTTCGTCCCGGTTGTTGCCACCAACCGGGACGGATGTTAGATAGATATATACACGTCACCGTCCCTCCTAGTTCCAGACCGCGCGCAGGGACGAAATCGACGCCGCCAGGCTGCCCATTTTTTCCGTCCCCCCGCGCCGCCCCTCTCCCCCGTCGGCGTCCCCCTCTGTGGCGCCGCCCCTCGGTCCCGTCGCACCCGCTCCGCCCCTCGGTCGCGTCGCCCCCCGTCGCGCCGCCCCTCGCCCCCGTCCTCCTCTGCGACGCCGCCACTCGGTCGCGCCGCTCCTCGCCCCCGTCCTCCTCTGCGGCGCCGCCACTCGGTCGCGCAGCCACGCCCCCCGCGCCGCCCCCGTCGGTGTCCTCCTCTGCGGCGCCGCCCTCGGTCCCGTCGCGCCGCCCCTCGCCCCCGTCGGTGTCCTCCTCTGCGCACCCGCTGCCCCGCGCCGCCGCTGCCCCCGAGGGGAGGTAAGGCCTGCCTCCATCTCGCCCTAGCCCGGGGCCTTTTTGTTTTTTTTTTCTTTTTTTACTTAATTACTGTTTTTTATTAGTGTTACAAAATGTTAGAATTAGTAGTTGTACGTTTAGAAATTTTAGATTTGTACGTTTAGAATTGATATAGAAAATTTAAGAATGTTAGAATTATTAGTTATGAATGTTAGAAATTTTAGATTTGTACGTTTAGAATTGATATAGGAAATTTAAGAATGTTCGAAATTTTAGATTTGTATGTTAGAATTATTAATTATAAATGTTAGAAAATTTAATTAAGATAGTGTTATAAATTTAAGAATGCTAGAAATATTATCGTACGTTTAAATATTTCATGAACATGTTGCTATTTTTGTGTATTATCTATAAACAATTTTGATGAAAATAATTGATCATTAGTTAATTATTATGTATAAGCAATTTTAATGAAATTGATTTGAAATATATACTTACTCTTTTTGTATAGTATGGAGCCAAGAGACGAAGATGCCGAAAATATGATCGAGGGTTTAATCCGCGGGCCCGACGTAGAGAACGATGTGAGCCAGTGGATGAACGACTCCGGTGAGGAAGATCCGGTGCTCACCTAGGGAGACGACTCCGATGAGGGAGAAGCCGACGGCTCCGATATGGGAGCAGCCGACGGCTCCGGTGGAACCATACAAATTACAACCACCGGCTCCGAGGTGCATATATAGATATGTTAATTAATGAAGCATCCGTTGTCTATATACATGTATTAACAGTCTTTATATTTTTAGCCATCCGGTTCAAGTATATCAACCGGAAAAAAGACTAAACGAGGCGCAACAAGGAAGTTGAAAGATACAGAAAGATACAGGATCGACACGATCGCAGCAGACGGCGCATCCGAGCTTCCCGCTGATGTTGCCCAAAAATTTGTGAAGCAATGCGGAGTGCTAGTTAGAGATCACATCCCGATCACTGTTAATGAGTGGAATAAGCCAAAAGATCCGCGGAAACAAGGAATTTCATATGTCGGCAAAATAGCCAAAGATCATCTTTTCTCAAAGATTTTGGCTAATTTCAACTTACCCGTGCCGGAGGTGGACGAGAATGAAGCGGGGGTGAATGAGGCCGATGTTACTAAAATGAAACATGAGATACGGGAAAAGGTCAAAGCGTGGACCCTGAAAAAGATGGCCGAGCAATTCAAAAACTGGAAAAACAGATTGAACCTTGATTATGTTAAGAAGAACAAGACTCCTGATTTCACTCAAGGGTATGAGAAAATAAAACCCGTATGGGCAGACTTCGTGAAGTACAAGCTGGCAGAGAATGAACTGGAAAGGACAAAAACAAATGAGAAAAACGCCGCCAAAAAGGTATATCACCATGTTATGGGGCAAGGTGGCTACAAGGGTTCCAGTCCCAAGTGGGATACATGGGAGAACAACCTGCTTCAGCAGGGGATCACTCCCGAGCCGTTCTTGTGGGTCGAGCGAACAAGGTCATGGTTCTACGGGCATGGGGGCACGTTGGACGTCGAAGGAAAAGCAATATATAACCTAAGGCATAAAGAGAGTCGTCCTCTACCCATAGAGAAGCTGAGAGACGCAATAAAGGACGTTAAAGATGGGAAGTTCGTGCCAGATAGAGAGAACGACGAGCTCACACGAGCCCTCGGGAATAAGGAACACGCAGGGCGTACACGAGGCACAAAAGGCACTCCTCCGTGGAGTGTTGCGTTCGACTCCACCAGAAAGTTATATCCAGATAGAAGCCGTCAACGTAAAAAGGACAAGGAGGCAGCTGAAGCAGAGAATCAGGCAAACTGGAGGCGTCAACTTGAAGAAATGGTAAAGCTGACACAGGATGTAGCAAAGAAGCAGCAGGACCAAATTAACACACTTAGCCAGCAGATAGTGTCTACCGGCGCATCAGTACACATGGTAGAAGTTGAAGTCGAGGCTCCCGACGCCGCACATTCTCATCGCAAAAGCAGCGTTGCGTCCACGCAGTTACCGGGTGATGATGCACCGCCGATGATTCACCCGGTGGATGAGATCATGGAACTGACATCCTGTGAGCTCCACGTGAAGGTCGTCAATATAACCATCAAGGCGGCGGCCGGCTATGTCTTACCAATTGGCAACGAACCAACTCACCATACTCTTCCGGTTCCACGGGGCTACGCTGTTGTTGGGGTCGATGAAGTTGTCAACGGATTCGAGCGGGTAAAGCTTGATTTTCCTGAAGGTGAAGACGAAGAGTTGACTGAACTCGGAGAAGCCAAGAACTTGACCGTTTTATGGCTAAAGGAATGCATTGTTCTCACAAATCAGACGGCAAAGCCATCGAATCGTCGCCTTTCTCCAGCGCAAAAGTCTCCAGCGCGGTCGTCTTCGCAACGCATGCCGTCTCCGGCACGGTCGCCTACGCCGTGCACGTCTCCAGCGCGTTCGCCTACGCCGCCGCGTCAGCCTTCTCCGCCCACTAAGTTTCTACCGAAACGTAAAAAATCACCGAAACGTCAACGGTCACCCCTCCCGAAGGTACCAAAAGAGGTACCCAAGTTACCTTACGACTATACTCCCGAGGAAAACCAGAAAATCGCAAAGGACCAATACGAGGCGTGGAAATCAAAGCGGAAGGAGAAGCAAAAGCCAGATTTCCCCGAGACCGAAGAAGAGATAGAACGAGCTTGGAAAATGGTGAAGACTCTTCATCAACCCGAGCCGAGTCTGTCATCTGACTATGACCGCTCTATTCTGAAATCACACCAGGAAATGGTGCGGTCGACAAAGAGTAGTAGCGCAAGCGGGAAAAAGGGAAAATCAGTTGCTCAGCTCGGAGAGCAGAAAAAACAATCCACGTCCCCGCTCAAAGTGATTTCCAATACCCAGGTGGGGCCGAGCACTAATATTGCTGACGAGCATATTGATCCGGAGTTTATAACACTGTACGCAGACAAGGCAGCTGATGCGGGTTTGTCCATTGCTGAGTATATGCAAACAGTGAACTACTTCCCCGCAGCTGAATGTGCATACAAATACCAGTACGGGAAGCCTCTTGTCAAACCCGAGGAGATAAAGGATCTACCAACGAAAATGCGAAGAGTGCATAGTTGGTATATGGAAGCCGTTGAGGAATCTACGGACTGGATATGTCTCAACGTTAAGGACGAGCACTATGGAAATGGAAATGGATATGTTATGATACAATTTGAGGAATTGTTTCAGTTATACCAGCAGCAGGCCCTCGACAAATCTATCCTTAGTGCCTATTGTCTGTAAGCACTTATTTCTCTAGCTCACCTCATTCAATTGCATATTCATATATATATATATATATAGTACACTCATATATTATAATTGCAGAATGAAGATTCTCGAGGGCATTGATCCAAATATTATTTTTGAAAAGACTCTTCGGCAATCTCCCAAGGATACAGAAAATAATATTCTGAGGGCAATAATATTTAACCAACACCGACGGGAAATACTATTTCCTTACAACTTCAAGTAAGTGTGTTACTCTGTTGTAAACATTCTGTTTTCCTTACTCGGTGTTCACAGTATAATTGATGAGTTCTGCGTGCGCAGCTTCCACTATATTCTGCTAATCTTCCAAATTGACAAAGGAAAAGTAATTGTAATGGACTCAAAACGTAAACCCCTCTCAATGTGGGCTGACATGCAGGAAATGATCCAGCGGTAATTTCAATCTTTATTAATTTCAGTATTTATATATGGCAATATATCGACTACTTTGTGTCATTTTCGGATATCAAGTAATTACTAACTCTTTTTATTCTTTTTCTTTCTCGGGTAGGTTTTGGAAGAGGTTCATAAAGAAGTCTCCCGGTGAATGGGAAAAACAGCTTACATTTGATGTTGTGCAAGTAAGTACTATCTAGATCCGCGCTCATCTCCTTGATTCTAGTGTCGATACCATTATCATGCGTGGTTGATTATTATTTTGATTGAAACAATCTTCTCGTATAGTGCTTGCAACAAGGAGACGGGAATAACTTGTGTGGATACTACGTTTGCGAGTTCATTCGTCAGACCACATCTATTTTAGTACGTTAGTCGTCAATTCTTCTTATTACTATCTATTTTAGTTACTTAGTTTCATATATTTTAGTGACCACTCTTCTTTATATTAGATCGAACGGCTTCAGGACGGTCTTCTACCAAGGGACCGCATACGAGCAATTCAGGAGGAAATTGCGGGCTTCTTAGATGCAGAGGTCATAAACGTAGATGGAGAGTACGATGCCTCCGGTTGGAACTAAGTTTGATTTTGTAATACACTCCATCGGTCATGTAATATGCTCGATATACTTTGCTTCTGTAATATAAGTGTTTCTTATTCTGCTTTATATACTTATTCACTCATGCGATCCGGGGGCTCCGTGGAGGGTCCACCGAGGCTCCTCTCTTCTCGAGGTCCGGGGAGGGGCCGCCAGGAGGTCTGGGGGCCAAAAAACGAAAATTGTAAATTTCTGCCGCGGCAGAGAAAAGGGCAAAAGCCCTGCCGCGGCAGAAGGGGCATGCATCCTGGGTCGTATTGAGAACCGGGACTAGTAGCCCTGGCCAGGTTCCAGCGCACGGGCCACGTGGTCAGTTTGTCCCGGGTCCTGCCACAACCGGGACCAATGGGGAGGGGTATTTGTCCCGTATGCCCCGTCCCGGTTGCACAACCGGGACAAATGGGGGCCTACGAACCGGGACTAAAGCCCCTGTTTCCACTAGTGCAAGCACGCCACCGCAATCACTGGAGCGGAGGCCGGCTGGTTTTGGTGGCCTACGGATTCAAGGCGGCTCACGACGCGGAAAGATTCATTGGTAGGGAGCGGGGGAGGGCAAGGAACCGCGGGTGACGAGTGCGGCCGGCTGAATCAGGCGCTCCGCGCGAGCGCGGCGGGGGCGAACGAATGGTGTGTCGCACCCGGACTTCTAGAGGATACACACAGCCCGCTAAACAGTAGATAATTGGCTTACGGGGCCTACCTGCACCCGCATCTCAATATGAGTAGGCCAACACGTAAACGTGTGACAACCATCCTCTACTATTCATCGTCTGTGAAACCATCCAATAGGAATCCGAATACTTCCATTGACGTACTTCATAACATACACACATGGTACGTCAACGACATTTGAACAAGTGATATCACAACAAATCTCTAAGACACAAAGAAATAGAAATAAGTGGCAAAAGCTCTCACTAGAGCAGAGATAGCAAATACAGTCATGCAGAGGACACATGTCCCAACAAGTCATCATTACATCACAGCGGAAGCATCCAAAGTGTCTGAGTACAGACAAGATCCAAATAGGTCTAAGAGGCCGGAAACGAAAAGAACGGAGCCCATACACGAAGTCTCGGATCCTGCCCGGGTCCGCTATCTACTCGTCAGCAGCCTCGTCATACTCCACGTAGTAGCCACCATGGGGATCCTCGGAAACGTAGTCTGCAGAACCAGCAGCCCCAAAGGGGTCAGTACGGACGAGTACTAGCAAGCAAGACGCACAAGATACCAAAGTGTACCCGACAACACCAAGTACAGATGCTTTGGGTTCAACGGAAGATAGGTGATACAAAGGTGCGGCAGCGGGCTGCACTAACCAACTACAGAGACACGCTACAACATCCGGCTAAATGAAAGGGATAAGATAGCGCATCGGAGCCAACTACCACTAACCTCAAACAAACCCATCCTAGATCTCGCCCCTTATCCAAAGAAGCAACCCGAGGATAACCCACACAGTTGGATTAATGAGGGTTCAGGTTATTGTGTCAATAAGCCTATTACTAGTCAAGTTATTATTAATTAGGTGTAATTTGTCTAATCCTTGTTAGCCAGCCCTATCACCAAGTCATCCATTCCGCGGACAACACGGCTTCTTGAGAAGATTTAACCCTGCAGGGATGCACCAATTTGGCCGTACACGTAAGAATAACCCGCCAGGCGGGGATCAAACCCACCAAGCAGGCCACTCAACACAACCCAACTCTTCTTCGCATCAAGCCCAAAGAACCACGTGCTGTGCGTGCGCGGCTAATCGAGCCCCCACGAACAAAAGGGGGACCCTCATAGCACTGGAAGACCACGTCGCCCTAAATGCCGACTACAAAAGTTCCACCCTGGCGCCAAGGGTCCGTACCTGCATATGCGTGCATCAAATGGAAAGCCCGAACTAAGTGTGGCGATTTGGACGAGATGCGAATCGAATTAGAATTGCGGGGGGCGCCCATACACGCTTCCCACATGCGGTTAGCGCGCTCATCATGGATCTAGAGGACAAGAACTTTTCCTGAGTTCGACACTAGCAGGCCTCAAAACCATACCCGGCCTCCTGCCGGTGCCTTAACATCAAATTATTATTACCTCAAACATTAACAGGTTGTTGTTTAAATATCGAGCCCCCAGAACATAATAAATATAGTAAAAGAAAATAACGGACATCGGACTCGAACACAAACAACCCTAAGCATGCTAGTAAGACACAGGCAACAGGCAACAGGGTTATAGGTGTGGAGGTGAGGCTATATCAGGGTTACAGGATAACATGTGATAGGATCGGAACACAAGCAACGAATCATAAGGCTAGCAGATTAGAAAACGGAAAGTATCGGTATCAAGTGTGGAAAGGACACAATGGTTCAGGTGAGTGAATACTTGCCTGCAAACTCAGTAGCCTGGTACTGGGCTAACTCCTCTGAAGTAGTATCGTAAACCTCGTCTGTCTCAACGTCGTCGTCTATTCGAGAAGAAGCAAACAAACAACGAAGAGAGACGGACAATCAATAACATGGCATAATGCACAAACATGGGATGAGGCATGACATTTTAATGCAAGTAAGAGATCATGGACATGATCATCAAGTTAAATGAGTGTCCCAAATAAGTTTGCATTATTTGGAAACCTCTCATATTTATCTTAGTGGCCTATTATTAATTTTAATAAGACCAATACATCAAAAGTATTCCCACATGCATGAAATGATTCTTTTCTGTTATTAATTGAAGTTCTTTCCATTTTGGTATAGTTTCCATAATTTTTGGGTGAAGAAAATAATAAATAAGAATTAATTCTTATTGTTTTCATTTCTGCCATTTTTGGTAAACAATTTAAAAAGAGGTACTTTCAGTTACAAAAGCATGGGAAATACTTGAAAACATGTGGACAATGTTTCACTGAACATTTTGAGATATTAAACTTAATTTTTGGATCATTATTGGATTTATTATGCATTTTTCCATAAGCATTTTTATTCTGCACCTTTTAGTAAACAGAAGAAAACATGTTAAAATTTAATTCAATTGTGACCAAATAAAATACCACTGTGTAGAGTTTGTTAAGACAAAATTTTAGAGCCCAAGTTTGCTCAATTTGGGTGAACAGAACTCAAGTTATGAATTTTGCAAGATTTCACTTTTTATTCCATTTTTTGTATTTAAATATTTAGTGCACAAATTATTACAGAAACATGTTGACATTTTTACATATTTCGAAAGTGCTAACAGTTATGAATCTACAGAAATTTGAATCACCAAAATTGGAGCATTTATGAATATTTGGTGGAATTTACAAGTTAAGATTTTGATCTGCTTTGGGGCTGGGCTGCGGGAAATAAATCCCAAAAAAAATTGCGCGGGGGGGACTCGAACCAGCGCCCCTGGTCGCGGGCGCGTGGGCTTGTGCCACTGGGCTGGTGTGCTGCTATGTGATGGATCTAGGAGGCGAAACTATTTTGAGGTGAGATCTGCGCGGAAATCTGAACCTGGACAAAGTTCAGTTACCGAACTTTGACGAGGACGAACGGACGCCGGCGACTGCAGCGCTGCTGCCGTGCGTGCAGCGTGCGCGGGCGGGTGTGCGTGCAGGGTGCAGCGAGGTGGACGTGGTGCTGGTGCGCAGGCACGCGCGGGGCGTCGGGCGTGTCGTGTGCTTGCACAGCACGAGGGGGAACGAGCCCAAAGCTTCCCGTACTACGTCCATGGCGGCACCGACCGTGGCGAGATGCAAACGGACACGACACGCGCGGGAAAAGCCAGGAATGGAAACGGGATGCTCACCGGAGTAGGTTGGTGGTGTCGATCGGGCTCGAGGGCGACCGGCGGCGGCGGCGGAGACCTTCAAGCGCCGGCCATGGCCTCTCTCTCCCTTGCAGTTAGCAGAACCAAGTTCAGAAAAGGAAAAGGACATGGAGAAGAAGGGGGTGGCGGCAGAGAGAAGGGAAGAGGAGAGGGCTAGGGTTAGGGTTAGGGCGCGGCTCGGGGATTAAGTAGAGGGAGGAGGGAGCAGGTGGGGAGCTGCAGGTGGGGGAGGACTCCCTTTTCTCTGTCTCCGTACGAAGGAAGAAGACGACAGCGATGGGATGCGCTTGGGCCTGGTTTGGCGGTCGTAGGTGGCCTGGGCCGGCCTGTTGGCTGTCCTGGCTGCCTCCCCCTTTTTCTTTTCTTTTTTTTTATTCCCTTTTTTTTGTAGAAAAGAAAAGAGAAGGAAAAGAAGGGTTTTGGGATCCAACAATTTTGGTGATAAATTTTTATAAGTTCCTTATTGCAAATGCCCAGTTGCACCAACTTTTGTTTTTCAAAATTTTACATATTTGTTGTTGTTTGAATTTTAAATGCAATTGCTTGAATTTTGCAATAATTGAATTATTTGAAAACTTAACCAAGTCAATTATGTGAAAATTCAAGTTTATGGAAGCAATTGATTTGTTTCTGTTAGTGATTTATTTTGAAAACATTGGAACATACCAAGTATGAGCCAATTGGTTTGAAATTGAATTGAATTTCAAATTGAAACACATGCCACATGCAATGCTTATGATGACATGATGCATTAACATAAATTAACAAGAAGCAAAACATTCTAAGGTTGTTTTCATACTTGGGATGTTACAAAACGTCCCCCTTGAAGGAATCATGCCCCGAGATTCCTACTGAGAAGAGAAAAGGTCCGGATACTTCTTGCGAAGATCCTCTTCGGTCTCCCATGTTGCCTCTTTATCGGAATGATGAGACCACTGCACTTTTAAGAACTTGGTGCTCTTGTTGCGAGTTTTGCGCTCGGTCTCAACGAGAATGCGAATAGGATGCTCTTCATAAGAGAGGTCTTCTTGCAGTTCAATGGAATCATGATCAACTGCACGACCTGGATCTTTGAAGCACTTCTTGAGCTGTGACACGTGAAAGACATCGTGCACCTTGGACAGCTTTTCTGGAAGTTCAAGACGATAGGCATTTTCTGCACGCCTTGAGAGAATGTTGAAGGGACCAATATATCTTGGTGCAAGCTTTCCTTTGACACCAAAACGATGAGTGCCTCTGAGGGGAGTTACACGGAGATATGCTTTGTCTCCAGCTGCATAGACCATGTCCCTGTGTTTGCTGTCATAGTAGCTTTTCTGACGAGACTGAGCAATCTTCAGATTGTCACGAATGATGCGAACTTTCTCTTCGGCCTCCTTAACAATGTCAGGGCCTAAGAGTGAACGTTCACCAGCTCCAGACCAATTGATTGGACTCCTGCATCTGCGGCCATAGAGAGCCTCGAATGGTGCCATGCCTAGACTTGCCTGGAAGCTGTTGTTGTAGGAGAATTCAGCATATGGAAGACATTCCTCCCATTTCATGCCAAAAGAGAGACCACATGCTCTGAGCATATCCTCGAGAATCTGATTGACTCTTTCGACTTGCCCTTGAGACTAAGGATGATAGGCTGTGCTGAACAGAATCTTGGTGCCCAAAGCTTCTTGAAAGCTTTTCCAGAAATGAGAAGTGAAGATGCTTCCACGGTCCGAGCTTATTTCCAATGGAATACCATGAAGAGGAACAATCTTTGCTGTGTAGAGCTCTGCTAACTGACTAGCTGAGATTGTCTCTTTGACAGGAAAGAAGTGATCGACTTTAGTGAGTCGATCAATGACAACGAAGATTGCATCGTTGCCCCTCTTGGACTTTGGAAAACCAGTGACGAAGTCCATTTCAATCATGTCCCACTTCCATTCAGAGATTTTCAGAGGTTGGAGAAGACCAGCTGTTTTCTGATGAACTGCCTTGACACGTTGACAGACGTCGCATTTAGAAACGTATTGAGCAACTTTACGTTTCATGCTAGGCCACCAATACAGTGTCTTGAGATCCTGGTACATCTTTGTACTTCCAGGGTGTATGGAAAGAGGAGTTTCATGAGCCTCTTTGAGAATGACATCTTTGAGACTTTGAATTTGAGGAACTGCAATGCGTCCTTCGAAGAACACAGTTCCCTTGTCATCAATTGAGAAGCACTCAAATTTCTCATTGCCTGCTTTGATGTGCTCTACAATCTTCTTGATTTCAGCATCACGAAGTTGTTCAGAACGAATCTTGTCCTCGAGAGTTGGACTGGCTGTCAAGTTTGCAAGATAGCCTTGAGGAACAAGACCAAGATTCAGTTTTTGGAATTCTTCATGAAGAGGAGGTTGGCTTTCCATGATCATGAGATTATTGCAATACGACTTGCGACTGAGAGCATCAGCCATAACATTAGCCTTGCCTGGAGTGTAAGAAATGGTAAGATCAAAGTCTTTGATCTTTTCAATCCATCTCCTTTGTCTGAGGTTTAGATCTGGTTGAGTGAAGATGTACTTCAGACTCTTATGATCGGAAAAGATTTCAGTGCGATTACCCAACAAGTATTGTCTCCATTTCTTGAGGGCAAACACAACTGCTGCGAGTTCAAGGTCATGAGTGGGATAATTGAGCTCATGTGTGTTCAACTGACGTGAAGCATAAGCCACAACTTGGCGTTCTTGCATGAGAACTGCACCTAGACCATGGAGAGAAGCATCACAGAATATTTGGAAAGGTTTGGAAGGATCTGGGCCAACCAGAACTGGTGTAGAAGTGAGTTTAGTCTTCAGGAGATTGAAGCTTTCATCACATTGTGGAGACCAGACGAACTTCTTGTCCTTCTTTGTGAGGTCAGTGAGAGGTTTGGCAATCTTGGAGAAGTTTGGGACGAAGCGACGGCAATAGCTAGCCAAGCCAAGAAAACTTCTTACTTGCTTCACCGTCTTTGGAGGTTTCCAATCAACAATTGCTTTAACCTTTTCTGGATCAATGGCTATGCCCTTGGCAGAGATGACATGACCAAGATAAACGACTTCGGAAATCCAAAACTCACATTTGGAGAACTTGGCATAGAGACGATGCTCGTGAAGCTTCTTGAGAGTGAGACGAAGATGTTCTTCATGCTCTTCCTCGGATTTTGAGTAGACAAGAATGTCATCAAGATATACCACAACGAATTTGTCTAGGTATTCATGGAAGACAGAATTCATGAGTCGAGAGAAGGTCGCCGGTGCATTTGTGAGACCAAAGAACATGACGGTGAATTCATATAGACCGTATCGAGTGGTGAAGGCTGTCTTTGGAATATCCTCTTTTCTGATCTTTATTTGGTGGTAACCCATTCACAAGTCCAACTTGGAGAATATAGAGGCTCCAGCAAGTTGATAAAAAAGATCATCGACGCGAGGAATTGGATACTTATTTTTGATGGTCTTCTCGTTAAGAGGACGATAGTCAACAACGAGTCTCTTTGTTTGATCTTTCTTCGCAACGAACAGAGTTGGGCATCCCCAAGCCAAGGAACTAGGTTGAATGTAACCTTTTTTCATGAACATATCAATTTGTTCCTTCAACAACTTGAGCTCGGGAGTTCCTAACTTGTAGGGATGCTTAGATATTGGAGCAGTACCTGGTTCAAGTTCGATCACGAACTCAACAGCTCTGTCCGGAGGCATTCCTGGCAACTCTTCTGGAAAGACGTCAGGGAAGTCGCAAACCACCGGAACATTTTCAAGTGAAGGCAGAGGATTTGCATTGAGGGTGTATAGCTGACTGGAACTTGATTCATGTGGAGAATAGATTATCTGGCCAGAAGGGTGGAACAAAGTTATTGACTTTTGAGCACAGTCAATTCTTGCTTTATTGGCCTTCAGCCAATCCATACCAAGAATGACATCAATGTCAGAATTGCCAAGCAGTATGAGAGAAGCAAGGAATATGTGGCCTCCAATTAGAATTTGATTTTTGTGACTCATCTTGGAAGTTTGCATAGTTGCTCCAGGGGAGCTGAACACTAGCGGGGAACCCAAACCAACAAAAGATAGTTTAATTGTTGTAGCAAAGATTTTTGACACGAAAGAATGTGATGCTCCGGTATCAAACAACACTTTAGCTGGAATAGAGTTTACGGGAAATGTACCGAGAACGACGTCAGGAGCTTCCTCAGCTTTGTCGATCTTGACATGGTTCACCTTTGCGGTCCTCCCGATAGGCCTGTTCTTGGAGTTGAAGGCCTTAGGCGGGGGAGCGCGCACCATTGCCTGGTTTGTGTTAGGACGAGGTGGTGGTGGAGGTAGCTGCCTCTGCGTGCACTTGTCGGCATAGTGTCCCGTCTGCTTGCACTTGTAGCATGTGACGACACGAGGAGGCCCTGGCCTTGGCTGCCCCATCGAAGCCCTTTGATCATGCACCTGAGCAGGGTTGGGTGGGCGGGGAGCGAAGCCTGGAGAAGTTTGGGCATATGGAGCCCGAGTGACAGCACCATTTGGTACCCAGATGCGGCGCTTCTGCGGAGGGGTGGTCATGTTGGAGGAGGAACCATCCTCACGCGAGTGCTTGCGAGACTCTTCGAACGCCTTGCGCCCATTTTCTTCATTGAGCGCGGTGTTAACGAGATCCTCGAAGCTGTCGGCCTTGACATTGGTGAGGGCATACTTGAGTTCCGGGTTAAAGCCTCTACGGAACCTTGCCATCTTCTTAGCTTCAGTGGACACCTCATCTCCAGCGTATCGAGCGAGGCGATTGAACTCACTCTGATACCCGATGACGTCCAACTTGCCCTACTTGAGAGAGCAAAACTCTTCACGCATTCTTTCCATGAGACCATCTGGAATGTGGTGTTTCAGGAAGGCTTCCTTGAAACGATCCCACGTGACTGGCATGCCAGTTATCATGGCCTGGAAGTTTTCCCACCAAGAAGCTGCCTGACCCTTCAGCAGATAGGAAGCATACTTGACCTTGTCTTCTTCAGCTACGTGTGCAATATCCAGAGCCTTGGCTATCTCACGGATCCAGTCATCAGCGTCTAGGGCTCGCGTGTGGCCACGAAAGCTCTCGGACCCAGACTGAGAAACTCCTTGATGCTCACTCGTGGAGCTGTCTGGTTGATGTGCTGATTAGCCTGAAACTGAGCCATCTGCGTCATGACTTGGGTCATCTGAGTCAACAGCTCCGTGATTGGCGGTGGTTCAGGCGTGGTGTTCCTTGTTGGCGGCATCCTGAATGGAAATGCATTTTAGCACAACAATAGAAAATGATAGACTTAGCAACCGAAAGAGAGATTACTCCGACGCGTGAATAGATAACCAAAAGGTACACCATCACATGTTCAAGTACATCAGAATATCCAACACACCATAAATGGTTCGAATACCAAAGGATAACTAAACATAGCTAAGAATGGATACATCGGTACTCCCATGCTCATCACGCAGGACGGCGGCGAGGAGTACGGCGAGAGGTACGGTGAGGAGCACGCCCACGAAAGTAGGTGGAACGACGATCCACGTAGATCTGACGTGGTCTGAGACCGACTCTAGGCGTGGTGAAGTACATAGCGTCGACTCCCTGTGCTCCAAAGCGGGGAATCCCAGTGTAACCAGCACCAAGGTTAAGGAGTGGACCTCTGATCGGCTCGTAACCTCCAGCATCTGGCAGAAGACGCCCAACTGGTTGATCGAAATGTGCAAAGCGCTCGTCTCCAACAAAGTCTGTGGTGTAAGTCGCCAGACGAGTCAAAGCAAGGTAAAGCTGCTCTCTGACTGAAGCCAACTCTTGAGATAGTGTGCGGGCCACTGCGTCACTGTGTCTCACAAACTGAGCGGTGGTGTGCAGCCTGGAGTTATCATGCTCGTAAACATCCAAGTTGTCGTAGAGAGTGAAGTGAGCTCCCTCCGAAGTGATGTAACCACGGGGAATGTGGCGATAAATAGAATCGTCAAATCCCCAGTAGTCAGCACGAAGGACGGTGAGGCTCACATAAGCTGCCTGCTGCACAGCCATATCCACTATGGAACCCACTGCCTCGTAGCGGTGGGCTACGCTCATGCCATCATCTGACAGAATGTAGACGATAGCCTGGTAGTAGGTCTGCTCAAACTCTCGCTGCTGCTCGTAGACCTGGTACTCAGGTGCCCAACGGAACCCCAGAAAAGTGACCATGTCTCTCAGCATCTCCGGATAACCGGTAGTGCTCTCACAACGAGTCATACGAACCACCTGCGGGTAGAACCTGAGATCCATCTGCAGATGATCGGGGAAGGTTTGATTAGACGCCGGTAGAAGAACTGAAGTGGTAAGCAACAACAAGGTTCCAACGGACGAAAAAGGATCTTGAGAAGAACAGGATATCGAAGCAACATTTGGGAAACACGAGACCAAACACTCCTGAGGTACTACGGAAAAACCCATCCGGCTTCTAAAGGATCAATATCTACTGCTTAAGGAATAGAGGATCTGCTTCCGGGGCTTATGTGCCTCCGTTCTCAATCGTGAGTAGGCAACATGAAAATCATGTCACAACCACCTCCATTCCTATGGTCTAGTAGATATAACCATCCTAAAGAAACCAGGATACGTGAAATCCTAACTTGAAAGTTTAGATGAGAAGAGAAAACAACGTTGCACTTCCTTACCAGAAAAAAGGGAGGGTGGGTGGGGAAAGAAATAAAAGAACAGAATTCCTACTCTCACGTTTCATTTTTCCTATATAGCTACAAAATAGTTTCTAGACTCAACTGCGACCAGTAAAAGGGATCCTACAGGCAGACATGCTCTGATACCATTTGTCGCACCCGGACTTCTAGAGGATACACACAGCCCGCTAAACAGTAGATAATTGGCTTACGGGGCCTACCTGCACCCGCATCTCAATATGAGTAGGCCAACACGTAAACGTGTGACAACCATCCTCTACTATTCATCGTCTGTGAAACCATCCAATAGGAATCCGAATACTTCCATTGACGTACTTCATAACATACACACATGGTACGTCAACAACATTTGAACAAGTGATATCACAACAAATCTCTAAGACACAAAGAAATAGAAATAAGTGGAAAAAACTCTCACTAGAGCAGAGATAGCAAATACAGTCATGCAGAGGACACATGTCCCAACAAGTCATCATTACATCACAGCGGAAGCATCCAAAGTGTCTGAGTACAGACAAGATCCAAATAGGCCTAAGAGGCCGGAAACGAAAAGAACGGAGCCCATCCACGAAGTCTCGGATCCTGCCCGGGTCCGCTATCTACTCGTCAGCAGCCTCGTCATACTCCACGTAGTAGCCACCATGGGGATCCTCGAAAATGTAGTCTGCAGAACCAGCAGCCCCAAAGGGGTCAGTACGGACGAGTACTGGCAAGCAAGACGCACAAGATACCAAAGTGTACCCGACAACACCAAGTACAGATGCTTTGGGTTCAACGGAAGATAGGTGATACAAAGGTGCGGCAGCGGGCTGCACTAACCAACTACAGAGACACGCTACAACATCCGGCTAAAGGAAAGGGATAAGATAGCGCATCGGAGCCAACTACCACTAACCTCAAACAAACCCATCCTAGATCTCGCCCCTTATCCAAAGAAGCAACCCGAGGATAACCCACACAGTTGGATTAATGAGGGTTCAGGTTATTGTGTCAATAAGCCTATTACTAGTCAAATTATTATTAATTAGGTGTAAGTTGTCTAATCCTTGTTAGCCAGCCCTATCACCAAGTCATCCATAACCGCGGACAACACGGCTTCTCGAGAAGATTTAACCCTGCAGGGATGCACCAATTTGGCCGTACACATAAGAATAACCCGCCAGGCGGGGATCATACCCACCAAGCAGGCCACTCAACACAACCCAACTCTTCTTCGCATCAAGCCCAAAGAACCACGTGCTGTGCGTGCGCGGCTAATCGAGCCCCCACGAAGAAAAGGGGGACCCTCATAGCATTGGAAGACCACGCCGCCCTAAATGCCGACTACAAAAGTTCCACCCTGGCGCCAAGGGTTCGTACCTGCATATGCGTGCATCAAATGGAAAGCCCGAACTAAGTGTGGCGATTTGGACGAGATGCGAATCGAATCAGAATTGCGGGGGGCGCCCATACACGCTTCCCACATGCGGTTAGCGCGCTCATCATGGATCTAGAGGACAAGAACTTTTCCTGAGTTCGACACTAGCAGGCCTCAAAACCATACCCGGCCTCCTGCCGGTGCCTTAACATCAAATTATTATTACCTCAAACATGAAAAGGTTGTTGTTTAAATATCGAGCCCCCAGAACATAATAAATATAGTAAAGAAAATAACGGACATCAGACTCGAACACAAACAACCCTAAGCATGCTAGTAAGACACAGTCAACAGGCAACAGGGTTATAGGTGTCGAGGTGAGGCTATATCAGGGTTACAGGATAACATGTGATAGGATCGGAACACAAGCAACGAATCATAAGGCTAGCAGATTAGACAACGGAAAGTATCGGTATCAAGTGTGGAAAGGACACAATGGTTCAGGTGAGTGAATACTTGCCTGCAAACTCAGTAGTCTGGTACTGGGCTAACTCCTCTGAAGTAATATCATAAACCTCGTCTGTCTCAACGTCGTCGTCTATTCGAGAAGAAGCAAACAAACAACGAAGAGAGACGGACAATCAATAACATGGCATAATGCACAAACATGGGATGAGGCATGACATTTTAATGCAAGTAAGAGATCATGGACGTGATCATCAAGTTAAATGAGTGTCCCAAATAAGTTTGCATTATTTGGAAACCTCTCATATTTATCTTAGTGGCCTATTATTAATTTTAATAAGACCAATACATCAAAAGTATTCCCACATGCATGAAATGATGCTTTTCTGTTATTAATTGAAGTTCTTTCCATTTTGGTATAGTTTCCATAATTTTTGGGTGAAGAAAATAATAAATAAGAATTAATTCTTATTGTTTCCATTTCTGCCATTTTTGGTAAACAATTTAAAAAGAGGTACTTTCAGTTACAAAAGCGTGGGAAATACTTGAAAACATATGGACAATGTTTCACTGAATATTTTGAGATATTAAACTTAATTTTTGGATCATTATTGAATTTGTTATGCATTTTTCCATAAGCATTTTTATTCTGCCCCTTTTAGTAAACAGAAGGAAACATGTTCAAATTTAATTCAATTGTGACCAAATAAAATACCACTGTGTAGAGTTTGTTAAGACAAAATTTTAGAGCCCAAGTTTGCTCAATTTGGGTGAACAGAACTCAAGTTATGAATTTTGCAAGATTTCAGTTTTTATTCCATTTTCTATATTTAAATATTTAGTGCACAAATTATTACAGAAACATGTTGACATTTTTACATATTTCGAAAGTTCTCACAGTTATGAATCTACAGAAATTTGAATCACCAAAATTAGAGCATTTATGAATATTTGGTGGAATTTACAAGTTAAGATTTTGATCTGCTTTGGGGCTGGGCTGCGGGAACTAAATCCCAAAAAAAAAATTGCGCGGGGGGGACTCGAACCCGCGCCCTTGGTCGCGCGCGCATGGGCTTGTGCCACTGGGCTGGTGTGCTGCTATGTGATGGATCTAGGAGGCGAAACTGTTTTGAGGTGAGATCTGCGCGGAAATCTGAACCTGGACAAAGTTCAGTTACCGAACTTTGACGAGGACGAACGGACGCCGGCGACTACAGCGCTGCTGCCTTGCGTGCAGCGTGCGCGGGCGGGTGTGCGTGCAGGGTGCAGCGAGGTGGACGTGGTGCTGGTGCGCAGGCACGCGCGGGGCGTCGGGCGTGTCGTGTGCTTGCACAGCACGAGGGGGAACGAGCCCAAAGCTTCCCGTACTGCGTCCATGGCGGCACCGACAGTGGCGAGATGCAAACGGACACGACACGCGCGGGAAAAGCCGGGAATGGAAACAGGATGCTCACCGGAGTAGGTTGGTGGTGTCGATCGGGCTCGAGGGCGACCGGTGGCGGCGGCGGAGACCTTCAAGCGCCGGCCATGGCCTCTCTCTCCCTTGCAGCTAGCAGAACCAAGTTCAGAAAAGGAAAAGGACAGGGAGAAGAAGGGGGTGGCGGCGGAGAGAAGGGAAGAGGGGAGGGCTAGGGTTAGGGTGAGGGCGCGGCTCGGGGATTAAGTAGAGGGAGGAGGGAGCAGGTGGGGAGCTGCAGGTGGGGGAGGACCTCCCTTTTCTCTGTCTCCGTACGAAGGAAGAAGACGACAGCGATGGGATGCGCTTGGGCCTGGTTTGGGGGTCGTAGGTGGCCTGGGCCGGCCTGTTGGATGGCCTGGCTGCCTCCCCCTTTTTCGTTTCTTTTTTTATTCCCTTTTTTTTGTAGAAAAGAAAAGAGAAGGAAAAGAAGGGTTTTGGGATCCAACAATTTTGGTGATAAATTTTTATAAGTTCCTTATTGCAAATGCCCAGTTGCACCAACTTTTGTTTTTCAAAATTTTAAATATTTGTTGTTGTTTGAATTTTAAATGCAATTGCTTGAATTTTGCAATAATTGAATTATTTGAAAACTTAACCAAGTCAATTATGTGAAAATTCAAGTTTATGGAAGCAATTGATTTGTTTCTGTTAGTGATTTATTTTGAAAACATTGGAACATAACAAGTATGAGCCAATTGGTTTGAAATTGAATTGAATTTCAAATTGAAACACATGCCACATGCAATGCTTATGATGACATGATGCATTAACATAAATTAACAAGAAGCAAAACATTCTAAGGTTGTTTTCATACTTGGGATGTTACATGGTGGAGCGATGAGGGAGGAGGAAGAAATGAATGAGTGGAGGAGAGGGATCCGGGGGCGAATGAATGGAGGAGCGATGAGGGAGGAGAAAGAAATGAACGAGTGGGGGCGAACGAATGGGTCCCACACTCAAACGCTATCGCTGGTGTGGGAGGACGTGTGGCCCGCACTGGTGACGGAGGACGCGCGAGCAAAATCCTCCACCTGATACAGAGCGTTTCCGCAGCCAAAAGTGGGGTGAGTGAGTTGGAAATATGTAGGTTTGCACTAGCTACCAACACACCCTCACTCACTACACCTCTCGTTGCCATGGGTATAGCTGGCCAAACAGGCCGGGCTTTTTTGGCCGGCCCGAAACACGACTTTTTTGGCCTAGCACGGGCACGACACGACACGAGCCAGCTAGTGACCGGGCCGCTCCTCGATTTGAAGCACGTGGGCCGGCACGACACGGAACGACGTAAACGGGCCGACACGCGGCACGCCACCGGAACGACATGGCACGATTAAATTAGAGGGTGATAACGCTTTTTTTATAGGAAACACATGCAATTTTTCGGACTAAATTAGCCCTATAAGGGTTAAATATGATAAAATACATCTAAATTGAGTCAAATCGCACCTAGAATGGGCTAATTATGCCCCTAATTACCCCATAACGAAGAAAATTCTAGCCTCCCATTCCCGCCCACTCCTTCCGGCCCAAAATTCGGATTTCACGCTCGTAACAGGCCACAAACGTGCTATAGTGCCGTGCCGCTCCTGAAAAACTTGCTCACGGGCTGGTCCGGCACGGCACGAATAAACCGGGCCGTATACATGCCGTGCTTTTTTCGGCGGCCGTGCCGGGCGGCCGGCTTGGCCAGCCATGAGCGAAGTGAACTTTTGGCCCCAAAATCTTACCGGCACACCATTGCGAAATCCCGCCCTGGGAAACTCACCGGAGATACCCATTCCCTCCCCCGAATCCTGCGCGGAGCCGCCCACCTCCTTCCGAATCTGAGCCACGGCCCGGCGGAGCTCGATCTGGCGGTCTCGGTCGTGAATGGCTGCGCCAGGAAGGAGCAGTACCGGTGGCGGCGGCGGCAGACCCCAGCAGCGTCAGCAGGATAAGGTATACACGATGTTGCAGATCCCTTCAGCTTCAGATCCCTTCAGCTTCAGATCCCGTAGTGTACTAACCTAGATGACGAGCGTACTGACTACTGAGTGCTACGAACTCTACTCACCGGGCACTGCTAGCTGATGCAACTGGGGCGTCTTTACTTCACCCAGACAGACGATTATGCTTTTACTTATTACTCACTCTGCGTGCTCCCCGCTACTCTGTCTCTGTGCTGTGGTAATGTTATGCTAGGGTATTTTTTGCATTTCATTAAAACTTTTAAAATTCTTGTGAGGTACGTGCATATGCCTTGTCGAATGTTTCTTCGACTATAAACTATCTGTTTGTGCAATCAATTTTGTGTATATGTACAAACAATTCCATGTACTTGGACTAACACATGTGTGTTCCTCTGTTCTTAACCGCAGACTATGTGGGCTGGCTGTCCCTCTGTCTCTGGCTTAATATGTTTCATACTGCAGAAGGGTGAGAAGCGCATTTCCAGCAGGCAGCGGTACATATGCCTGATGGGAACACATCAACTAACCATGGAAAAGCTCTCCAGTCTGCTGGCAATTCCTACCAGAACAGGGTTATGCATTTATCTCTTCTGGCGCTACCGTCATCATCACCAGCATCCTTCTCCAACTCCGCGCTTTCTTCCAACACTCGGCCGCCTAACCACTTCCTGTCAGTATCCACAAACTCTCCCGGTAGCCTGATGACTAATATGTTTGGACCATGTGCCAATGAACCTCAACTTGTCAGATGACTAATATGTTTGCTGTTGTCACACCTTCAGCAGCATTTTCGACTTGTCACACCGTCCGAGCAGGGGCATACCCTCTACAACACATCCCAGCTAGACAACACAGCCCAGCGAGCCCTGCCATGAAAGTTAAGGAATGGGCTGAGTGGTCATGAACGCCACGCCCCCATCGGACCATATTTGACGGCTCTCCGTAGCCATTTTCCCTTCTAATGGAAGAAACAGATTCAGAGAAAAAGACGAAGTGAGCTGTGCCGAACCTCCGGCGAGCGGCGGTGTCGGCCGAGGGCATCGGCCTCCTCTCTCGGGCCGGCTTCATCCACCGTGGCCGCAGCGCCAGGACCAGACCCCAGCAGCCGCCCCATCGCCCACTCTGGTAATCCATCCCCACCCTGCATCTGCATCGATTTTGTTTCTTTTCGTGTGAGTCGGCTGGATGTGCGGCGTTATAGGGCTTGCTCGACTACTCTCAGCGCGAGGACGGTCTTTCCTAGTTTCACTGTGTTCTTTCTACCCTCGATCACCATGTTAGCTCAGTTGGCATTTGGGATTTAGATTCAGTAAGCGCACGATTCTTAGAAACACTAGTACTGATGATTCAAGTATACTAGAGCTATTTTTGCGATATTCTGAGGTACCATATGACCCCATTGTTAGTCATGACGCAGCCCAGGTCATCAGAGTCCAATACTATCATCTAACAAACAATTGTTGACTTGTTGTGCTGTAGACCTCTCACAAAACAAGTGCTTACAAATAATGCCAGAATGAAGTATAAGAATAACAGAGATTAAGATTTGCGCACAATACTTGGGTACAAAATATGTAAGATATCTCAGGAATACATATGACAGAACTATACACACCATGTTCAGCCCAGGAACGTGCATGAAATGCAGAGAGAAGTTGGTACATAGATAAGCGGAATCTGAATCAAATATGCTATGATTAATCAAGAAAAAATCGAGAAAACAAAGTTTCTACCATTTACCTCCATAAGTTTGTTCTCTCTTCTTGGCCGCACAATGGGCTCATGTACAGTGAGTGGCACCAATCTTCTTCAGTTCAACATTTTCTGCTAACAAAAGCAAATATGCAGTTTCTGAAACAATTATGCGAGTTTGCCTGAAGCATGTATGCAATCTCGATGACCTTCGGCCCAATATTACATCAAACCTGACGCCATTTTTGTACATCTCATGCAATTGAATACACCTTATTCATGTTCTTCTACACACATATATATCTACTCACTGGTAAATATATTTGAAGATCTTGTTTCTGAATACATCACTGACCAGATGAAGAGTTTATTACATTGATCTATTTTTTTTTCTATGATTCAGTTTTGCCATGAACATATATGTATGATTGAACTAGCTTATATAACATAAGCACGAAAAAACACGCAAAAGAATTTACTGTATGACAGATTTTTCTGTCTGTGTTTTCACCTAGGGCCAGAGAGAACTGATCCATTGGGAAGGGCGGAGATGTTGGATTGATCAACCGGACCAATGATCGCAGGGCTTAGATCAAAAAAGTTGTAGTTCAGATCTGATTCCACATTTCGTTCTCCTTCCATGACCTTCATCACCACCGACATGGAAGGCCTTCTATTGCTGTCACTCTGCAAGCACCACATTGCAAGCCTTATGATCTCAATCACTTCCTCTTTGTTTTGTTGGCGCATATCTTGGCTGTTCCTGTCAATCATATCTTCCAGTTGGGAATTCATTGCCTTCTCTCGTAGTACACTAATGAGCTGAGCGCTATCGTCGGGCTGAGAGTAGTCGATGTTCTTTCCTCCACTTAAGATTTCTATGACCACAACACCAAAACTGTAAACATCGACCTTCTCAGTGATCTTGGATGTTAGCCATTCAGGTGCCATGTATCCAGGTGTTCCTCTCATCCGTGTCACCACGCGACTCTCATCCCTATCTATCAGCTTGGATAGCCCAAAGTCTGCAACTTTAGCATTGAAGTTTTCATCTAATAGGATATTCTGCGGTTTAATATCGAGATGAGCGATTCGCTGCCTGCACCCTTCGTGAAGGTAGTATAAGCCCCTGGCTATATCTGTGATTATCATACGCCTTATGCACCAATCAAGAGGGGCATTGTTACCTGGCCTGCCGTAATAGATCCACTTGTCTAGCGACCCTCCAGACATGTACTCGTAAACCAAGAGCCTGTTTGTTTTATCGGCACAAAACCCAATCATTTTAACCAGATTGATGTGATGGATACTGCCGATTGTCTGAACTTCCGCTGAGAATTCTTTCTGTCTATGAGCATGTCTATCCAAACGCTTTACTGCAATCCTCTCATCTCCGAGCTGTCCAGCATAAACAGACCCAGATCCTCCTTCCCCTAGTTTTCTGCTGAAGTTATCCGTTGCTCCTCTCAGCATGTCAAAAGTGAACCTTGTTGGCATTTCTGGCAATTGACAAAACTCCTCTTCGTCACCGTCTTTCCTTTGACTACTCATCCATCTTACAATCACAAAGACAATAATAGCAAATACGACTGCAGAGGCACTAGCACCAGCTACTGTGTAAGTTACAACTCCTTTTTTTTTCTTTGCAGCAGCAGATGAATTGTGAGGAGGTAGTGAATTTTTGGCGTACAACTTCAGGTACGCTGTTGAGCCTGAATGGTATCCCTGCATTGACAGAACCTCTGAAACCATTAAACAAGATGTGCCAGAACCATTCTGGTAGCTGTGAAATGCAGCCTTGCAGGAGCAGTTACTCAAGCAGGCTTGCTTGCAGCTCTCTTCATCACTTTGTATTGCAGCATTGGGATCAACGGAATTGAAGTAAGAAACTTCAGGCAGAGCTACTAGTTGCGCAGATGCAGCAGACTGGCAGGAAGAAATTGGGTCCACCATAGTGCAGCCAAGGTTAGGATTCTCGTTGTCAGTCTGCCTAAAGTATAAGATATCACCGTCTGCAATTGGGCAGACACACTGCCCATTCCTGCAGATACCATACTCTCCACAGATGGTTGGGTAGTCGCAGTAATCTAGCTGGAAGATATCATACACGAATGACCACTCGCTTTTGTTTTGATTCCAATCATACAGCCTGAGATGTCCGTCAGACTCGAACCTCATGTATTGGAATGACTTCTCTAGAGGCAGGTCGATCCTAACGTTTCCGATTGAGTTTGAAGGTGGGATGGAGGAAGGGATGATGGAAAGGCCTCCATTGACGAGCGCGATGTATGTTGGTTCATCGTACTCGTTGCCTGCATAGTATACCGAGTTTTCGTAGTAGATCTGGTCCTGTGTTGACCCAGCAGACGCGTGCAGGCCAGCATGATGAGCAGCTAGATATAACTGGTTGCTGGCAGCATAACTTTTGTTGGAGATGTTGGGCGTCAGCTTCATCCCTTCCATTAATGGCTGCCGAGGAAGCATAACATCAGTTGGGTGATCAAATGACTGCCAGACTGGAAAATTATTTTGGTTGAAGAGAACCAGATTGCCAGACTCTGTGATGTTCATTCCGACGACGGATTTGCCAGAGGTGTTGGTGGACCAGACGAGGCTGCCATCGGAATCCCGGAGAACCAAGTCCCCGCTGGCGGTGAAGTTGAGGGTGGAACCAAACTGTACTGGACGGTCACGGTTAGCGGTCCAAACGACCACAGAGTGATAGCCGTCAGATAGCATTGCCATGCGTATTGCAAAGAAGTAGTGGGCAGGTAGGAGGCAGGTCGTCTCGTACGTGCCATTACAGTCTTGGAGCTCATGTACGTATAACATGACATCGAAGGATAAGCCCTGGACTTGGCGAGAAGAGAATTGTAGTATGTTGCTAGTGGTGTTCCAAACAGTGGACAATTTCGCGCTTGCGTTGGGGGATTGAGAGGATGAACATGCGGCCAAGGTTAGGAGCAAGAGCAGTGATGCAAAATAGCTCCTGGAACGAGGAAGGAAGGAACCCATACTCATGCAGTGACCAAAAAAGAGGCCAGATAACAGGAGTTGGAGCTGCCGATCAGCAAGACAAGGAGGACGATGGGCTTTAGGTGCGGGCAACTACTCTTCTTCTGCTTCCCTTAAGTTGATGTGCATAGCTTGATGTCGCCTTCTGTTTTACTCAGTCAACTAGCAAAGTCAGGTTTGTGCACATACTCTCGTCTGGCCAAGCAGCTCCGCTGTTTATGTCCTCTTAACAAAACAGGGTAAGGTCAGAGTCACATGGTTGCTGAAGTTTCCACCGCGAAAGCCATATGCAATAATGTTCTGTGGACCAAAGACTTTGACCAGATGACTTGTGCAGAGGATGTGATATTTATGCCTTGTGGCCAGCAAACTTCAGACCCGATCAAATTATCTGGTACATCTTATTTGCAGCATCAATTATTTTGCATTGACTCCACCTTATAGTAGATACATAAAGCTTCTAAGTTATTATTGTGCCATTTCTTTCCACCCCAACCATTCATTCTACTTAGTATCGTTGTGATACCAGAACAATCAAACATTTGTTTTTTCTTGTAATGCTCCACATTATAAAAAATATCAGATACTTCCACCTACACTAGCACTCGTTCATAACCTGAACTCAAATGTCTTTGATTGATTTGCAAGATCCTAAGATCCTATCCATTGTTGTTCTGATTATGAAGTACATTTTATCACACAATAAACAAAAGAGGGCATTTGTTTGTGAGGATGAGACTGGCACAAAGGATTGTTATCCTTTTAGGGAAAGGGAGAGCGAGATATCTCCACTTTATGTATATGCTCTAGCCATTAAGATCGGAGAGAGGTTCTGCGACATGGACCAATTTAGCCTGGTAACAGTCGGCACTAAGTAGCCAGGTGGGACAAATTGTGTGTATTTCATCTTGTTCAGCGGCGACAGATCAAGTGCTCTGACCAGTCTAAATGTGCTAAGCCCACGTCTGCGCCGGTGGTGTCCCCTTCATGTGTAGCTAAATAAATTTATTTCGTTCTGTACGAATTGGCCTGTTACGCGTCATCTGGACAAATAAGCTTTTGAGCAGTAAACTTGTCGAGTCTCCAGTTTTCGTGTTCCTGCATGTATTAGGGAGCAGACCCTCTATACAAGCAGAAGCAGGAGCGCTTACAAGAAGACGCTCACTCCACCTGATCAAACACGCATTTACCCATTCGCAAATCTTGTTGAAGTTCTGTAACTACACATACACGTCCACACTAAGGGAAGACTCTAGTACTCTCTCTGTATCAAAATATAACATGTTTTTGACAAACGGACAAGACTCCAATAGCTGCCTCCCGGGTCGCTCCCAGGGGCGACTCCGGAGGCGACTAACCCTAGCGCGCCGCCACCCCCCTCCCCCCTCCTTCCCCCGCCCTCGCCGCCGCCTGAAGCGGCCACCGGGCAAGCCCGCGTGGCGCTGAGGATGGTGGCGGCGAGGCTCTAGCCGCGCGGCCTCCTGCGGCGGGCTCTGGACGCCAGGGCGGCGGCCCTGGGCCATGGAGACGCCGGCCATGGAGACGGCGTCTGCCCGGCGGCGGGTGACGGCCGTGGGTGCTGGCCCGCGCCCCTGGCCGTGCGGACGGCGGGGTGGCGGTGAGCGGTTGGCGCGGCACATGGGATCCCCGCCGTCCCCTGCATCAGATCTCGAAGACCGACGGCCTCGACTCCTTCTTCTCCCTTCTCTCGGCGGGTCCTGCGCGACCTGGTGGCTGGATGGGGCTGGGGGCTTGGGATCGGGGGAAACCCCTGGCCGGCGGTGGCCACGACGTTGCCGACGCCTCGGCGCCGGATCCCTCCTTGGAGGCTACGTTGAGATCTCTTCCCCCACCCCAAACTTCTTTACCGGTGGGTGAAAACCCTAATCTCCTGCTTGGGCAGCGGCGGCGTTGCGATGTCGCTCACCTTCCTGGAGGCGCCGTCCGGGGATTGTGGTGGTGGTTGGTGAGGGGTTGTGCTCGAGGACGGCATGCGGCGGTGCGGAATCTGCGACATCGACGGCGTGCGGCCGTTTGGCTGGTTCCCAGCTTGGGTAGCTTCCCCCTCAGTGGCCCCTGCTCGCCGGTGGATCGGCGCCCACGGACCTGGGCGAGAGGGGATAGGGTTCCCCTCTACGGCGGCAGCGGTTTCCAGTGGTGGAAGTGCACGATGCTCCGGTGAGCCCCGCTCGGGTGCGGTGGTGTTGCTGTCCTATTGGTGCCGGTCTTCCTGTGTGTGCTCCCGTTCTGCAGTTTGCGCCTTGCGCCGTGGATGTTTTGTAGGTGTTGGCGGCGTTCTTGTGGAGCTTCGGCGCGGTTGCCGTTTGCTCTCTCTCCGTTGGACGATCTTGGTTGCCTGCTCCTGCTTGTTCTAGGGTGAACATCTCTGTCGCCTGACGGTGCGGCGCCCTTCGAGCCAGGGCGAGAGGGAAAGGGTCCCTCTTCGACGACAGAAACAGTGAGCTTGCATCTCCGGTCCTTTGGTGGCGATGAGCCTGTGTTCTCCCGTTGCTCGTAACTCCTGTTTTGCCTCGACTCACCTCCGGTGGCTTTCACGGTGGAAGACGATGGCCGCGACTATCCAAGCGAAGCCTTTTTGTCTTATTTTTAGTGTGCTTGTTGCGTGTGGCTTGTAAACTGTGTTTTGTACCCTGTAACTGTGCCGCTTTGGCTTTGTTAATTCAAAGTCGGGCTCTTTCGAGCCTTGTATCTAAAAAATATAACATGTTTTAGCGTTTTCTAGAAATCACATACCTAGACATATTTTAGTGTGTAGATTCACATGAAACGTTAGAACATATTACATTTTGATACGGTCGTTAGTGGTGTTCCAAACAGTGGACAATTTCTCGCTTGCATTAGGGGTTTGAGAGGATGAACATGCGGCAAAGGCTAGGAGCAAGAGCACTGATGCGAAATAGCTTCTGGAACGAGGAAGGAAGGCAGCCATACACTGGAGCGACCAGACAGCAGGAGTTAAAGTTGCTGATCAGTAAGGCAAGGAGGAAGGATGTCCTTGGGTGCCGGCAAGTTAAGTTGATGTGCATAGCTTGCTGTCGCCTTTTGTTTTTGGTAAGGTCACAGTCATATGGTTGCTGAAGTTTCCACGGGGAAAGCCATATGCATTAATGGTCTATGCACCGAAGTCTTTGACCAAGTCCCGAGGATGTGATATTTATGCCTTGTGACCAGAAAACTTCAGATCCAATCAAATTATGTGGTAAGTCTCATCTGCAGCTTCAATTATTTTGCGTTGACTCCACCTTACAGTAGATGTCTAAATTGTTATAATGCCATATCCTCGACTAAATTTGTTTCGTGGCAAAGTATTTGACCTCACTCGCTTGTCATGCATGTTTCGGGACGGTCGGAATCGTATAATTCCGTGCAGCACACATGCCTGATGAGAACTCATCGACTAACCATGGGAATGCTTTCCAGGATATTGGAATTCCAACAAGAGCAGGGAGATTAATCTATATCATCAACAGCATCCATGTCCCACTCCGCACTCCCTTCGACTGCTCAGTTTCCAAACTGCTTCCTCTCAATATATGCAACAACAACAAAAAAACTTCGATCGGAGTTGTTAATAGTAATTCGCGAATCGTAGTATGTACCACATATATATAGCGGGGGTTTTGTGATGTCAGCTAGATAGTGATTTTCATGTTCTAATGAAGTAAAAACTTCCACTGGAACTTCTCGAGGTAGGAAAAATGGATAAGACCGCTAAGATATTTGGTACATTTGTAAATCCTACTGTCCATGCTACATGTTAATGAAGTAAGACCTGTAACTTTATCAAAAAAGTAAGACCTGTAAAATCTTCTAGGGAAACTGCTTGAGGTACCCATTCTTATGAAAAGGCAAAACAGATAACACAACTAAGTGAGCTGAACTTCCAGCCTTATAGTCGCGCAACCATCTTCCTCCAACGGCTTGACGTCCCAGGATTCAAATGCAGTCTCATTGATGGCGGGAGAATCGAACCGGAATGGAAAAGAAAATCCTTTTTACTCTCATAACAAATTCAATAGTAATAAATGATTGTCCAATTGCGAAGTTAAGTTCATTGGAGAAATTGAATCTTCTAATTTTTGTGAGCATGTTGAAGCGGGTAAGTAAAGTCAATGAGATTACCATGGTATTTTGTTTTCTTCCAATATTTCAGAGTATTCCAAAGGTTCACACTAATGTGTAAGAATGTATATCTAAACTCATAAACGTTGGACCATTGGCATCCTAATTTTTAAGGCAAGTGAGTATATGTGGGACTATATATAGATTGCGTTAGCTAAACATGCAATAAGTGTTGAGCAAGTCATTGCAAAGATGTTCTATCTTCTCTTCGAGCATTCAAGAATGCACTGTCAAATCATGTGTTCTTGGTTGTGCATTCATATTTTATTTCATGTTATACGAAAAGGAAGTCAAAATAACGGTGAAAACTTCATGAATTTGCGTGGCAGAGGCCTAGTGGCAAAGGTAGCAGTGGCTAAACCTAGCAACCAGAGTTCGAATCCCGTCGGGAGCGAATTTCTGGAATTCTTACAAAGGAGCGATTCTTCTATAAAAATAAAAACCACCAAGGGCTAGTCCTGGTTGGTCTCATTTTAAGAAACACAACTGCAATACGGACCAAGAGCGCCTAGGTGAGAGCGAGAGCCCCCGCCGACTGCCACCCCGGCACCGGCGTCCACCCCACCTCCGCCGGCTGCCGCTCCGGCACCGGCGTCCAGCCGCCGCTTCTCTTCCCCTCCCCCCGTCTTCTCCTACCTCATGGACTCCCCGTCGATCGAGTCGCGGCAGTGGGGGGATTACTCCGATGACGAGGAGACGAGCTCCTACAGGTCGTACAGCGAAGTGCTGAGGAGCGGCACGCCGCCGGAGCTTGGCCGTTCCCCTTCCCCGGCGCCGGCCTCGCAGCTCCCTCCGCCTCCGCCCTTGCCTTCGCGGGCTCCGCTGGCCGGCACGGGTTCGTCTCGGCGTCCTGGCGTGTCTCCTGCGCCGCGCCCTAGGTTCCACGGTGGTGGGGGTCGTGGTGGGGGTCGTTGGAGGGGCCGAGAACTCCCGGCGATGCAGATCCGCGACGACCTCCCGCGCGACCTCGCCGGCTGCTGCTTCAACTGCACGCAGCCGGGCCACATCTCGAGGGACTGCGACGGAGACACCGTGTGCCTCAAGTGCAAGCTCACTGGGCACCACGCCAAGGAGTGCAAGGCCCGGTGGTCGCCGCCGGGAGACCTGCGAGGAAGACTTGGTCAGAGGACCGTGGGTACGGACGCTGCGAGGGGCGCGCCGTCGCGGGAGCTGGCCAGAGCGGGCCGTGGCACGGTGGATGCACCTGCGGCGAATCGAGGGCCTGTGCGGGAGCGCCTTGGGGAACGTCTTCGTTCGCCCTCCCCCCTGGCGCCAGGCACGGCGGGCTCGCGTGTCGAGGAGCGGAGGCCGGAGAGGCTGCCGGGGCGCGGCGTGGCGTTCCGGCCGGAAGCGGCGAGGCGCGCGGCGACAGACCGTGGGCGTCGTGAAGCGGAGAAAGCCGGCCATGGCGCGGGACGTCTGGACGAGAGGGATTTCCCCCCTCTGCCTGCCCCTCCGGTCCGTGGCGTTCAGGTCAGAGCAAGCGCGGTGGCGGTTCCTCCCGCCGTGGAGGCCCCGAGGGCGGCGCGTGTCTTCCTCCCGCGCTCCGACGAGGTGAACGCCGCAGAGCATGCGCTGAGGTGGGCGCTCGTCGCGTTCCGTTCGGGTAACAGGTCGCGGGTCTCGCTGGCGGCCGTGGCGAAGGCTATTGAGGAGAAGGTTCCGCGCGCCGGCGACAACTTCACGACCCATCTGTTCTGGCCAGCGGACTACCTGGTGGCGTGCTCCAGTCGGCGTGTCCGGGACGAGGTCCTCGCGGCGGAGCACGCGGACGGGGACGGGTTCTCGCTCCGTTTCGCGCTGTGGAACCGCCAGATGCAGGCGGAGCTGGTGCCGCTGCGCTACAGGGTGGTGGTCGAGATCACCGGCGTGCCGGCACACGCGTGGAACGCCACAACGGCGCGAGTCGCCCTCGGACCTACGGCCTGGGTGGAAAGGCTTGGCACATCGACGGCGAGCCGCGAAGACATGAGAAGCATGACTGTTTATGCGTGGACGGACGATCTGGAGCTCGTCGCCGCCGTGTGTGAACTGTGGATCGAGGAGCCCGGCGACCGCGTGGAAGATGACGACGGTCTGGTTCTTCCCTCCGAGGCGCTGATTCCTCTCGAGAAAAATATGCTCCGTTATGTGCTCAAGATCGAGCTCGTTCGATCGGAAGACGTGGCCGGTCCGTCCAAGGTGAGAGGCGCCGACGACGGCCGCGACATGGATCGCCGTGGTGGCGAGGGCCCATCTGATGGGCGGAGGGGTGACGCGGATGGCCGCGGGCCGGAACGCGGTCCGCGCAAGCGCTACCACTCTCGCGATGCGGGTGGCGCAGCTCCCTTCGGTGGAGGCGCCGGTGCTCGCCGCCGGTTCGCGCCGCTCTGCCCGACGGAAGTCCTGCCGTGGAGGGAGACGGAGGCGTACAGCGAGCCAGCGCAGCAGGGAAAGTCACGGGCCCACCTGGCAACCGTGGGGGCTGACCGGTCAGCGCGGCGTGAAGCGGTCGTGGCCCATCTGGGGGAGGTTGATCTGGTGCTGGAAAGAGTAGATGAGGTGGGCCCACGGCAGTTGGCGGGGAGCCAACCCAACGCAACCAGGTGGGATCCGATGCTGCTTGAGGTGGAGCTTGCTCTGGGCTGGTCAAAAGTTGGACGGAAGGAGACGTTGCAAAAGCAGTTTTTGGCAGAGGAGGTGGGACCCGGCGCTGAACGCGCAGTGGACGGGGTTGGATTGCCAGCGTTCGCTGTCGATCCCGAGGTGCAGGCGGTTGGCAGCGTTCCAGGCTTTGGCCTGCTGGCCCAAGTGGCTGATCCCAAGGCTGTCGGGTCTGAGAAAGCAGTGGGGCCAAAGGATAAAGTGGCAAGTGGAGGCTCAGCTTTGGAGCGTGGAGTGCATATCCAAGACCAAGACCAGATGGAGTTTCAAAAGGATTTGAATCTGCAGTGTGCGCCCGTTTCATGGCAGGTCGGGCCAATTCTTGGCGGGAGCGGTGGGGACTTTGTCTTGTCATCTGCAGGACTTCTTTCCCCTATCTCTAGTGGTGCTGTGCATGCAGCGTGGATGGATGGGTCAGGTAGTGAGAACCTGCAGCCGAACTCACCGGTATCAGTCCTGGACTACTTCGATGTGGAGCTGTCACCGGTGGGCCACGAGGACGAGCCGGGTGTCCTTAGTGCGCACCGGGCTGAGGAGACGCCGGGGGTTGAGGCGCCTATGGACCCTGTGGATGCTTTCCGCACAGAGTGTGTCAAAACCCTTTCGCCCGTCCTTCACAGGCCGCCCAAGAGGAGTAGAGCAAAGCGCATTGCTGCAGGGCCTGTTCGTCGCAGCTGTCGACACAAGGGCAAGTTTGTCGCCGGTACCCCTATCCGACGGCAACAACGAGAATTGATTCACCGCCTGAAGATCGCGAGGGAAGGGGAAGTGATTGGGGATGAGGCCCTCAATGCCTACATAAACCTGTTCGATCAGCCGCTTCCGCAGAGGCATATTGATGTCATTCTGAGTCTGTTTGGTTGGCAGCCGGAGGCGTTGCCAGTGACAGAGGACCTTCCAGTGGATTGCCTAGTCTAGGGCGTGGATCCTTTGCTTTTCGTTTCCTGCTCTTAGTAGTTGCTGTAACTGAGTCGAACTTTGATGGAACTCGATATGATCTTTGCCATTTGGAATGCGCGTGGTCTGAACTCTTCTGCCCGTAGGGCGGCCATCTTTCAGGTGTTGTCTCCCATTGGAGCTAAAGTGGTCTGTCTACAGGAAACTAAAATGGAGGTTATAACGCTGCAGGTGGTCAGGGACTGTTTAGGAGCAGCGTTTGACGATTTCTTCTTCCTGCCAGCAGTTGGTACACGAGGGGGTATCCTGCTGGCGTGGCAGTCCGCTTTGGTTAAAATCTCAAACCCCCACCTGTCAAAAAACGCCCTGACAGCAAGTATCTCCGTGGAAGGGCATCAGGACTGGTGGTTCACCGGCGTTTATGGCCCTCAGGGCGTGGAGGAGAAGCAGGAGTTCCTCAAGGAGCTAGCGGATATCCGAGACCTTCATGCTGGCCCGTGGATGGTGGCAGGAGACTTCAATCTCATAACCTGCCCAGAGGACAAAAACCGAGGCAACGTGCACCGTCCCATGATGGGTCGGTTTCGCCGTACTCTCTCGGCTCTAGAGCTCAAAGATGTGTACCTCAATGGGAGGAGATACACGTGGTCAAACGAACGTCAACAACCAACTCTGGAGAGGCTCGATAGAGTTTTTGCGACTCTGGATTGGGAGGATCTGTTCCCAGACGCCTTTCTCACAGCTGGCTCCTCAGGCCCTTCAGACCACTGCCCCTTGATCCTCAGCCTGGCTCCAGATTTACAGCTGGGACGTAGATTCCATTTTCAAGCCTTCTGGACTAAAGTGGACGGTTTCATGGAAGTGGTACGAGAAGCGTGGACATCCGTGGAGCATGAGGCAAATCCTTTCAAACTTCTCGACAACAAGCTAAGGGCGACTGCAAAAAAGCTTGCAAGTTGGAGCAGCAAATATGTGGGGAACATTAAGCTGCAAATCCTTTTGGCAAACGAGGTGATCCTGCGTCTTGATACGGCTATGGAAGCCAGAGCTCTCTCACCCGAGGAGAGGGGTTTGAGGAAACTGCTAAAAGGGAAGTTGCTGGGCCTCGCCTCTTTGGAGAGATCATTAGCCAGACAAAGGGCCAGGATCCTGTGGCTCCGG
Source organism: Alopecurus myosuroides (assembly GCA_028641055.1). Taxonomy (NCBI): domain Eukaryota; kingdom Viridiplantae; phylum Streptophyta; class Magnoliopsida; order Poales; family Poaceae; genus Alopecurus; species Alopecurus myosuroides. The sequence continues at coordinate 177,439 of CM054063.1, read as the reverse complement.
GAAGGCGATGCTTGCACTAAATTCTTTCATTCGCAAGCTAGCCACCGGAAGAGGAAAATTTTTATCGGTCATCTTCTAGTGGACGGTGTGAGGTTATCAGGCCATGCTGAAAAGGCCGAGGCCGTGGATGAGTTCTTCGATAACATCTTGGGAGTGGAAGTGGAGAGGGAGCTCTCCGTGGATTTGGACTTCCTGCAACTTCCCTCCACTAATCTCAGTCACCTAGAGGCTTGCTTCTCGGAGGAAGAAGTGTGGAACGCGATTAAGGGAATGCCACTCGATAAGTGCCCTGGGCCAGATGGGTTCTCCAACAGGTTCTTTGTAGCATGCTGGAGCATCATACGCACGGATGTCATGAACGCTTTCAGATCTTTGGAGCGTAGGGATCTGCGTGGTTTCGGAGCTGTCAATCATGCCTTCATCTCCCTCCTCCCAAAGAAAGCAGGCGCCGAAGAACCTAAAGATTTTCGCCCTATCAGCCTCATCCATGGGTTTGCTAAGCTGGTGGCCAAAGTCCTAGCCACCAGGATTGCCCCGATTCTGCCACAGCTGGTGGGGGTGCACCAGAGTGCCTTTGTGCGTGGACGTTGCATCCATGACAACTTCATGACAGTCAGGGAGACAGCGAGGAAACTGCATGGATCTTCCATTCCGGCAGTGCTCCTTAAGTTGGACATCACCAAAGCATTTGACACTGTCAGTTGGGCCTTCCTGCTGGAAATTCTGAGGAAAGTAGGGTTCGGGGACACCCTGATTGCCATCATTTGTGGACTATTATCGACAGCCTCCACGAGAGTAATGCTCAACGGTTGGCCTGGGTCCAAGATTGTGAACAGGCGTGGACTGAGACAAGGAGACCCGCTCTCCCCGCAGCTCTTTATCTTGGTGATGGAAGTTCTACACCTCTTGATCGAACGAGCCACTGACCATGGATTGTTGACAAGGCTCGCCCCGACAGGACTGAGGCATAGGACCTCTATGTACGCGGACGATGTGGTTACCTTCCTGAGGCCGATTGAGAGAGACTTCGAGGCCTTCACGGATATTCTCGAGATCTTTGGAGAGGCCTCAGGTCTACGTGCAAACCTGGAGAAGTGCTCTGCTCACTTGATCAGGTGTGGAGAAGGAGAGGCGGAGTTGGTTGAGCGTGAGCTTCATTGCCCGATCATGCCTTTCCCGATGCGATACCTCGGACTTCCACTCTCCCTCAGGAAGCTCACGGCAGCTCAGTTGCAATACATAGTGGACAGTGTCGCGGGCCACCTCCCGGGCTGGAGGGCAAATCTGCTTAACAAAGGTGGAAGGCTTGAGCTCGTCAAAACCACCCTCTCGGCGGTCTCTGTTTTCGCGATGATGTCTTTGGACCTGCCTGCGAAGACCTTCGTAGATATCGACAAGATCCTTAGGGGGTTCCTGTGGAAGGGCAGGAAAGACGTACATGGTGGCCACTGTCTGGTGGCGTGGGAGAGGGTTTGCATGCCCAAGTCCCTTGGGGGCCTTGGCATCCCCAACCTCAGAGTTATGAACCAAGCCCTAAGGGCTAGGTGGTTGTGGCTTCGTAGGACGGATACCTCGAAGCCGTGGAGCGAGTTCAACATCCAGGTTCCTGAGGTCGTGTCCCTTCTTTTTGAGGCAGGGACAACCTCCGTGGTCGGTGACGGCGCTAACACCCTCTTTTGGATAGACAGCTGGCTTCCGGAAGGCAGGGTGCAATATCTAGCCCCGAACCTGTGGAAGAGGATCCCTAAGGGTGCGTTGAGAGCTCGCAAAGTTAGAGGAGGCGTCAGGGGTGAGTGGCTTCTAGACGTCCCCCTCGACTTGGCGGAGCCCGAGCTGCGTGAGCTACTCGACCTGGCTGATCGTCTGCCGGCTGTAGCCCTCCTGGAGGGTGTGGACGACGAGCTCCACTGGACTTTGGAGTCGAACAAGCAATTCTCAGCTCGCTCCGCGTATCGTGCCATGTTCGAAGGGTCTCAGAGCCTGGCTGGAGCGGAACAGATTTGGCGTTCACGTGCTCCCAACAAATGCAAGTTCTTTTTGTGGCTGGCATTGAGGGGAAGATGTTGGACTGCCGACAGGCTGGGCCGCAGAGGGCTCCCCCGCCCCGCAGCTTGCCCTTTTTGCGACCAGCAGGGAGAGGATATCGGCCACCTACTTCTTGGCTGCGTCCTAGCTAGGCAGGTCTGGAGATCGTTGCTGCATAGATGGGGTCTCGACCAGTGGATCCCTGACGAGCGGGACGAGCTGGCTCAGTGGTTACCTACTAGAACCATGGGTGGGGCTGAGCGTAGGGACATGTGGACGGCTATCACTTTGATTTGCTGGTGTCTGTGGAGACATAGGAACAAGGTTGTCTTCGAAGGTTTTACGCCTTCAGTAGAGAGCGTGGTTGGCATGATTGAAGAAGAAGCGGCTCTGTGGCGTGCCGCCGGGTTGTTCAGGGGTAGCCTAAGATCAGTAGACAGGTGGACATGCCGCGAGTAGTCCGTTGTGTTTTTTTCGTTTGCGGTTGGACGTCTGTGTCCAAACGCGTTGTACCGGCCGCTTGGCCCCCTCTTCTATGAAACCGATGCGTCTTTCCAAGACGTATCCTTAAAAAAATTTGGTGAACGACGATTGCATGAAAAACCGTGAGAGTTTACCGATGCCCATTGCCCGTTCAGGCCATATTCAAGTCTTGCAATTCAAAGATGTAACATCAATGTACCGACCGTGTTGTAATATTGCAGAAAAACTACATGTAACCAAGTAGGAGTTCCGGTTGTAGACTTATTTCTAAAGATGCCAGATAGACGATGACATTCCTTTGAGGAGAAAGCTTACTTTCCATAGGCAACCAAAAAAATATAATCTAAACAAGCACTGGCATAATCTTCAATTTCAAGACGGTGCCTAGAGCCAGTTTATCCGAAACAAAGAAAAACTGACTCGGAAGAAAACCCTCAAAAGACCGTAATGTTTATTTTTATTCTAGTACTTTGGTAATTTTTTCGGTCTCCAAGTTGGTGAGTATTAATAACCATACCTAAATATGTCTCAACGGGTTGTATTTTCTAGCCATGGCTACTATTGTACTTTTCATGACGGTTAATAATACGGGCGCATGCAAATTATATCTAAGACTGTTGTTTTCTCTGACAAACCTCATCAAATTAAACAACATTTGTGGCGTAAAATTAAACTAACTGCGTCCAATTTAAACATGGACAGTTCAGAGCGACGAATATATAACATACATAGAAAAATTCAATAATAATCGATCAATATATATAATATTGCAAAATCTATAATACCCTATTTACAAACAACATAGATAATTTAATGCAAATCCTATCTAGCATTACAACTTCTCACTGTGATAGATGATATTGACGGCCGAGCCGGAGATGGAAAATAACTCCCTCTTCGAAAAATTGGAGAAGGTTGCTTGTTGTCTGGCACGTCAATAAGCGTGGATCATGCACAACACACAAACTCTCTCTTGCCCCATCTTTCTGGAAGGTTGTCAGTCTTCTGGTCTTATTGAAACTAGAGAATTAAACGTATAGAATATTGGAGAACAATGAAAGTAAAAACGGTACGTCAAAGAAGCAATGATGAAAATGCTTAATGAAGGATGTATCAATGAGGAAAATACGACAGGGGTCATAGTTTCACTAGTGGTATCTCTCCAAAGAAGACATACATGTTGGGTGAACAAATTTCAGCTGGACAATTGACAAATCATGAACATATAACAATACTATTATGATGAGATATAGCTCACAGATTCTAACATTGTAGGTATTACGTAAATATAAATAGACCGCTATCCAGCATGAATCTATTATTAATAATCCATCTTGAGAAAGCTATCCATCAAATTTCACTGCTATTAAGTTGCTGCAACGAAGTGATTACTTTGTGTGCAACAGAGAATTGCCTTAAGAATAAATACGTAATGTAAGAAGTGTTTCTCATCCATAGACAAGGGCACCGCTGTTTTCTCCCTAGTGGTAACAACACATCCCCCGTCCGTCATGTTTCTGTCACTCGAGCACATATGTAAGGGAGGCATGAACCCACTATCTAGCATATAAACCCTCTCTTGGAGGTGAAATTAACTATGTGTCGAAGGTAATCATAAACATCGAAGAGCATTGCAATACAACATTATACGTGTTATGATCATATTATTTGATCATAACACATATAAAACTCGTACGGATAACGTCCTCGTTTTCTCATTCATATTTTGATGTTCTTGTGATAAATCACATTCTGTCTGGCCAGACGACAGGTTAACAACGGCGATAATGATACGGCCTAGAGGATGTATCTCTCCATCAATTGGAGGTGTTAAGTACTATTCTTGAATGATATTAATTCCATTTCACACTCTATGTTATACCAGTTCTTAACGTTATAATCTCCCGTTTCGGTAGACGCTTGAAGACATCCAGAACACATAAATTTCTCTTATGCTGTCACTAGATATTCCCATGGTATAGGAATCTTAGTCAGAGATATACTACTTTTGCCATTCTCTTAGCAAGATCATATACTTGGGTCATTTAAGTACCATTTGTTACCCCAACAATAAATTCCTATGTTTGTTAGACTTGTCAAAATGCATGATCAGAGAAAAGTGATCATCTCACAACACATAAGCTAATTTTAGATACAAATCTCGGTGTCGTGTTTTGCTGTGATTGCTTGGCCTCGGTAGATCGATTAGGCGCCTCGGATTTGTAACAAGTGGTATCAGAGCAAGGTTTAGAGGTCGTGAGATGTTGATCTAGAGGAGGGATCACAGGTCTGGTCAAGGTCAAACTGAAGGGCGTCGCGCGGATCGGATCTGATGGAGGGATGATAACCCGGTAGGCCAACGCCAAGGAGTAACTCGGCCCAAAGGACGCTGCGCAAGACCCGGCTTAAGATAAAAGGAGTTTCTAGAAGGCCCAGGAACGTAGGCCTCGTAACCCGGATTGTGGGTTCCGATAAGGAAGTTTAGGGTTTCTAAGCAGTGTCTGGGTAGGATTCAGAGTGCGCCTTGGAGAGTAGGCCAAGGGGTCCGGATATTATATAAGCCGGCCCCTAGAGTTAGACGGAGAGAGATCCAAGAGTTCGAGCAATATCGCTAGGTATCGAGTATCCAGTGTAATACGAGAGTTAAGTTAATATATCTAGATCGGAGACTCGGCGACTTGATTGCCGGCTACCAGATCGCATATCATCATGTTTTCCCTTGAGCTAAACCCTCTCCCAAACACCAGAGTCGAATTGCCCCAAGATAAGTTACCCCCGGTAACGTCTGCCGTGATTATCCCACGACAGTTGGCGCCCACCGTGGGGCCTATGTCCAAGGGTGTTTACATCACGGGAGAAGCTCGGAAGAACATGAAGAACCTTGTCATCGGCGAGATCTACACCGACCCTGAAGGAGAGAAGATGGTGGACGATTCCGGCTGGGGGCCAGAATCGGATCTGCTCGAATCCGGATCTGTCGTGACAATTGGCCAGATCAACGTCTTCATCGGCATGGTACGTACGTCCGGTTCAATCCCTGACGATTTCGGGTTTGATTCTGTGTCAGGGGAAGCCACCTGCGTCCAATCAGATGGGGAAGAATCGGTCGGGACGGTAGATCCGACAGAAGAGCCCCCCACGAAGAGGGAACAGCCGGAGGAGCCGACATGGACGCCGCGTGGCCGGGTCATGAGAGAAGATGATACCGAGTCCATCCTACATCTGCTGGAGAACCGGTACGAGGAAAATAGCAGCGAAGAGTAAGAGTACGAATCTGCGCCAAGCATTACGCGCCAGGTTGCGGTTTACACGGCCCCGGCGATCAATCTTAATCAGAGAAACGTGACCGCGGCCACAGTCGGAACAGCACCAGCAGTGGCCCAGCAGCAAGGTCCGGTTGACGGAAACCCGGTTCTCACCCGAGTTGACGGAGAATCGGCATCGGTTACCAGCCACGCGGCGGACAGCGAGTTGCAGGCAAACATGTTCGGATATCTGGCAAACCGGACGCCAGGGGCGGGTCCTTCAAACCCGCAACACCCGGCCCTATTCAACAACAACTTAATTCTGGATCCAACCGTTTTAGCCACAGTTATTACTCCGGAAAACGGGGCGGAACGCGTCAGAGATCTGGACGTAGCCCGCCGTGCATTGGAGTAGCAGAGAAGGCAAGTAGAAGCAGAAAGGCGGGGGATGGCCACCCGCCAACGTGAGCTGGATGCATTGGAAACCCGGCTCCGAGAAGAGACAACCAGGGTGCGTCAAAGGCATCAAACCATGTTACCAGCAACGGGTGGAGTTATAAACCCGACCAACCTATTTATCACACCTCAGGATCAACTGATTCCGGCAGCAAACCAAGGAACCGTACAGCAACCTGCAACTGGAGGAGCACATACAAGCCGGGTTACCCGCATTGCAGACTGGAGCCACTGCCGGCAATACATTACCACCACAGCCACCATCGCGATTTTGCACACCAGCAGGTCATTACAACAACCCCATGGATAATGTGTACGCAGCAACGCTCGCATTAAATCAAATCCCCGTGAGAGAGTCACCCCACGCAGAAGAGACCCCGCGGGCGATAGATCTATTGCGCACTGCGGTAGCGCAGCAAGTTAATTACCCGGATCACAGAAGTGGAATGCATGGGACACCATATATCAGCCAGCAACGAGGCAATACCGGCAATATCCAGACAAGTTCAGCGCGGCGGAGGGAAGAGCAGCAGCAAATGCCGCCTCCTCCCCGCGTTCAGGCAGTACCAGCAGCATCAGCAGCACAAGCTATCGTGGACAGTTCCAGAGCCAGGAGGGCCGCGGCCGGGTCTGCGGTGCATGGGCCACCAGCCGTACCGCGTCCAGCTGCACCTCCCGCAGGATCACATGTTTCCCGGGTGAAACCAGTTCCGACTAATCTCGCTGGGCCTAAGTGTCTGTCGGATAACATCAGAGCTGAGCCTTACCCGGATAAATTCAAAGAACCGGGTAAAGTTGTGAATTATGAGCCGACTATGGATCCAGAAACATGGTTGAGCAGTTATGAGATGGCTATGTCGATTCGCAATGCATCGGAAAATGTTCAAGCCAAGTTCATGTACTTGATGATGTCAGAAGGAGCAGCAAAGTTATGGTTCAATAATTTACCGGAAGGATCTATCAAGTCATGGGAGGAGTTGAAAACTGCGTTTATCAAGCACTTTCATGGGACGTGCAGAAAGCTATTTACTATTGATGACTTAGAGCGATGTGTACAAAAGAAAGGAGAATCAGCGCGCAGCTGGGTGCGCCGGGTTATGGAGATACTTCACTCATCTACGGATATTTAGCCCAAAGATGCGCTACAAGCTATGGCGAAGACGTGCAAGTACATACCTTTAGTGCAAAAGTTAACACGCATGAAATCTAGTCGAAATGCTTCAGAGGTTACGATGGGAGAGCTAATGGATGCATGCAACAAACACGCTGCAACGGATACTACAGAAGAGGATGTCGATGACAAGAAAGCAAAAGCAAATACAAATAATAGTGGAAGAACCGGCAATGGATCAACGCCGGGTAACAATGGAGGTAACAATGGGAACAACCAGAACAAGCGCCCGTTTGAGGGAGGCTCCGAGTTTGTCGCTAGCACAGAAGCCGGGTCTTCGAGACCTAGGGCAGAAGGAAATTTCAATGCTGGAAACCACAATGGAGGGAATTATCAAGGGCCACCGAGGCCGGGTAACAATTGGGATATCTTCAGAATGGCGTGTCCAAAGCACAGCAGGAACGGTAGGCCGGCTAACCACTCATTGGAGCAGTGCGCGGACCTACAGAGATGGAAGAATGAGGAGATAAACAAGGCCATGCGAGGTGCAGGTCGGGGAGGAGGACCGGGTCCGGGTGGAAACCCGGGCAACGGCCCACCCCCAGCCGGTAACCCGGCAGGCGGAAATCCGGGTAACAATCAAGGGGGAGCTAGAGGTTTCCAAGCTAACCCCAAGCAATTGGGACAATATCACGTGCATACCACAGGAATTTCTAACAAGGATAAAAAGATACTGAAACAGGCGGTAAACTCGGTTTCTTCGGCTGTTCCGAGGTACCTGAGATGGTCAGAGCAGGACGTAACATGGAGCAGAAGAGATCACCCGGAAAGGATAGAACACCCGGGAGTCTTAGCATTGGTGGTGGCACCACAGGTTAATGGTTATGAGCTGAAAAAGGTCCTGATGGACGGTGGAAGTAGCATCAATATCTTGTATTGGGAAACCTTTCTACGCATGGGTCTCAAGGAGTCTCAGCTGCAGAAGAGTTCAACGGTTTTTCACGGGATTGTGCCGGGTCACTCAGCGTGCCCCGAGGGAAAGATCACATTGGAGGTAGCTTTTGAAGAATCAAAGGATAACTATCGAGTCGAGTGGCTTACTTTCGAGGTGGTTAAGTTGCGCAGTCCTTATCACGCGCTATTCGGAAGGCCGGCTTATGCCAAGTTCATGGCCAGGCCGTGTTATGTGTATCTACAACTAAAAATCCCTGGCCCCAAGCAGACCATCACCATACACGGGAGCCGGGATATAGCAGCTGAGTGCGATGAAGGAGACGCAGCCATGGCGGAGCAAGCTTGCAGAAAAGAGGAACTCAAGTATTACCGGTCTCAAGTAGACCCGGATGATAGAACAGCGTTAAAAAGACCAAATACTGAAGATGAGAGAGCAAAATTCAAGGCAGCACAGGACACCAAGATGGTAGCTTTTGTCGAGGGTGATCCCTCCAAGCAATTTGCTATAGGATCTAACTTGGACAGCGAGCGGGAGAAAGCACTTGTGGAGTTCATTCGTTCAAATCAGGACGTGTTCGCCTAGACGCCTAGCGATATGCCGGGTATCCCCACAGAATTGGCAGAGCACAGTTTGCACGTCGATCCCAAGTCCAGACCCGTGAAACAAGGCTTGAGAAAGATGAATGAGGAAAGAAGGAAAGCTATAGGGGAAGAAATTGCTCGGCTGCTGACAGCCGGCTTTATTATGGAAGTATTTCACCCGGACTGGTTAGCAAATCCGGTTCTCGTGATGAAAAAGAACAATGAGTGGAGGATGTGCATTGATTACACGAGTCTCCACAAGCATTGCCCAAAGGATCCGTTTGCTTTACCAAGGATAGATCAGATCATAGACGCAGTAGCTGGCAGCGACCTATTATGTTTCCTGGACGCATATTCCGGGTATCATCAAATCAAGCTCAAGAAGGAGGATTGGGAGAAAACATCGTTCATAACCCCTTTTGGGGCCTTTTGTTACAAGACAATGACATTTGGACTGAAGAACGCTGGCGCAACCTATCAACGGTGTATTCAGAAGTGCTTCGAGGACCAAATCGGACGCAACGTACATGCTTATGTAGACGATGTGGTGATCAAGACCAGAGAGGCGGAGACATTTATTGATGATCTAAAGGAAACGTTCAAGAACTTGAGAAGGTATCAGATTAAACTCAACCCGACAAAGTGTGTTTTTGGAGTCCCAGCCGGGAAATTACTCGGCTTTATCGTTTCTGAGAGAGGAATTGAGGCAAATCCGGACAAAATCAAAGCTATCCAGAGTATGAAAAAGCCGGAAAATTTGAAACATGTTCAGAAGCTCACAGGGTGCGTAGCAGCGCTCAGCCGGTTTATATCTAGACTCGGGGAAAAGGCGATACCCTTGTACCGGCTCTTGAAAAAATCTGATAAATTCGCATGGGATCAAGAGGTGGACGAGGCGTTCGAGGCACTAAAAAAGCAGCTATCTGAGGCACCAGTCCTAGCAGCTCCGGGTCCTAAAGAACCTATGTTACTATACGTTGCAGCAGGGCCCCGGGCGGTTAGCACAGTGGTTGTTGTCGAGCGAAAAGAAGATGGGAAAGAATACCCGGTCCAGAGGCCGGTTTACTACGTCAGTGAGGTACTATCAGAGGCAAAACAACGTTATCCACATTGGCAAAAGCTGGTTTTCAGGGTCTTCATGGCCAGCCGGAAGTTGAAGCCATACTTTCAGGAACACCCCATAACAGTGGTTAGTTCTATACCAATGTCGGATATCATCAGAAACTCGGATGCAACAGGTAGAATAGCCAAGTGGGCGATCGAGATGGGGGATTATCATATCAATTACGAGCCAAGGTCAGCAATTAAATCTCAAGCTCTAGTCGATTTTATTAATGATTGGACGCACACAGGCATGCCCACTATGGCTCCAAACTCCGAGTCTTGGATCATGCACTTCGATGGCTCCAAGCAATACGAGGGGTCAGGAGCTGGAGTGGTGCTAACATCACCCAAAGGAGACAAGTTGAGCTACGTGCTGCAGATTCACTTTGATTGTTCCAACAACGTGGCCGAGTATGAGGCCTTATTGCACGGCTTAAAGGTAGCAAAGGAGATGAATATTAAGAGGATACGATGCTTTGGAGATTCGGACCTTGTGGTACAGCAGGTCTCAGGAACTTGGGATAGAAAAGATGCAACTATGGCAGCATACCGCAGAGAGGTTGATAGAGTTGCCGGGTGTTTCTCCGGGTACGAGGTGGAGCACAGATAGAAGAAAAAACGAGGCAGCAGATGCACTCGCCAGACTCGGCTCGCGCAGAGAGCCGGTTCCACCTAATGTTTTCCTGGATGAACTATGGCGACCATCAGTTAAAACCGAGTCTGAGGAAGAACTGGCAAATCAAGACCCGGATTTGGAGCTCGTGGCCGCAGTACGTGCTGTTCCCGAGTGGACAGAGCCGTTCTTGGCCTACCTATCACGGGGCGAGTTACCACAGCAGGAAGTATTAGCAAGACAAATTCTGAGGCGAGCAAAAGGATATTCTATCATCAATGAAGAGTTATACAAGAGAAGTGGAGCAGGAGTCTTTTTGCGCTGTGTAGCACCAGAAGAAGGCCGACAGATCCTCAAGGAAATCCATGAAGGTGATTGTGGGCATCATGCATCCACAAGATCCCTTGTGGCCAAAGCTTATCGACATGGTTTTTTCTGGCTCACGTCCCTAGCAGACGCGGGGCGCTTGGTGGCAAGGTGTGATGGATGTCAAAGGTACGCTCGCCAAACCCATGTGCCGGCTATGGAACTACGGACTATCCCGTTAACTTGTCCGTTTGCTGTTTGGGGTATGGACATGGTTGGCCCTTTCACATGTCACCTTGCAAAAAGACGCACCTCTTGGTGGCCATTGACAAGTTTACCAAGTGGGTTGAGGTTATGCCAGTTACCAACTGTGAAGCAATTACAGCAGTCAAGTTCCTGAAAAGGATTATCTATCGGTTCGGGTATCCCCATAGCATAATTACCGACAATGGAACCAATATGTCCCTTGGCGAGATGGAGAAATTTTGTGGTAACAATGGAATCCGGCTTGACATAGCTTCCGTGGCCCATCCACAGGCTAATGGACAAGTGGAGAGGGCAAATCAAGAGTTGCTTCGTGGATTAAAGCCACGATTGCGAGTTCCGTGTATCAGAGCTGCTGGTGCATGGGTCGAAGAGTTACCTGCAGTGATTTGGGGCATAAACACAACGCCTAACAGATCCACTCAGATGACACCGTTTTTCATGGTTTATGGTGCAGAGGCGGTGTTGCCGAGTGATATCATCCATGACTCGCCTCGAGTGTCGGCTTACGTCGAAGTAGAGAACGAGAAGACCCGGCAGGACGCCGTGGATATGCTAGCAGAAGAAAGGGAGCAAGCACTGGAAAGATCAGCCATATATCAGCAGGATCTGCAGAGATATCATAGCCGGCGCGTGAAAACCCGGGTCTTCCAGGAAGGAGACCTGGTTCTGCGCCTGGTACAGTCAAAAGAAGGAAAACATAAGTTATCACCGCCATGGGAAGGCCCGTTTATCATAAGCCGGAATCTGCACAATGGATCGTATTACTTGATAGATGCAAGGGAAGAGTCTGCTACGGTTAACGACACCGCTCATACCACTTCATCTATGCAAGAGAAAGAAAGACCATGGAACGTAGCTCAGCTGCGTCCCTACTATACCTAGTATAGACCAGACTCACAAGTGGAATTACACGATGTAACAGGCAGCAGGTTTCAGACGCACTCTTTTCCTATCCAGGGTACCTAAGGGGACTGGAGGGTTTTTAATGAGGCGGCTTGCTGACCTAACTTTCTCATATCAATAAAGAGATGGTTAAGCAATATATCTTCTTCACATGTTTTATCAAGTTTTATTCTTCTGTTATGTTTTTATTTTTCTTCTAGGTAAGTATTATTTATTGTTTTCTTAGTACATTAGTTTCTTCAGTATGTTGCATGTATTTAGGTCTTGGGGGCTGATTGCTTGAATAGCACAGTTACAAACTCAAAGACCCGGCCATGATGCCTATGAGTTATAAGGGCCGATTACTCGCAAACGAGTACGGCTGCAATCTTATAACCGGACAAAGGAGCCAAATTTCTTGACTTTTCTTACTTAAGCTCGATGTGACTCGCACTAAAGTGGCATGATTTGCTCGCTTACGATTACAATCAGCCATGATGCCCAATGGGACTTGCCTGACCCTGTTTTCGTACAGATGTAACAACATGGTATCCACGCGAAAGCCGGCTTACAGTACAAGAGAGTCAAAAGGGTCATCTAAACCACAAGTTATGTAGAGTACAGGGTTAATAACCGGAAACTCAAAGTCTATTAAGCATAACTTCAAAACCTATGTGAAACGGCTCTAGGTTTTGGGCTTAGCAGAAACAACCTGTTTTCTTTGAGAAACCTAACACCCCAGAATCGGAATTTCGGGCCTTGGGGACTGGGAGTTTTGAACAAAGAGGCAAGTTACCTAGCTATTAAGCACAAAAATCCAAAAATCCGAGTCTTGGGGACTTGGGGACTTAGAGAAGTCCACCTGTCAAAACCCACGAGACCCGGAAACCGAGTCTCACAAAAGGAACCATAAAGAAAGTCGTAATATCAAGAACAAATGAGCTCGAAGGCAGATATATATCAAATTCATCCAAAGGCCGGAAGGGCCAAGAAAGCTATTAAAGCTTCATAATGTATTTACACGATGCGGTGATAGTATCAAAAGTGCACATCTGCACTATCAAAAGAATATCTGTCTTTACAAGGGCATCAAGCGAACAAGGTATTAGGATGGCATCAGGCAATAATTTACTCGGCCTCCTGAGTCGGGTCCACATCCTTGCCCTTGCCCCCCGGGTCTTGTTCTCGGGTTTGCTTCTTAAAAGAGTTCCCAGCACCATCATCCGGTTTTTCAGCATCAGGACGAACAGGTGGACGGACAGCTGGCGTAGAGGAAGTTGGTGCTGATTGCAATTCGGCTTCCCTCTTTGCAGCTTCCTCCCTCCTCCTAGCCGAGTCAGCATTCCACTTTTCTAAAATGTCGAAGGGCACGGGCGTATCTTCCTTCACAGCTTTCTCCTTAGCATCGTATGGAGACATAAACCTACTCAAGTCCATACTGTTGGCAAGAGCAGTTGCCGAGTGACGTACCTCGGATTGTACGGCTTTGAAATCCTTGGGGGAAAATCTCGAGCCATCTGCCTTGATTCTGGAAATCCGGCCACCACCGTTGCCGGCTAAAGCTTAGGAAAATAAGCTTTCGCCAGCATAAGTCCCTGGGTCATCCCAACCCGGCATGCTGAGCGTTTCCAGAGCTCAATCCACGCAGGGACAGTAGAACATGCATGGATTAGGGTCTCCATACCCGGATAGAGTTCAGTCGGCCACTGAATGGCGTCTAGTATCCACTTGGTGCCAGCACAGAACCTCCGGAGGACATTCTTCAATCTCTTTACCTTTTCGATATCATCTTCTTTTGAAGGCGCAAGGTTGGAAGCTGCAATATGAACAACAAAGGTTACATCAAAGTATTCCGGGTATTATGTATCAAAAAAACAAGAAACCAAGGCACGAGTAAGTAGCGAAATCTCACCAACGAGGACACGATAAGTGTAGGCCACTTGGGCTGATAGCTTCTTCAGCGCAGCTTGAGCAGTGGTGTATTTCTCTTTGTATTTCGTGACATCTTTCTCCAAGGCTGCCACCTCGGACTCAAGTGCTTCCCTTAGCTTTATCTCGGTGTCCAGGAGCTGCTTGGTCTTGGCCAAAATCTCCTCGGACCGAGACGCCTTCGCCTAAAAGAATGGAAGGTTAAACATTAGTCGGATATCACAATCAGCCGAGTATTGCAAGGAGTACCGAGTGTAACTTTGACAAGTTAGACTCGGAACATGGGGACTAGGTGGACACTATGAGATATCAACTAACGTACCTGATGCTCCACGGCCATGCGCTCCAACATGCTGCTCTCTGAGTCCTTCATGGCGAGGAGGGCGCTCATCATTTGGTCGAAGGAATGGTTGCCCAAGTTGGAAGACCCGGGGTCTTGATAACTCGGATTGGAGGTTTTCTCCTTGGTAGGGGAAGGCACCCGAGTTGTCCGGATATCGGAGCTCGGGTCGCCTCCTCCCATGACCAGGTCGGCGGCCTCTTCCTCCTCGCGTGCGTGTGAGGCTATCGGGTATTCGGCTTCCTGATCAGCCGGGTGTGTTGGTGGCACTTGTTGTTCCTCTGCGCCTCCAGCTGCAGCCATCATGTCGTCAATCGGGTTCTCCTTACCCGGATCATCGGTCTCCATATTTTCATGGTCACTGACAGTGACCATGGCTCTGTGGACCATATAAGTAAGCGGTCAGCATACAACCGGAGAAAATTATGGTCAAGTGATAGAACGTCAGGAAAAGAACCTTACCCGGGATTCACCGCGAAATCCGAGGGAAACGCGCTGCTGGACCCGGATGAAGCTGATAAATATCAAGAGAATAAAGCATGGAACTGCCCTATTAAAGGATGATTCGAAAATAAAAAGAATTCGATATTTGGGAAAGGATTGAAAGATACCAGCGCATCGAGGTGGGGACGATGGAATACCCGGATTAAGTGCGGATTCACCCGGAAAGTTCCGGGTCATTCTGCGCTTGGTCACGGGCGGATCCTTCAAGTACGGCCAGTTAGACAACTCTCGGTTTAGCTCGCACATGTTAGCAAAGGAGTACGGTTTAGAAGCAAGGGAACGGTATGGCACCTTAAAGACGACCCCTCGGGGTTTCCTCTTTGCTCCGACCTTGACTGTCGGCTCAACTTCATATTCATCGCTTGCTGTTTCCACCTTGCCTTCCGCTTCTTCTTGTTCTTCTTCGTCCTTGTCCTCTGGCTCTGAAAGTTGCCAAGGTATATTGTCGGAAAAACAGAGAATGAACAGCAATGAGCTTGCAGAATCTAAGTGAGACCCGGAATGTACCTTCCTCCGAGTTGACCACGTCCTCTTCCTCCTCTGGACTCTCGGAGTTAGGGGGCGTTTCGATGTTCCAAAAGACGTTATCATCCTAAGACAAAGGCACGAGGGTAAGGATCAGTAGTTGTATCGAGAGAAAGGTGTGAAGGTAAAAGTATGAGAACCGGATTTTACCTCAGGAGCTGGGTTCTCGCGAGTGAATGGTTCCAACCCGGCTATGTTCCGGATTACCTCCAATTTCTCCGTCAAGAAGCTCTTGATGGTCTTGTTGGTATCACCGGCCGGGTAGTTCTTGGAAGAGTATCGGAGGGAATCCGTAGAGTGCCCCGAATACTCGCACATCAGTTTTGGGCGGATGGAATTGGGTTGTATGCGAAAGTTCACCCAAGTTTTGACTAGGTTGAGCCCAAGGAGACCTTGGGCGGAAAGGGCGGCTATTTTTGAGAGGAGTGGTTGGATGGCCTCCCTGTCCGACTCAGGGGCAAAGGCGTTGAAAGATTCGGAGATATCTAGAAGGCCCTCCGAGTAACCCGGCAGTTTCCTTTCGCCGGGTGGGGAGGTGTCTCGGCAGTAAAAGAAGGAAAGTTGCCAATGCTTAACGTGAGAATTCAGGTTAAGAGTCGGCATTGGGGAATTCTTACGGCACTGGATGGAAACCCTGCCGCAAGCAAGAAGCGCCTCGTCACCGCTTTCGCGGCACGGTTTGCATTGGAAAAGTTCAATAAAAAGAGCCAGATTTGGTGGAATGCACAAATAGGACTCGCAAAGGACGATAAAGTGGGTAATGTTCAACATAGAGTTTGGCCCTATGTCGAACACCCGGAGGCCATAGTGGCTCAAGACCTCGCGGAAAAAAGAATGACCCGGAGGGCGAAACCCCCGGGTCACATGCTCAATGAAGCAGATTACCTCATCAGCAGTAGGTGTAGGCCGGGTCTCATCACCCGGCAACCTCCAGTGGATGTCTTCCTGAGGGGGGAGGACCCCTAACTCGGCCAGTTCTTCCAGCTTGGCCTTGGTGACTGTTGATCGCGCCCAGTTGGCGGATATTGATTGGGTCGTCCTTGTCTTGGCTTGCTGCTTCCCTTGCCTCTTGGGAGCCATGGGTTCGGTCTGCAAAGCACGAGACAAAAAGGTACAAGACGTAAGACTCGGAAATCATGGGTTATCCGGGTATATGCAAGCAGTATCAAAAAGAGGTATGGGAATAATGAGTTGTCCGGGTATCGCCGGATGTAGCGAAAATTATAGATTATCCGAGTATCGAGTATCAGAACAGAAACTATGGGGGACTTACGTATTGATGATCGTTTGCGGAAGAAGGTTGATTGCCCATGTATCTACTGCAAGTAAATGAACCGGAAGAAACGGACTTTCCGGGTATCAAGGGCAGTTGCGGAAAATTTGGGCGGCCCGAGCCTAGATTGGAAATTTCATTTTCAAATTCGTGGTGAAATTAGTGACTACAAGCAATAGGAGAATGAAGTGGAGCCTATATTCAAGCCATTGGATGAACTAGTGTGAGTCTAAGCGACCTAATCCGGCACGGGGCAAGAAATAGCCCGCGGTTGACCTAGATCCAATCTAGAACGAATCAAGAAATTGCGAGGCTAATTCGACGGGAGCAAGAAGCTTACCGGAGGAGATTGGAGTAAAGCACGACGGCGGCAGATGGCGCAATCTGAATGTCCCTTTGCAACTCCCGGCGAGCAAGATGAGGGCGCGGCGGCGGAGCTTGGCGGCGGCGCGGAGCGGTTCAAGGACGAACGTAACCGGCGGCGGCTTTGCTCCGGTGGCGAGCTCGAGGTCCCCGTGGTGGTGTTGTGCAAGCGTGAGAGATGGGGAGGAAGAAGGAGTTGGAATGGACCGTTGGGGGTTAGGTTATCCCCTAGGTACCTATTTATAAGGTACGTGCGGATAAACCTAGTCCAACGGGCGGGAACCGGAAATTTCGGGATAAGGGATACCCGCCCGGATTTTCTGAGGTATGCTTTAAGTGCTGGACGAGATATCCGGAATGCATGAGAAACAAATCTTCTCCGCGATACCTGGACTGATTAAACAAGTAAAGTAAGCCGGATCTTTGGCGTTTGCATCAGGGGCGTTGACCCGGAAAAGTAAACACTGGACTTGGAGAAAGCCGGGTTACAATATGGCCACCATGGAGTTAGGCCTAGCTGTTTATCAAAGCAACTTAACCCGGCCTCTATGAACTTGTGTGTTTGTTATTTTTGCAGGGAATAGCGTGCGCTTCAAGGAGGATCTCATGAAGCTCAAGCTATTCTGGGGACTACTGATGGAGGGATGATAACCCGGTAGGCCAACGCCAAGGAGTAACTCAGCCCAAAGGACGCTGCGCAAGACCCGGCTTAAGATAAAATGAGTTTCTAGAAGGCCCAGGAACGTAGGCCTCGTAACCCGGATTGTGGGTTCCGATAAGGAAGTTTAGGGTTTCTAAGCAGTGTCCGGGTAGGATTCAGAGTGCGCCTTGGAGAGTAGGCCAAGGGGTCTGGATATTATATAATCCGGCCCCTAGGGTTAGATAGAGAGAGATCCAAGAGTTCGAGCAATATCGCTAGGTATCGAGTATCCAATGTAATACGAGAGTTAAGTTAATATATCTAGATCGGAGACTCGGCGACTTGATTGCCGGCTACCAGATCGCATATCATCATGTTTTCCCTTGAGCTAAACCCTCTCCCAAACACCAGAGTCGAATTGCCCCAAGATAAGTTACCCCCGGTAACGTCTGCCGTGATTATCCAACGACAGGATCCCTATTCGGCGAGATCGTAGAGCAATGGGAAGCATCGAGCTGCAATTGGCGAGAGGTTCTAGATCGTATGTATTGGTTCTGGCAAGATCGATTGTGGCGGTTGATGGAACGTAAACGCGCAGCCGTGCAGGTGTGTGTGCGGCAACCAGCAGATCGTGTCGATCGGAAGAAGTAGCGGCAGCCAGGGTTGCACACTTGGGGAGCAACCAGCGGATTGATCGATCAGTGGAGCCGGCAGGAGCGCGTGCAGGCAAAGGCCCACGTGCAGGACCTGGGCCATGAGCAGACGCGCACCCGAGGCATGTCCCTCATAAGGGACTTGTTCAGGCTGAAAGTGACCAGGGCATGTGGTGGCAGATGCTAAGTGCAAGACATGAGATTTTGGTTAAGAAAAAAACAAGATCTGTACGTTGGTAGTGTTTGCATGGGATAGCAACTTAAGGAGGAAAAGTGCATTGGAAGTTGTGGGGCTTACCACGGAAGCTACCAGGAGAGCTTTTTCTTTGAGATGTATTCTGATTGCACATGAGGATCTACCGGATAATTTGCAGGTTGGGTGACGTACGCATATGGTTCGACAACCCGAAGTACGTCATGGAGAATCATGCATATACGGGACGCCGGACAGTGCATACCAATTCGGCGGGTGCACATGGTGCAAGGTGAAGCATGGTTGCAGTCGAATAAGTTCGGCTGGGCTAGACTGGACAGTCTGACACACAAAATACGGTGAAGATCGGCAAAGACGACGTAGGAGCGTGACGACTGATGGTGTCCAAATTCTGTGGTGTGGCAACACGCGGTGCATGGTTATGCGCGCTTCAACCTGCGATGGCGCAGGGTTGATTCAAGATGGTACACATGTAATATCTTGAGGTCGGTAGGGCGCGGGGTGGACTGATCATCTACCATAGATCCATGTTGAAGGTGGAACTAGAGTCTGTGGAAGACTCCACTCGGCTGATGAAGGGGCTACGGCGTAAGAGTTCGGAGAATCGAAGCCTATTTCAGCGGGAAGGCGAGAAGCACGTTGTTTCGAACCGGAGCTCGGGGTTCAGAGAGATGCGTGGAACTCGACATTGGTCAAGTATGACCGATGGTTATCTGTAGCGGGGCTTGAGGTGGTGTGGGTTAGCTACCCGGTAGATCTTGGCCAATATTGCGGATGCTCGATGCTGTAATAGCGGCGAGGCGTGCGGTAAGAACGGGACATAGCGACAGACCAGGACACTGGAGGTCAAACATATGGTTAGACATGAGTGCAAGGGGTGCTAAAACAGTGTTGGCGAGTAACAGTTTCATGATGGTAACTATCTATCAAGACCATGGAGATGGATGAGTGTTGACCATGGAGGATCTGCGAAAGCGGTGATGAGACAATTGTGAATTTGACTAGTGATGACTTAAGGCAACGGCGAAATTTCTTCAAACTTTTAGAGATGCAGTCAACAATAGCGAGGATGACGTTCATGTGACTTTTATTTATGACACATAATATGTGAGTTGTTCACTTTCACATAGATCAAGGACGAGGCTACCAAGGTGACGATGCAACACCGTTGACAATATGGTGACTTTATGATTGTTGTGTGATGGCGGTGGACGGATACTCCGGAAATTTGGGAGCACAAGACAATAGTGCGAAAGAACTTAATTTTCGTGGGAGCGTTGACTATGGTGAAATAAAGAAGGGACTACGGTAGCAAGTGTAGTCATATGGAGTCAAGGGAGTAGCAGCGGAGTGCATGATTAATGGTTCAAATCGAGGTATACACAAATTCGGCATGACGGCTTCCAGATGGCGAAGGGCATATTTGTTAAGGTGGAGTTTGTTGGAATATGTGTCGAATATGTGTACGATTCGGGGTACACTAGGACTTGTAATTAAACATAAGATTAGGTGTTGAAGTTGAACACGTGTAACCTGGCCTAATATATAAAGGCACCGGGGGTAGCGCAAATAGACTAGACGAAAGCGGGTAGGTTAGACACAAAATTACGAGGGGACGGTCCGGCGCCCGTGGCAGGGGCGGCCGGACCAGCGTGCCGTTGAGATCTGGTGCGTCTGCATTGCCTCGGCGGGTTTATCACCGATGATACTTTGACTATTACATGGGGAGGAGCGCCCTAGTCGAGCCCCGCAGATGTAGGTGTTGAGTGCTGAACTGCGTTACCAAATTTCGGTCCCGTGTTTTACTGTGATTGCTTGGCCTCGGTAGATCGATTAACCGCCTCGGATTTGTAACACACCACACTCGCCATCGGCCATCACATCCCCTCCTAGCCAACAAAACGTTCCGCTCCCAGCGGCTAGAGCCGGTTAAAAAAAAAACAGCCAACCGAGATGATAGAACTCAACCAACCATAATTTTTAAGCCGTCTATAATACTATTGGTGTCGATTTTTGGTATTGGCCGCATCGAATCATATATCATTTAGAGCCGACCATGGAAAGAAAACAGCTCTATTTATCCTTTTGATGGCTTACTTTACTGGCCACCTCTAATAGTTAATTTCCGGATGTAGCTGTAATTACAGTTTCTCAATGTAGAATTTGAGATTCAGTCTATCTTTACATCCTCTGGTTTGTCTCGATGTAGAATTTGGGCGGCACCTGCACCGGTCTATCTACGGTTGGCAAGGCTTCAAGATTTGGGATTTCATTCATGGCACTGACAGTACAGAACGGATACTAATTTACCGGGTCATGTATTTCTTGCAAAATGCGTGTGTGGTTCAATGTATACTTGTCAGAGATGGACCACGGGACTTTAACTGGAATTCTTGAACCTCTGATTATCTACATACCATAAGGCCTTCTGCAATGGTTGTATCTTGACACGATATCATAGAGAAATTGCTTATGTGGCACTATATTTATTGAAGAAAGAGAGTGATGTTGTATCTTAGACAACAGCCGGCTATATGAGTTTGACATGTCATATATAGCCATCTTATAGCCTACTCATACAATAGTTAGTCATGTTTGCTTACTGTATCATTATTATGTTGGCCCACTTATTGTCTCACAATGTGTGTTGGAGCATGTGCAAGAGCTGGCTACAAGTTTGTAGCCCGCTTTTCTTCTCTCTACTCTTCTCTCATCTCCATCTAAGCAAAAATCTGATATGACAACTCTTATAGCCAACCTATGTCACTTTATTGTACTTGCTCTGATTTAGTATACTGCTCTTGCACGAGATCATAGGCAAAAAATGTGATTAGACCAATCACATGCAAATATGAGACCAAATTCATTAAATACCAGTCCATTTAGATACAACATTTAATAAACCATGCATTTGAGTGCTTGTCTCTTATAATACAACAGTAACTAGGATGTCGCGCTAAGAGACTATGCATTAAGGAAGGCCTAATGGTCATGTCCACCGTTCATATTCAAGGTCACCCGTACGGTTCATGCAACATCAGCTTAAACAATTCACGGGCATTTCCGTTCTATTTTTTTATTTCTTCTCAATTCATACCAGTTCGTCGACCACACACCAGTTTATGACAAGCAAACTGTCTCCCTTATTCCTTTGTCAAACTAGACGCAGACGACGCCTTGCAGAAGCTGCATCCCTGTACCTCTGAAACGCTAGCGGCTCGTCTTCAGACGGTAATTTAAACACACATTTATCAATATAGGGCACTAATTTGGAAG
The DNA here is from genome assembly GCA_028641055.1 of Alopecurus myosuroides. Taxonomy (NCBI): domain Eukaryota; kingdom Viridiplantae; phylum Streptophyta; class Magnoliopsida; order Poales; family Poaceae; genus Alopecurus; species Alopecurus myosuroides. Next base: position 155,694 of record CM054063.1, on the reverse strand, counting down.
GGTGGCCCAAAAGGAACTTCCCCGTACCTCTTCATCATCATTGCCGACGTCCTTCAACGTCTTGTCCGCCTCGCACACTCTAAAGGGGCGATATCCCACCCCATCAACGCGGCCACTCCACCAGCTATCCTCCAATATGCTGATGACACACTCATTGCGTGTAAGGGTGATCTCACCTCCACTCTGTCGCTCCGAACTATTCTTGACGACTTCTCCACGGCCACGGAGCTCGGCATCAACTTACACAAGTCTTGTTTCGTCCCCATGCACATCGAAGACTCCGTTACCACTGAAATTGCATTTGCTCTCTAGTGCTCTATCTCAAGTTTCCCCCAACCGTACCTCGGGCTCCCTCTCTTCCCAACAAAACTTCCTATCTCGGTTTACAGCTCTCTCATCTCCTCGTTTGCCAAACGTCTCTCAGGCTCGAGTGCTATGCTCCTCTCTTCCGGCGGGAGACTCGTGCTTTGCAATGCTGTTTTAAATAATCTTGCCACGTACTTTATGTGTTCTTTATTTTGCCCCGTGGTGTGACCGAGGCGATCAACAAGAGGCGTCGCTTCTTTTTTTTGGACCGACAAAGACTCCTGCTCAGAGGCTCGGTGTCTAATGGCTTGGGATAAAGTGTGCATGTCTAAGCAGGTTGACGGATTTGGCTTGCGGGTTTTCCAACGACAAAACCTCGTTCCCCTAATGAACTTTGTACATAAGCTTCACCAGCAGGAGGAGCTACCATGGAGACCTGATTCCGACGTTCGTACAATAGATACTTGGGCGATGTCTCCCCCTCTCCCTCCTTCATTGAATCCATTCTCCACATTTGCCTTCCCATCTACAGAAGAATTACTCGAGTTGCCGTTCACAACGAGGAATGCACCTCCTTTTGGCTTGACAACTGGTGCCAAGCGGGGAGGCTCGCGTTCTAATTCCCCGCAATCTTTTCGCACTGCCTTCGCACTAACATCTCCGTGGATGCTGTACTCTCTGGGAACCTCACCTTTCGCCCTCGTCTCTCCTTGGTCAAGGCGACCGAGCTCGCCACCATCCAGTGCATCATTAGTGATACGTCCCTTGATAACGACGAGGATTCCCACTCACTTACATGGGGTGCATGCTCCTCCTTTTGTTCTCGAGACGCCTATGTGCTCACTTCCCCCGGCGGCGTTCTTGATGCTTCCGCCCTCTCGTGCTGGAACTCCCGCCTCCCGTCAAAGATCAAGATCTTCTACATCCTTGCAGACTCCGACCGGTTGAATACTAGGTTCAACCTTTTCGGCAAGGGATGCGGCCCTTCCCCAGCTGCATCCTTGCATCGAGACTTCCCTCCATATTCTGTTTGACTACACCACCGCGGAGCATGCATGTCAACGTCTTGGCTGCGCTACTAGTTCCTGCGTCTCCATCTGGGATATTGAGGCCTCACTCGCCCTCGACTACATGGTGTTGTAGTTGGGCATCGCCACTGTCCTCTGGCAACTGTGGAAGGCGAGGAATGACGTTGTCTTCAACAACAAATCTTGCTCCACCACGGATGTTCTGCGTCGGTCTGCTGAGGATGTTATGCTTTGTTCTGGTAGGCTAGCTCCCCTCCTACGCGCTACTGCTGCGGCCCTGCGTGGCTTCTTGATGCAGCATGCTGTTATGTAATGTGATCAGATACCCCCTTGCTCTTCTCCTCCACACCCTCCCCTGCTCATTGTATGGTTCATCAAACTTTGCCCCGTTTTTGAGGGGTCTTTCGGATAATATACAAGCGGTGGGGAAAGCTCTCCCCCCCCTTATTCTCGAAAAAAGGAACTTTGTTTTGGTTGATATTTTTTGACGAATCATGTGACTTACATGCAAATGCGTATATGATGATAATGAGAAGAAAAGGAAAGAAAGTCAGTAAGCCTTGCATGTTAGCGTTTGTGTACACGCATGAGATCACTATGTGCTAGCTAATTAGCTGCACGTGCTTGATATGGCAGTAGAATCTGAAGTTCCTCTCAGCAAGCAGACATGAATTGCCAATATGCTGAAAAGCTCGGCACCTTACAATTTCTATACCTTGGACTTCCTATCTCGGACAGGAAGCTGACCATCGAGCAAAGATGCACTTCCTAGTTACGCCATGGGACTGTTTGTTTCTGCTTTAGGACGGGTTCACGAGAAATTTGACTCCATTCGTGCTAGATTATTCTTGGAAGCACTACTGCACAAAAGCCTACCAATGACAGGCTCAAATAGCCCATTAGTGACAGGCGAAGCGTTTGTCACTGATAACTAGTCACTAGTATGAGGTTACAAGTGACGGGCTCGTGCCTGTCACTAGTATTTGTTTACTAGTGACAGACATTTTCTTGTGCCAGTCACTACACAGTTATCGCAGTATAGCTTTTGCCTCATCATTAGTGACGTAGTTCGTTAGTTTACTCGTCACTAGTAAATACTTTAGGATTAAAAAAATAATACATTTGCACACCAATAATACAATATGATCACAAACACTCGTAGATAACAAAATAGGATCATAAGTATTACAAAGTGAAATTAACATCGATATCACACAATATCCAAAACAAGTTTGCTGTCATTTTCAACCAACTCTTGTGAAATGTTAAGCTTCCCAAGACATATCCAAAACAATTTTGTAGGGTGCGCCATCAAGTTCTGGAAGCAAGTAGCTGCAGTTAAAGATAAATAATTATCCACCGGTCTTTAACAAGATTGAATGAGTACAATAAAAATAGATATAACTTGGTTTCCATCTACTTGCACATTCAAGGTAGGAACGTTAGAAAAACATCAATAAGAATCGCTGTCCATCACTAACTTGTGAGGCAGTTTAGACAAGCAAAACAAATAACAATTGCCGCATACCTCATTCGGTGACCACGCAACAACAAAATTGTCGTCTCTGCTGGCTCAGCTTGCATCCGTGCTTGCCGCAATTGTGAAGCCACGTCTGCCCTCTCCGCTCTGTCCGAAGGAGTCGCTGCCGTTACGGAGCTCGTGTTGAGCCTGTCGACGACAAGCAACACACCATAGAAACTGGATCTATCAAGAAAACAATGAAATGAACAAGCAACTGATGTAAGTACATGGGCGGAAGCACTGCAGTTTTCATTTCAAAAAGTTGTAAGAACGGTTATAAGTAGAGCATATGATGTTATATCAAGAGTAAAAGATGGAGGATATGATATTACCATAATTTATTTCAAAGCTACGCATCTCTAAGTTTTCATTTTGTACCAATATATGCAACAAAAGGAAGAGCAAGCAAATTCAAAATAAACGTGATTCACATCTTAACATGGATTTTATGACTTTGCTCAACTCACTGCTGCCTTCCTGATTTTGGGCATTGCTCCCACTTGAAGTACGTAATGGCCAAAGTTTGCTTACTTTATGATGTTTGGCTGCTCTAATATTACATTCCTCCTAGGTGGTCCATGTGCCATGATTCCTCCCCTCTTTTCTCAGGGTCTATTTACCAGTGATGAATAATTAGTGAACTATCATTGGATTCCTTGTTAGATGCATATTTAACAACCAATCGGTCGTACATGAGTTATCGTTTTTTACACTTTCTTATTATTCTGTCAGCCTACAAGTTGTACTGATTTCACCTTTTCATAGTGTGGAAATGCCCAGTTCTGTTTTTAACTCTGTTTTGAGAAATTCCACAAGGTGGTTGTTCTTTCTTGTATATGTGTCATGCTTCTAAAATACAGAACTACACCATGTTATGGAAAGTGAGTACTAACCATACGTTCTTACTTCTTACGATTAAGCAGGTAGTTTCTCCTCCCAAATCAGAGAAATGTTCTTGTTGGTCGCAGAGTAAGAGTAACCAGGAGTTGTGCCAGACTCTTCCCAAATCATAGCCATGGTCAGATTAGGCCCTATATAATAACAACATGATGAACACTGTAAGGTACATCTATGACATTTGATTAAACAAGAAACTCGAGTACTCGAAAAGCAATAAATGAATTCAGTTTCAACAGTGTATTGCTAGTATAGAACTAATTTGCACCCTACAAAACAATAATATAGAGATGTTTTAGAGATATTTTCGACAAAACTGAAAGTGTTCAGAGCTACTTGAGCAAACAAGCAAATGGACATGAGCAAGCAACATTTGTACAGAGTACATGAACAACAATGGCATCACGCATAAGTAAAAAAGAGAGGCAGTGACGAGATGCACATGTTCGTAAAGGACAACATGGGAACATAGGCCAACATCTTAGGGCTAAAGATAACCTAGAACTCTTCCATTTTAATGCAACGCAGGGGGGTCAACATGCTCGTCACCCCTCTTTGCGCAAACGATGAAAATAAAATCAAACCCGCACATAGCCATGATGAACACTCAATGAAGGTGCATCATAGAGTTCACATATTCTGAATTCACACTTGAGGCATCTATCACACACGAATTTTGGATGCAGGTTTCATATGGTTGGATCAACTAGATTGTTGTTTAAGATGCATGCGAGAGTAAAACGAAACATGACCCTTATAGTATGGCCTCTAAATCCAAATAGAAGCTAAGCAATATAGTGTAAAATTACAATGTTATCTATCCTAGTAAGAGGATGGCGGAGTCTGAAGTAAGAAGAAACCTTGGAGAATGAATCTGGGTCTGAAATAGCCTGAAGTTGTCGACGGACTCTGCGCTCTTCCTGTGCATTGAGAATGAGATTTTTTTTGAAAAAAAATATCATTCATGTACACCCTGGGAAGAAGCAAATAGATAGCTTAACGTGAGAAAGGAAATTAAGAATACATGTAAGATCGATTGTTGCAAAAACATGCCATAGTATAATCCCAATAGTCAACCTATCTCAAGAAAAATCATCTGCCAAAGAGGATTGGGGATAGGGACCTGGGGACGACTTGATTTCACGTGTTGTGAATTCAGGTTCTGTTTTGCTTACCACTAGACCTTGCCAGTACGCCCCGGATGTGGATGCAGCGTCAACGCAGCGCGACCCGGCGAGCGGCGCACACGTGGGTGTGGTGGCCGGCGAGAGAGTGGCGGCGAGCGGCGCACTCGAGGTCGTGGTGGCAGGGGACGACGTGGGCTGAGGGTTGAAGCAAAAGCAGGTGTATCCCTCCGAGGTTTACCTTGGCCGGAGATCGAAGATTGGAAACGCAGTGTGGTGGTCGGAGCTGGTTGGGGATGAAATCGACATTGCTAAGGTCCCTGGATCCGTCATGGGCAAGGAAGCCGGGAGCGGACATGGGGGGCAGCGCTGTTAAGGACGGGACGCCGCATTAGACGCGGGGGCGGCGCCATCGACGCCAGATCGCCGCGCTCCGGGCAGGACGGACGTCGGGGATGGCGTTGTGGTGCGAGGTAGGGGACGGCGTCGGATTGTCCCTGTCGTTGGAGAGCCTGCTCAGTGAAATACTTCGTCAGGGTTTCTTTCACGGCAGGAGAGCTGAGCCTGTCATCCACGTCGGTGATGTCACCGGCCTCCTCGAGAAGGTCCCTCGCCTGGGCGCCAGCGGCGGGAGGGCTAGGTCAACCTTGCAGGCATGCTCGACCTCGCAGGGCGCCTCGAGGCAGTGATATTGGGGAAGAATGGCCAGAGAAAAGCATAATGGGTCAATGCGTGGGGCGCATCGGGCGGTGGTTACACACATGTCCGCGGAACTGAACGATACGAAGGAAAGGCTGGGGACGGTTCCAATCCTTAAGCGAACGATCCGAAGGAAAAGTCTGGGGACGGTTCCAATACTTAAGTATAGGGCGCCTTCCACGTGAAATTTCAAGAATTTTTTTGTTTGAATTTTCAGTGATGGCGCTTTTAATATACCGGCCACTGATAAACTACCCCCTTTCAGTTGCACCCCCATGAAAAATACTAGTGACATCCAATTCTCAGTCCTGTCACTAAGCATACGATTAGCGGTGACAGGCAGTTCCAGATGTCCGTCACTAAATAATTTTCCCGTTCAGCTGGTCTTGAGAAAATATACTAGTGACAGAAACTCTTGTGTACCCGTCACTAGTGTTTGTACTAGTGACAGGCTTATATTTGCCTGTCACTAACCATGTTGTGGGTATAAACCTTTCTGCAGTAGTGAAGGCTCAGGCCCCAAGCGTACACCGATGGCACCTAGTCTACGCCGATTGTAACGCCCTACCTTTTGATAAAGATAGAACACATGTGTATCCTGCCATTCCCGGGATCTCTGATAGCATACCCATGACAAAATGAAATATTCATTGCAATAGCATCATTCTACATCGTTGATCCATTGGATAAGAAATAAAATATACTTACAATTGGCATAGTCATCATGGACTAGCCCAATTAACAAAGTTTCAAAGTAAACGCAGCGGAAACAAAACATCAATGAGCCTTCTTCATCTTCATGCGCCACAGGCAGAACATGTTGGCGATAGACCCGAGATCCTAAACGAAATCCTCACTCGTCTTCAAATTCATCTGCACGTTGGAATATGCAGCCCCCACGAGGGAGGAAGTCAGTACAAACAATGTACTGGCAAGTGACACTTGTATGGTGGCAGTTTTGAGGAATAACTAGCTACATGATATTTGGCCGGTGGAGTCAGTGCTATTTGCATAAAGCCAGTTTTGTCCTATATTTGATAAATCATTGTAAAATCTTTGAAAATCAACATGGGTAGACACACCATGTAGTTTGATAAAGGCATCATGGGCAGACACACCATGAAGTTTGATAAAGGCATCATGGGTAGACACACCATGTAGTTTGATAAAGGCATCATGGGCAGACACACCATGAAGTTTGATAAAGGCATCATGGGTAGACACACCATGAAGTTTGATAAAGGCATCATGGGTAGACACACCATGAAGTTTGATAAAGTCATCATGGGTAGACACACCATGAGTTTGAAAAGGTAGCACGGAGGGGTAGACACACCATGTGCTCTAGGAAAAGATTTCTAACATGTTTTAATTCATTCAGAAAAGATGAGGAGATCGTTCAGCACCAACTATGTCTAGTTTGCTCAACTGGCCCATAACCGGGGACACGGCTAAGATCTTAGTTTTTAAAACTCTGCAGAGGTTGTGCACTTTCACCTTGAGACTCATTTTCCCCGAGAGAAAAATGAGACAAGATCTTTGTGAAGAGGGATTCAACCATACCAGTATTGACTCGTTGCTCCTAAAATTGTACCATCCAATGTCAATACAACAGGAGGAACCCCCACAACTTACTTAATCTTGGCAGAGCCCATATTACCTCAAGGTTGCACTGGAAGCTAACTATACATGGAAGACCTACAGATCTCTTTAGTCCTGGCTGGCAATCCACAAGTGTACCCTCAGGTGACAACCACCACATCCATGGCCCTGGGAGTGACCCAGGTGACAACCACCATAGACATGGCCCTGAGTAGCCACTCAAAATAATCCAAGGAATTACCAATCCACCCAGGTGTTTCATTGGGTTGTTAAATTTCAATTTTCAAAGTATCACAACCCAATAAATAGCAGCAGCAGTTGTGATATTGTTCTAGTATAGCTAAACTAGTACCTAGCAGGGGTTTCAGGTTGGCTACACTCTACTAGGTGTTCTGAGCATAGCATATACTTGGAAAATAATAATATCACCTATCATGCACGCTACTGAAAACACTAATGCAATAAAAAGTGGGACATGAGCATCACTTGCCTTTTGGAAGTTGATAAACACCCTCTTGACCAACAGAACGTTTCTCTCCGTACAATCTAAACAATATAAATAAATAACAATAAACAAGCAATTCACCAACAAACAAACAAGTACACAACAATATACAATACAGAAGCATAACAAGTTATTCAACTTGTTTGATGTTAACATGTACAAGGTCTTGACACATAATTCAATATGCAAAAAGAATTATGATGGTATGGTTATTGTTTGGTCTTTTATGGACAAGTTCAAGTTTCTCACAATAAGTCAATTTACAAAAGGAAATATAGTGGTTTGAGTTAGGCTTATCACGTAATTCAATTTACAAAAAGAATTATGGTAAAAGGGTTTAGGTATAGCTACTAGGGTATAGTTTCTGGTCCAAAGGTTACTTTCCATATGGTTAACATAAAGTTGGTCTTGGTTTGCTCAATGATGATTCCACAATATTCCTAAGGGAGGGGTTTCATCAAACCACAGTTAAGATATAATGGTTGACTGCTATGGGTGGTTTATATGGAAAAGATTACATGTAATGGGTTCTCTAGTCACAAATAGTTTGGGTACTGTTTCTCTGGTCTAAGGTCACTAAATGGAACCATTTTCCAGAAGGAAACTAATTAAAATTATTTACAGAAATTAAACTAGATGCAAAATACTCAAATGACTACTTAAATTCAATTATCCATTTTAATTGGTCCAATTATAATTTTGGGTCATAGGGTATGAAAGTAAACATGCTAAGGATTCCAAAAATAGTTTGTTTGCAATTTTTGGGTTTGTAGAATTTGAATTAAGCCAGAATTCACCAAACAAGCGTATTTGAATTTGAACAAATTATGAATGGTCAAACTTGAATTTGGTAAGTGCCAATAGTTACTACATGTTCTTGGGATTTCAAAAAGTCCAATTTTTCTAAATTTGGGCTTATGGTTAAAAAGTTATGATGATTACAAGTTTCAGGGTCTTTTCTGCAAAATGCCAATTGATTTTCTATTCGGAGAAAAATCAGAATATGGCTAGGCCACGTGGCACACTCTGATTTGTCGGGCTGGCTGACTAGGAGCTGGTGTGGCTGCTGACCGTGCAATGCCACATGGGGGCCTGCTACCGGTTGATACCGGTTCGATTTAAACACTTCTAATCGTGGCCATTCGTCTGATCTGACGGCAGGGTGAGGAAGAGATGAACACACCGAAGTTTTGCCCCGCCGGTGATGGCTGCGTGGTGGTCGACGTTCATGGGGATTCGATGATGGAGGCTGTGTGGTGGTCCTCTGAGCTTGAGTAAGCTTCGACGGCGCGCGGCGCGATACGGCAAGGTCGATGGGAACAGCGACGCGCTCGCTCTCTTTCGGGAATGGCGGCGGTCCACAGACGGAGGCGGCGCGGGCTCCGGTGAGATGCAGCTTCTCTAGGGCGCAACCGTACACCGCACAAAAAAAATCATAAAAGGTACGGTGAGACGCGCAAGGGTGAGAGAAAGAGGATGGAGGCATCTGCGTGCTTGGGACGTGCTCACCTTGCTGTAATCGACGACGAGCCGCGGATGGACAGAGGAACTCCGGCGACGAATTTCTCGGGCCTTGGGGCACGAATCAATGGGGAGGCAGAGGGGAAAGGAGGAGGGGTTCACGGGGCACTTCTGGAGGGGGTTAGGAGGGGCAAGGAGGTCGTAGGAGTGGGAGATCGTGGGAGGGGGCGTGCGAGCGCTCGGGCGCAAGAAAACCGGGGAGGTTGACGATGGACGTCAGCCCTAACGTCAGCTGGGCCCGCTGGCCAGAGAGAGAGAGGGAGTGCGACTGGGCTGCTGCATGCTCGCGGTAGATGGGCTCGGCCCGCTTATCTTGCGTTGCGCGCGCGTGAGGGAGTGAAGGGGGAAAAGAGTGGGCTGGGCCGTGGGCTGCTCGAGGGGGAGAGGAGAGAGGAGGGAAAATCGGGCTGGGCTGGCCTGGGAGGTTTTCTCCTTTTTTTGTTCTGTTTTATTTTTTTCTGATTTCTTAAATGACTCATATCTTTTATTTTATAAACCCAAATTGCATCAAACCAATTTCTAAATACTTGTAAAATAATTCTCTTTCAATTATGAATATAAATGTGTTGTTTCCAACACATTTTAAAATTGAATTTTGAAAATATGGATAAAGCCTTAATAATACTAAAAATCATTTTTAAATAGAAAGTAATATATAATTGGAATTAGGGTTTAATAAAATTAATATAGGTGGTTTCAAATGTAAATATTGGTTTTCAAGTTCTCTTACTTGTTTTCAAAAACAAAATAATTTATATAAAGACTTTATTGGTTATCACTTGATATAATATTTGAAAGGCATTATGAAACATTTTTATAGTTATAAATGGGTTGGAAACATGTTTGTAAATAGATTTGATAAGAAGAAATATTTTCTCTTTATAATAAAAACTAGATTTGGTATAGGTTTAAGGTTTAAGGAAGAAAGTTTCTTTGGGTTCCAAATTCCAATTTCATTGAGATGTGTATTGTTTTTTTTTGTTTCTTGCACATCATTTGGTTTTTGGTGACTTGTTTAATATGAAAACAAAATTTTCAAAATTTGTGATTTTTGAGTTTCTCCAAAAATCAGGGATGTTACAGACTACCACCCTTAAAAGAAATCTCGTCCCGAGATTTGGGAAGGCCAGAAGGAAAGATAGGTGTGGGTAACTAGGTTTACAAAAGTGGGGTGGGCTACCACCCTTAAAAGAAACTTTTGTAGGTAGTCTAAAACTCTTGTCTAACTGGTTACTGGGTTTACCATATCCTCCGCTGGAGTCATACTTCATCATCCATATTATTCTTGTATATCATGTATCCCCTCCTTGTTGGTATTTGGGATCTTGAATCCATGTTTTTATCATGTAGGGCTCTATGTGTCCACATTCATCCCCAATAGGATGAGTCTATTCACATAGCTTGGAATGTGGTTTTACTCAAGGTGCCTAGAGTAGAACTTTCTCTTGCATTAGAGCTCCAGATCAACATAAGTCTGTTGAACTACTTTTGGCTCTGAGGGGTCACTCTTTGGGTCAATAAAAAAATCCTTGGGTAGTCAAACCTTCACTTCAGCTTCATGGATGATGTCAGGATCAAAGAGATTTCTTTCTCCTAGGACACTCCACAGCAAAGGTGTGGTGCATTTTTTATAATGAGCTTCAAATGGTTCCATCTCAACACTAGCTTGATGACAGTTGTTGTAGGAAAAATTCTGCATTTGGTAAGTTGTAATCCCAACTAGATCCATAGTTTAAAAGTACATGCTTCTCAGCATATTCTTTGGAATCTGATTTAGTCTCTCGATCTGACCATCTGTTTGAGAATGAAACACTTTGTTGAACTCCAGTCTAGTTCATAAGTGCTCATGTATTTGCTTCCAAAAGTGTGAAGTAAACTGGGCACTCATACCAGACACAATACACTTTGGAACACCATGAGGTCAGAAAATATTCCTATGTATCTATCAGCCAACTTTGCTCTGGTGTAGGTGACCTTTACTAGCACAAGGTGTGCTATCTTTGTTAGACGATCAACCACTTCCCAAATAGAACCATACTCTGATTTGGTTCGAGGTAATCCAGTGATAATGTCCATACAAATTTGTTCCCATTTCCTTGGCGGTCTTTCATCAGGTTGGTGTATCCTTTGAATGCAAACACGACGCTATTTCTAACGGAACTCTCATGGTAGTCAATATCTTCAATTGTATGATTCCTCCAAGATTGACTTTGTCCTCACCAAAGTTTAATACGTTTCGGCAACACTTGCCTAACAAAGGGTTAATAATATTATACCATTCTATGGTTCAAGCTTAGTAACGTCGTCTCTCTAATAGGTATGTCACTCAGATTTACCATTCCTCATAGAAAGAGTTAATAATATGAGTAGTCATCATGGGGGCCAATCCATGTTGCACCCAATCATTACCTTGTACTTAGATTGGTGAATCTCGTATGATAACACTAGGTCACTTCACTTGTCTAAAAGATAGTTTCCCACCTATCAAACAAACATGAACTAAACTATCGTTTCTCCAACTAGTGGGGTTACGTAAACTCTTTGCACCTCTAGTTGAACAGTTGCATCTTCTTCATATGCCCTTATCATAGTGTAGTTAACTATCCAAAAACTTAGCTCATGTGAAATCAGACTCCATATGTCTATTATCACTGGTTGATAAACTTTCTGCTCCTTAGGATAGATGTGGCTTGATCATGGATGTGGTTGTTCCTTCACACATAAGAACAGAATCCTGAAATCTTTGGTATTCCTCAATTGGATGGTTGTCTCAAAAGGTGCTCTTGAGTGCCAAGTCAGTTGTTGCACTCCAACTTAGAAATTTATATTGGTTGGTAAAGGGGTATGGTGTTGGGTTTGGTTTGGGTTAGGTTTAGCATGGATGAGTAGAGATTTAGAAAGAGACCGAAGAAGGTTCCTACCCAAACACAACAGAGCAAGGCAAACCATATTACAAACAACATCTAACAAGCATATAGCAAACATTCATCACTCCAATCATCAAGGTTTAACAAACAACCTAGTATTGTCATACCACAAACAAATGTATGATCAATACACTAACACATTAACGTAGTTCTAACAAAGTAACTAGATTGGTGGTCTCATCTATAGCTTCTTGAGTTTCTTCAAATCCTTCTCTCGGTGTCTTGAGGTGTTTATCTTCATGTTAAACCGAAGGTCATGTGAAAACTATTCCCTTCACTCCATGATTTTTCACCAACCTTGTCTTGATGGAACACAAGAGGTAGGTCATCTATAACAAGAGAAGAATATTTTGAAGGAGAATAATAGATGAGAGGATATGAGAAAGGTTAAAATGTGATGTTCTATTTCTATAAGTTTGAAGAAATTAGATTTTCAATCCTAGGGTATTTTTCCTAGTTCTAATCCAAACTTAGGGTCTCGATCCTACAGGCAACACTATGCTCTGATACCATTTTGTAGCGCCCTACCTTTTGATAAAGATAGAACACATGTGTATCCTGCCATTCCCGGGATCTCTGATAGCATACACATGACAAAATGAAATATTCATTGCAATAGCATCATTCTACATCGTTGATCCATTGGATAAGAAATAGAATATACTTACAATTGGCATAGTCATCATGGACTAGCCCAATTAACAAAGTTTCAAAGTAAACGCAGCGGAAACAAAACATCAATGAGCCTTCTTCATCTTCATGCGCCACAGGCAGAACATGTTGGCGATAGACCCGAGATCCTAAACGAAATCCTCACTCGTCTTCAAATTCATCTGCACGTTGGAATATGAAGCCCCCACGAGGGAGGAAGTCATTACAAACAATGTACTGGCAAGTGACACTTGTATGGTGGCAGTTTTGAGGAATAACTAGCTGCATGATATTTGGCCGGTGGAGTCAGTGCTATTTGCATAAAGCCAGTTTTGTCCTATATTTGATAAATCATTGTAAAATATTTGAAAATCAACATGGGTAGACACACCATGTAGTTTGATAAAGGCATCATGGACAGACACACCATGAAGTTTGATAAAGGCATCATGGGTAGACACACCATGAAGTTTGATAAAGTCATCATGGGTAGACACACCATGAAGTTTGAAAATCATCATGGGTAGACACACTACGAGTTTGAAAAGGTAGCACAGAGGGGTAGACACACCATGTGCTCTAGGAAAAGGTTTCTAACATGTTTTAATTCATTCAGAAAAGATGAGGAGATGCTTCAGCACCAACTATGTCTAGTTTGCTCAACTGGCCCATAACCGGGGACACGGCTAAGATCTTAGTTTTTAAAACTCTGCAGAGGTTGTGCACTTTCACCTTGAGACTCATTTTCCCCGAGAGAAAAATGAGACAAGATCTTTGGGAAGAGGGATTCAACCATACCACTATTGACTCGTTGCTCCTAAAATTCTACCATCCAATGTCAATACAACAGGAGGAACCCCCACAACTTACTTAATCTTGGCAGAGCCCATATTACCTCAAGGTTGCACTGGAAGCTAACTATACATGGAAGACCTACATATCTCTTTAGTCCTGGGTGGCAATCCACAAGTGTACCCTCAGGTGACAACCACCACATCCATGGCCCTGGGAGTGACCCAGGTGACAACCACCATAGACATGGCCCTGAGTAGCCACTCAACATAATCCAAGCAATTACCAATCCACCCAGGTGTTTCATTGGGTTGTTAAATTTCAATTTTCAAAGTATCACAACCCAATAAATAGCAGCAGCAGTTGTGATATTGTTCTAGTATAGCTAAACTAGTACCTAGCAGGGGTTTCAACTTGGCTACACTCTACTAGGTGTTCTGAGCATAGCATATACTTGGAAAATAATAATATCACCTATCATGCACGCTACTGAAAACACTAATGCCATAAAAAGTGGGACATGAGCATCACTTGCCTTTTGGGAGTTGATAAACACCCTCTTGACCAACAGAACGTTTCTCTCCGTACAATCTAAACAATATAAATAAATAACAATAAACAAGCAATTCACCAACAAACAAACAAGTACACAACAATATACAATACAGAAGCATAACAAGTTATTCAACTTGTTTGATGTTAACATGTACAAGGTCTTGACACATAATTCAATATGCAAAAAGAATTATGATGGTATGGTTATTGTTTGGTCTTTTATGGACAAGTTCAACTTTATCACAATAATTCAATTTACAAAAGGAAATATAGTGGTTTGAGTTAGGCTTATCACGTAATTCAATTTACAAAAAGGATTATGGTAAAAGGGTTTAGGTATAGCTACTAGGGTATAGTTTCTGGTCCAAAGGTTACTTTCCATATGGTTAACATAAAGTTGGTCTTGGTTTGCTCAATGATGATTCCACAATATTCCTAAGGGAGGGGTTTCATCAAACCACAGTTAAGATATAATGGTTGACTGCTATGGGTGGTTTATATGGCAAATATTACATGTAATGGGTTCTCTAGTCGCAAATAGTTTGGGTACTGGTTCTCTGGTCTAAGTCACCAAATGGAACAATTTTCCAGAAGGAAACTAATTAAAATTATTTAAAGAAATTAAACTAGATGCAAAATACTCAAATGACTACTTAAATTCAATTATCCATTTTAATTGGTCCAATTATAATTTTGGGTCATAGGGTATGAAAGTAAACATGCTAAGGATTCCAAAAACAGTTTGTTTGCAATTTTTGGGTTTGTAGAATTTGAATTATGCCAGAATTCACCAAACAAGCATATTTGAATTTGAACAAATTATAAATGGTCAAACTTGAATTTGGGAAGTGCCAATAGTTACTACATGTTCTTGGGATTTCAAAAAGTCCAATTTTTCTAAATTTGGGCTTATGGTTAAAAAGTTATGATGATTACAAGTTTCAGGGTCTTTTCTGCAAAATGCCAATTGATTTTCTATTCGGAGAAAAATCAGAATATGGCTAGGCCACGTGGCACACTCTGATTTGTCGGGCTGGCTGACTAGGAGCTGGCGTGGCTGCTGACCGTGCAATGCCACACGGGGGCCTGCTACTGGTTGATACCGGTTCGATTTAAACACTTCTAATCATGGCCGTTCGTCTGATCTGATGGCAGGGTGAGGAAGAGATGAACACACCGGAGTTTTTCCCCACCGTTGATGGCTGCGTGGTGGTCGACGTTCATGGGGATTCGACGACGGAGGCTGTGTGGTGGTCCTCTGAGCTCGGGTAAGCTTCGACGGCGCGCGGCGCGATACAGCAAGGTCGATGGGAACAGCGACGCGCTCGCTCTCTTCCAGGAATGGCGGCGGTCCACAGACGGAGGCGGCGCGGGCTCCGGTGAGATGCAGCTTCTCTAGGGCGCAACGGTACACCGCACAAAAAAAATCATAAAAGGTACGGTGAGACGCGCAAGGGTGAGAGAAAGATGATGGAGGAATCTGCGTGCTCGGGACGTGCTCACCTTGCTGTAATCGACGACGAGCCGCGTATGGACAGAGGAACTCCGGCGACGAATTTCTCGGGCCTTGGGGCACGAATCAATGGGGAGGCAGAGGGGAAAGGAGGAGGGGTTCACGGGGCACTTCTGGAGGGGGTTAGGAGGGGCAAGGAGGTCGTAGGAGTGGGAGATCGTGGGAGGGGGCGTGCGAGCGCTCGGGCGCAAGAAAACCGGGGAGGTTGACGATGGACGTCAGCCCTAACGTCAGCCGGGCCCGCTGGCCAGAGAGAGAGGGAGTGCGACTGGGCTGCTGCGTGCTCGCGGTAGATGGGCTCGGCCCGCTTATCTTGCGTAGCGCGCGCGTGAGGGAGTGAAGGGGGAAAAGAGTGGGCTGGGCCGTGGGATGCTCGAGGGGGAGAGGAGGGAAAATCGGGCTGGGCTGGCCTGGGAGGTTTTCTCCTTTTTTTGTTCTGTTTTTTTTTCTGATTTCTTAAATGACTCATATCTTTTATTTTATAAACCCAAATTGCATCAAACCAATTTCTAAATACTTGTAAAATAATTCTCTTTCAATTATGATTATAAATGTGTTGTTTCCAACACATTTTAAAATTGAATTTTGAAAATATGGATAAAGCCTTAATAATACTAAAAATCATTTTTAAATAGAAAGTAATATATAATTGGAATTAGGGTTTAATAAAATTAATAGAGGTGGTTTCAAATGTAAATATTGGTTTTCAAGTTCTCTTACTTGTTTTCAAAAACAAAATAATTTATATAAAGACTTTATTGGTTATCACTTGATATAATATTTGAAAGGCATTATGAAACATTTTTATAGTTATAAATGGGTTGGAAACATGTTTGTAAATAGATTTGATAAGAAGAAATATTTTCTCTTTATAATAAAAACTAGATTTGGTATAGGTTTAAGGTTTAAGGAAGAAAGTTTCTTTGGGTTCCAAATTCCAATTTCATTGAGATGTGTATTGTTTTTTTTGTTTCTTGCACATCATTTGGTTTTTGGTGACTTGTTTAATATGAAAACAAAATTTTCAAAATTTGTGATTTTTGAGTTTCTCCAAAAATCAGGGATGTTACAGACTACCACCCTTAAAAGAAATCTCGTCCCGAGATTTGGGAAGGCTAGAAGGAAAGATAGGTGTGGGTAACTAGGTTTACAAAAGTGGGGTGGGCTACCACCCTTAAAAGAAACTTTTGTAGGTAGTCTAAAACTCTTGTCTAACTGGTTACTGGGTTTACCATATCCTCCGCTGGAGTCATACTTCATCATCCATATTATTCTTGTATATCATGTATCCCCTCCTTGTTGGTATTTGGGATCTTGAATCCATGTTTTTATCATGTAGGGCTCTATGTGTCCACATTCATCCCCAATAGGATGAGTCTATTCACATAGCTTGGAATGTGGTTTTACTCAAGGTGCCTGGAGTAGAACTTTCTCTTGCATTAGAGCTCCAGATCAACATAAGTCTGTTGAACTACTTTTGGCTCTGAGGGGTCACTCTTTGGGTCAATAAAAAAAATCCTTGGGTAGTCAAACCTTCACTTCAGCTTCTTGGATGATGTCAGGATCAAAGAGATTTCTTTCTCCTAGGAAATTCCACAACAAAGGTGTGGTGCATTTTTTTATAATGAGTTTCAAATGGTTCCATCTCAACACTAGCTTGATGACAGTTGTTGTAGGAAAAATTCTGCATATGGTAAGTTGTAATCCCAACTAGATCCATAGTCTAAAAGTACATGCTTCTCAGCATATTCTTTGGAATCTGATTTAGTCTCTCGATCTGACCATCTGTTTGAGAATGAAACACTTTGTTGAACTCCAGTCTAGTTCATAAGTGCTCATGTATTTGCTTCCAAAAGTGTGAAGTAAACTGGGCACTCATACCAGACACAATACACTTTGGAACACCATGAGGTCAGAAAATATTCCTATGTATATATCAGCCAACTTTGCTCTGGTGTAGGTGACCTTTACTGGCACAAGGTGTGCTATCTTTGTTAGACGATCAACCACTTCCCAAATAGAACCATACTCTGATTTGGTTCGAGGTAATCCAGTGATAATGTCCATACAAATTTGTTCCCATTTCCTTGGCGGTCTTTCATCAGGTTGGTGTATCCTTTGAATGCAAACACGACGCTATTTCTAACGGAACTCTCATGGTAGTCAATATCTTCAATTGTATGATTCCTCCAAGATTGACTTTGTCCTCACCAAAGTTTAATACGTTTCGGCAACACTTGCCTAACAAAGGGTTAATAATATTATACCATTCTATGGTTCAAGCTTAGTAACGTGGTCTCTCTAATAGGTATGTCCCTCAGATTTACCATTCCTCATAGCAAGAGTTAATAATATGAGTAGTCATCATGGGGGCCAATCCATGTTGCACCCAATCATTACCTTGTACTTAGATTGGTGAATCTCGTATGATAACACTAGATCACTTCAATTGTCTAAAAGATAGTTTCCCACCTATCAAACAAACATGAACTAAACTATCGTTTCTCCAACTAGTGGGGTTACGTAAACTCTTTGCACCTCTAGTTGAACAGTTGCATCTTCTTCATATGCCCTTATCATAGTGTAGTTAGCTATCCAAAAACTTAGCTCATGTGAAATCAGACTCCATATGTCTATTATCACTGGTTGATAAACTTTCTGCTCCTTAGGATAGATGTGGCTTGATCATGGATGTGGTTGTTCCTTCACACATAAGAACAGAATCCTGAAATCTTTGGTATTCCTCAATTGGATGGTTGTCTCAAAAGGTGCTCTTGAGTGCCAAGTCAGTTGTTGCACTCCAACTTAGAAATTTATATTGGTTGGTAAAGGGGTATGGTGTTGGGTTTGGTTTTGGTTAGGTTTAGCATGGATGAGTAGAGATTTAGAAAGAGACCGAAGAAGGTTCCTACCCAAACACAACAGAGCAAGGCAAACCATATTACAAACAACATCTAACAAGCATATAGCAAACATTCATCACTCCAATCATCAAGGTTTAACAAACAACATAGTATTGTCATACCACAAACAAATGTATGATCAATACACTAACACGTTAACGTAGTTCTAACAAAGTAACTAGATTGGTGGTCTCATCTATAGCTTCTTGAGTTTCTTCAAATCCTTCTCTCGGTGTCTTGAGGTGTTTATCTTCATGTTAAACCGAAGGTCATGTGAAAACTATTCCCTTCACTCCATAATTTTTCACCAACCTTGCCTTGATGGAACACAAAGAGGTAGGTCATTTATAACAAGAGAAGAATATTTTGAAGGAGAATAATAGATGAGAGGATATGAGAAAGGTTAAAATGTGATGTTCTATTTCTATAAGTTTGAAGAAATTAGATTTTCAATCCTAGGGTATTTTTCCTAGTTCTAATCCAAACTTAGGGTCTCGATCCTACAGGCAACACTATGCTCTGATACCATTTTGTAGCGCCCTACCTTTTGATAAAGATAGAACACATGTGTATCCTGCCATTCCCGGGATCTCTGATAGCATACACATGACAAAATGAAATATTCATTGCAATAGCATCATTCTACATCGTTGATCCATTGGATAAGAAATAGAATATACTTACAATTGGCATAGTCATCATGGACTAGCCCAATTAACAAAGTTTCAAAGTAAATGCAGCGGAAACAAAACATCAATGAGCCTTCTTCATCTTCATGCGCCACAGGCAGAACATGTTGGCGATAGACTCGAGATCCTAAACGAAATCCTCCCTCGTCTTCAAATTCATCTGCACGTTGGAATATGAAGCCCCCACGAGGGAGGAAGTCATTACAAACAATGTACTGGCAAGTGACACTTGTATGGTGGCAGTTTTGAGGAATAACTAGCTGCATGATATTTGGCCGGTGGAGTCAGTGCTATTTGCATAAAGCCAGTTTTGTCCTATATTTGATAAATCATTGTAAAATCTTTGAAAATCAACATGGGTAGACACACCATGTAGTTTGATAAAGGCATCATGGACAGACACACCATGAAGTTTGATAAAGGCATCATGGGTAGACACACCATGAAGTTTGATAAAGTCATCATGGGTAGACACACCATGAAGTTTGAAAATCATCATGGGTAGACACACCATGAGTTTGAAAAGGTAGCACAGAGGGGTAGACACACCATGTGCTCTAGGAAAAGGTTTCTAACATGTTTTAATTCATTCAGAAAAGATGAGGAGATGCTTCAGCACCAACTATGTCTAGTTTGCTCAACTGGCCCATAACCGGGGACACGGCTAAGATCTTAGTTTTTAAAACTCTGCAGAGGTTGTGCACTTTCACCTTGAGACTCATTTTCCCCGAGAGAAAAATGAGACAAGATCTTTGGGAAGAGGGATTCAACCATACCAGTATTGACTCGTTGCTCCTAAAATTCTACCATCCAATGTCAATACAACAGGAGGAACCCCCACAACTTACTTAATCTTGGCAGAGCCCATATTACCTCAAGGTTGCACTGGAAGCTAACTATACATGGAAGACCTACATATCTCTTTAGTCCTGGGTGGCAATCCACAAGTGTACCCTCAGGTGACAACCACCACATCCATGGCCCTGGGAGTGACCCAGGTGACAACCACCATAGACATGGCCCTGAGTAGCCACTCAACATAATCCAAGCAATTACCAATCCACCCAGGTGTTTCATTGGGTTGTTAAATTTCAATTTTCAAAGTATCACAACCCAATAAATAGCAGCAGCAGTTGTGATATTGTTCTAGTATAGCTAAACTAGTACCTAGGAGGGGTTTCAACTTGGCTACACTCTACTAGGTGTTCTGAGCATAGAATATACTTGGAAAATAATAATATCACCTATCATGCACGCTACTGAAAACACTAATGCAATAAAAAGTGGGACATGAGCATCACTTGCCTTTTGGGAGTTGATAAACACCCTCTTGACCAAAAGAACGTTTCTCTCCGTACAATCTAAACAATATAAATAAATAACAATAAACAAGCAATTCACCAACAAACAAACAAGTACACAACAATATACAATACAGAAGCATAACAAGTTATTCAACTTGTTTGATGTTAACATGTACAAGGTCTTGACACATAATTCAATATGCAAAAAGAATTATGATGGTATGGTTATTGTTTGGTCTTTTATGGACAAGTTCAACTTTATCACAATAATTCAATTTACAAAAGGAAATATAGTGGTTTGAGTTAGGCTTATCACGTAATTCAATTTACAAAAAGGATTATGGTAAAAGGGTTTAGGTATAGCTACTAGGGTATAGTTTCTGGTCCAAAGGTTACTTTCCATATGGTTAACATAAAGTTGGTCTTGGTTTGCTCAATGATGATTCCACAATATTCCTAAGGGAGGGGTTTCATCAAACCACAGTTAAGATATAATGGTTGACTGCTATGGGTGGTTTATATGGCAAATATTACATGTAATGGGTTCTCTAGTCGCAAATAGTTTGGGTACTGGTTCTCTGGTCTAAGGTCACTAAATGGAACAATTTTCCAGAAGGAAACTAATTAAAATTATTTAAAGAAATTAAACTAGATGCAAAATACTCAAATGACTACTTAAATTCAATTATCCATTTTAATTGGTCCAATTATAATTTTTGGTCATAGGGTATGAAAGTAAACATGCTAAGGATTCCAAAAATAGTTTGTTTGCAATTTTTGGGTTTGTAGAATTTGAATTATGCCAGAATTCACCAAACAAGCATATTTGAATTTGAACAAATTATAAATGGTAAAATTTGAATTTGGGAAGTGCCAATAGTTACTACATGTTCTTGGGATTTTAAAAAGTCCAAGTTTGCTAAATTTGGGCTTATGGTTAAAAAGTTATGATGATTACCAGTTTCAGGGTCTTTTCTGCAAAATGCCAATTGATTTTCTATTCGGAGAAAAATCAGAATATGGCCAGGCCACGTGGCGCACTCTGATTTGTCGGGCTGGCTGACTAGGAGCTGGCGTGGCTGCTGACCGTGCAATGCCACACGGGGGCCTGCTACTGGTTGATACCGGTTCGATTTAAACACTTCTAATCGTGGCCGTTCGTCTGATCTGACGGCAGGGTGAGGAAGAGATGAAGACACCGGAGTTTTTCCCCGCCGGTGATGGCTGCGTGGTGGTCGACGTTCATGGGGATTCGACGACGGAGGCTGTGTGGTGGTCCTCTGAGCTCGGGTAAGCCTCGACGGCGCGCGGCGCGATACGACAAGGTCGATGGGAACAGCGGCGCGCTCCCTCGCTTCCGGGAATGGTGGCGGTCCACAGACAGAGGCGGCGCGGGCTCCGGTGAGATGCAGCTTCTCTAGGGCGCAACGGTACACCGCACAAAAAAAATCATAAATGGTACGGTGAGACGCGCAAGGGTGAGAGAAAGAGGATGGAGGCATCTGCGTGCTTGGGACGTGCTCACCTTGCTGTAATCGATGACGAGCCGCGGATGGACAGAGGAACTCCTGCGACGAATTTCTCGGGCCTTGGGGCACGAATGAATGGGGAGGCAGAGGGGAAAGGAGGAGGGGTTCACGGGGCACTTCTGGAGGGGGTTAGGAGGGGCAAGGAGGTCGTAGGAGTGGGAGATCGTGGGAGCGGGGCGTGCGAGCGCTCGGGCGCAAGAAAACCGGGGAGGTTGACGATGGACGTCAGCCCTGACGTCAGCTGGGCCCGCTGGCCAGAGAGAGAGAGAGGGAGTGCGACTGGGCTGCTGCGTGTTCGTGGTAGATGGGCTCGGCCCGCTTATCTTGCGTTGCGCGCGCGTGAGGGTGTGAAGGTGGGAAAGAGTGGGCTGGGCCGTGGGCTGCTCGAGGGGGAGAGGAGAGAGGAGGGAAATCGGGCTGGGCTGGCCTGGGAGGTTTTCTCCTTTTTTTTTTGTTCTGTTTTATTTTTTTTCTGATTTCTTAAATGAATCATATCTTTTATTTTATAAACCCAAATTGCATCAAACCAATTTCTAAATACTTGTAAAATAATTCTCTTTCAATTATGAATATAAATGTGATGTTTCCAACACATTTTAAAATTGAATTTTGAAAATATGGATAAAGCCTTAATAATACTAAAAATCATTTTTAAATAGAAAGTAATATATAATTGGAATTAGGGTTTAATAAAATTAATAGAGGTGGTTTCAAATGTAAATATTGGTTTTCAAGTTCTCTTACTTGTTTTAAAAAACAAAATAATTTATATAAAAACTTTATTGGTTATCACTTGATATAATATTTGAAAGGGATTATGAAACATTTTCTCTCTTATCTAAAAGAACAATTTCGTTCCTTCAACCGTCCACAAACAAATCCCGTCGTCAAGCCTTCCGTTGTCAAACGCTAATTACAATCCCGTAATTATCTCTTCTCTGCTACCTAGGAAGAACTATTTCCTTTTTTTACCGTCGGTTTTTCCTTAAATTTCGTCATCACTTAACGATGCTATCAATCAGCAGTAGCTAACCCCTCAATCAAGTGCACCTCCGCGCTCCCAGGAGGACCTAAATCCCGCGCTGCCCCAGCTCCTCGGCTCGATAGCAAAATTCCGTCACCGCCGCCGCCGCCATCAACCTCCCTCCTCTCCGGCACTACTGCTCTCTTGGCCGCTTCCCCATGCTCCATGAGCAACCGACGCCGCGAGCTTCCCCAGCAAGCACCGCCGCCACCAGCTTCCCCAGCAAGCACCGCCGTGGCAGGCTTCCACACGCAGGGGCGCCGGGAGGTGTACCCCATCGCGCCGGCGCCAAACTGGTGAGACCTCAACGCTCCTGGCACCACCTAAAAGCCCCCAATCCCGGTCACCCCTCCCACTTCATCCTCTGTCGCCGGCGGCCGGCTACTTGGCGGCGCCCCGGCGTTCATGTACCGCGCGCGGGTGAGCACATTTGTAGATTTTCCAAACCAAAAACCTCCAACCGCGCCCGTCCGACTGGTTCTGTATGGATAGACCCACCGCGGGCCTGCTCCAACATGTCGTCCGTGACCCATCAATCCTTCACTCTCCATCTCTACATAGGCCTCCCCTCACCCACCATTGTTGCCACCAAGTGTAGGCTTAAGGCGGTGCCAGCGAGCAGCTTAGTGACGACTATAAGCGGGAGATTGCCGTCTGGTTCCTCCCTAACGCCCCCGCCGGTGAGATCCACGGCGTCGCCAAAGGCAACTGTCACCTTCACCCCCTCCTCCTCCATTTGATCCCAGTTTCACTATTTTTTACCCAGGAGTTAATTGGATAGTGAGACTGAATAATCCAACGACAATAGGCAACAGTATTATGCTTCGCTGGTTTCCTCCACAAGATTGGATATCGGATTTTTCTCTCACTTTCTTCTATAATTACAAGATTGAGGCCTGCAGCAGACGAGGTGCTTCCTTCAGTATATATTGAGGAGTTTAGGTACATTATCTCTGCTACTTTGTATTGCTCATTTCTTCATTGCCCATATTATATTGGTAGTGATCTGTACTTATTTGTTTCATACAGGAATTCTGTAGATGTTGAATTGTCCAAATATGTTGGTGAAGCTTATCCAAGAGGTGTGTGCGGAAAGGAAATAGAGGAACTAGGTGCTGACTTTGGTTTGGCAACAGTAATTTCCGTTGGTGAAAACTCCTGGTATGTTATCTGAGCTGCGTCTCTGTTGTTGTAAGGAAATTACCTTGTTTACTTTAATCCTGCACCTACGATAGTGGATTTGGTCTTGATTATGATGATGCCTAAAGGTTTTGTTGGTCTGACTTGTATTGACGTATGCTTGCGTTTCAATTCTTCATCGGCATATTAGAGATCCCTACTTATATAGAGAGTTTGTAGAGACTTAAGTTTTTAACTTAGCATCCTTGTATTCCTTCAGAACCTACTTCCAGGATGCAACTTTGCTTCGGCAGCTCTGTATGCGATGTTCGAGCTTGAGAATTCTGACACCAATCTCAGAAAGCAACACGGTATTAATTTGGATTACAAGGTACCACATCATTGTAGGTTGCATGCTTGCACTGGAAATCTATATCTGAATCTATAACTGTGATAATTTGAAGACATTTCATCAATCCGTAATGTCTGCATTTAAACCAATTTTTTACATAGGTTAATTTTACTTCATCACAATCTCTTAATTGGGAATTTTGCAGAGAAGTTTGTTGTCTTGGAACTTACTTTGTTGCCTGGCAAACACAAATTACATATTGCTTACTTGAGTGGTACATAAGTTTCACTCACCTACGAGAAGAAATACTCATGTGTAAATGTGTGTGCATTTCTTCAAACTGTGTATGCTCATGTAAATATATTAACCAAATTTTATAAGATGTCCTCACTAACATGCACTTGGTGTTTTTTTGTTTGTAATATCTCCGATTAGAAATATCTATCAATTTGAGCATAGTGAAGGTTATATATTCAGTGGGGAAATCACATAGGGTACACTCCATCTTTGTCTCTAGAAAATATATACTCTGAATTTTGAAATACTTCAATTAGTGTCAAACAGGACCCAGTTTAGCACGATAACGATATCGTTGAAATTATCCACATTTATGTATCTTGTTGCTCGGTTTCTTGGGAGTTGCATGTGAGTCTCCATCGTCTTCTGCCATCTGGTTCCACGACAGGTATGCGTTGAAACTTGCTACGGAAGGTCTCCATATCTGGAAAAAAAAAATCCGGGAAGGCGTTTACCATGTTCGATGAGTAGGTTGTTTAGTTATTCAAGATCTGTCCTTTCTTAAGCATTGAGTATTGTCGCCGACCTAAACATCTTTCTCTTACGGCAATGTCCCTTACGAGCGGGTGAGAACTGTCGGTTTCATGTCTTTTTCAGAATTTTGAAACTGTAAGTTACAGGTGGTATAAATCCTTGTGGTTGGAATCCAGGTAGACTTTTTGTGATTGAATCCTTGCTATCTGCCAATCTGTGTAGGAAGCGTTTTGCAACAACTCAGATTTGTAATTGGAGCGGTTTCCACTATTAACAAATATTCTGAATTACCATGATGTAAAAATACAATTGATGTTTCTAACCCTGAATCTACCATGATGTCGTCCATTCTTATGATGCTTATATTCTGTTACAGACATACCCCCCCCCCCCAAACGTACTATAGGAGTATCTCTAGAATCACATGTACGGAAATTTGCCACAAAGTCTCACTTATGTAATTATCAGTGTTGCAAGTAAATTTTAGGCGATATTTTCATTACAGTGGAGCGTTAGAGAAGCTCACAATTTTTAGCACGTGGGTTTGTTTGGAGCACCAATTTGTTACAGGGTCTGATCGATGAAGCTTACAACCGCTGACGCCAAGTCAAGGTACCATCTATTAAGTCTGGATGCACTTCCTTTCCATAATCTGTAAGGCCTGACCATAAAAAATAATCAGAACAGCTCAGTTCTACGTTCTCAAGAAGAAGCCACATGTAGCCGACGCTAAGTTCATAGCCCCGTCGAGAGGTGGCAGCAGGAGGAGTGCAAGATACGAGCAGGCTACCGATGCCATGCAGAGGAGCTTCAAGAAGCGTGGAACACATGGTTTTGGATGTACGTGCTTGGCCGACCTTGTTGTCGAACTCGCCAGTGCTCGAGGTAGCAAGGAAAAGCGGAAGTGATGGCGGTGTTAAAGGATACCGGAACGCCAGTCCAGATTATAAGATGTCCTCCCTGATATATCCAATTAGATATATATGTTAATTTGTGCACACTAAAAGTTAAATATCCACTGAGACAAACCATATGGTGTTGAAAAAGATATGCTTTTAAATTTGAAACAATTAATTTAGTGTAAGGCAGGTCATTTTAACAGCTCAATAACAATTTCACTGGTATTATAAATATTTGTGTATGCTGACCCCTGGCGGATTTTTTTGGAAATTGCATGACATGTCTTTAATATGACAAGAATTCGTCGGTGAAGTCTTTGGCATCGCCCGTGCTGGAACGGATGTTCCAACGGGTGTGCGCATCTACATCATGATTTCTCCCCGAACGATTTATCCGTATTCCCCACTCCCTGATCTTGTATTGAGGTGAATGTCTAAATGAAGTGGGGCAACACACGTCTTTTTTGGCGCAGAGCACGCACTGAATCCGGTCAATTTCTGTGACAATGAGAACTTAACACAGATGTTTTTCTCACTCGTTGCAACGCACAGGCATATTACTAGTTATAGTTATAAATGGGTTGAAAATATGTTTGTAAATAGATTTGATAAGAAGGAATATTTTCTCTTTATAATAAAAACTAGATTTGGAATAGGTTTAAGGTTTATGGAAGAAAGTTTCTTTGGGTTCCAAATTCCAATTTCATTGAGATGTGTATTGTTTTGTTTGGTTTCTTGCACATCATTTGGTTTTTGGTGACTTGTTTAATATGAAAACAAAAGTTTCAAATTTTGTGATTTTTGAGTTTCTCCAAAAATCAGGGATGTTACACCGATAGGGCATACATCGACGGCCACCGTCGGCCTATCCCTGCGCCGAATGGGAAGGGATCTACGCCGACCGGATCGGCCCGTCGGCATATTGAGTGCTAGCTATAGCCCCAACTTACCACTGGCAAAGCGAATAGCGTGTTGGCCAGCGCTATTACTGCTGGGAAGCCTTTTTGTGGTTCGCCAGAGCTACGACCCTATCGCTGGCGAACCAACTATTTCGTTCGCCAACCCTAGTAGTGTGCCTAGGGGCGCGCGGCGCAACGCACCGTTGGCAGGAAGAATAGATCGATTGCGTTAACAAATCTCGGTGTCGTCATCGTGTTGTGATTGCTTGGTCCTAGGTAGATCGATTGTGTGTCTACGATTTGTAATAAGTGGTATCAGAGCAAGGTCGAAGGGCATGGAAGTTGATCTAGAGGAGCTCCTGGTTGAGGTTTTATCCGTGCATGGCCCCGAAGATTTAAAGTTGTCAAGCTAGTGGATTTTGGCGTGTTCGAGTGTCCATGACCGGAGAATCGCATGCTGCGGCAGAATCGTTTTGCGAAAACCGATTTGGAATAGCTAGGGAGACGGACAAGTCATGGATAAGAATAGCAAATCACAAGTCAACATGAATAATCAAGGGCAGAAAAAGACGGAAAGAATCGCGATGGGGCAGCAAGAGAAGCAATGGGATGCTAAAGTGCACATGAGCGGATTGATCTAATTTAACCATGTAAGCGGCGGCGGGGCAACGCGTGACACGCGTGCAGCGAGCCAGGACAACGCGACAACAGGGGCGTATGTACCGGGCCGGAAGCAGCCGGCCGGAGTGGCATGCAGATTGGATCGATGAGCAGCGTGTATGCTGGGCAGCAAAGAAGCGTGCAGTATCCAGGCAAGGATAGGAACATGGTCTCGTAGAGTTTGCATGCAGGGGCCCTTAGCAAATGCCAAACGACAGGAATAATGGAGATTTGTTACTTGAAAAATAAAATCTTCATCATGGTGATTTGTGCATGCCCGGTGTGGCAACATGGAAAAGAGAAAAAACATTGGTAGTTGTGATGCACGTCCTAGGTGCACCATGTGAGCTACCGGAAGCAATTTCCTCATGTTTTGTTGCCCAGTTTTGCACGTGTTTTACCAGAAGGTTGTCAGATTGGCGATGCGGTGGACCGCGTCCTAGAGAATCATGCATATACGGGGCGTTGAAAGTACACAACAATATGGCGGGTGGACTAGACGCAGGGTAAAGCATGGTTGCAGCTGAACAAATACGGCTGGGTTGGACTGGACAGTCTGACCGGACAGAAGACGGTGAAGATCGGCGATGACGACATAGCAGCGTGAGGGCTGATGGTGTCCAGATTCTGTGGCGTCGAAACACGTGGCGAATGCCTAAGGGCTGCGTGCTTTGACATGACGATGGCGCGGAGTTGATTCAAGAATGTGTACACATGGAAACTTGAAGTCGGTGGGGCGTGGGGTGGACTGATCATCTACCGTGGATCCATGTTGAAGGTGGAGCTGGAGTCTGATGATTCCACTCAGCTGATGGAGGGGCTACGGCATAAGAGCGGAGAGTCGAAGCCTAGTCAGCGGGAAGGCGAGAAACACGTTGGTCGGACTAAACGTCATGGTTCGAGAGATGCGTGGCACTCGGCATCGGTCGGGTATGACTGATGGTTATCTGCAGTGGGGTCTGAGGTGGTGTGGGTTAGCGACACGATTGCGTATGCTTGACGCGGTAATAGCGGCGAGGCGTGCGGTAAGCACGGGACACGGTGACCGACTAGGCCACGGGCAGTCTGACATGAGGTTTGACATGAGTGCATGGGTTCTGAAGCAGTATTGGCGAGTACCAGATTCAAGTTGGTGACTAAGTCTACGGAGATTGATGTCAAGGGATGGACATGAGTCAGCACTGGGGAATTTGAGAAAGTGTTGGAAAGTCTATAATGTCGGAGGTTTGGAGAGTACATGGTCGTATATTCTGCGTTGTTCAGTGCACATGGCAAAGTGCGGGTTGAGAAGATGCAGAAGGAGACGAAGATGAGACAATTGTGAATTTGATTCAAAGTGACTAAAGAGCGACGGTGAAATTCCTTCAAGTTGAAAGTGCTTTCACGTAGACTAGTGGTCGGTATGTGATGGGGTCCAATGGGAAGAAGTGACTACAGCTGCAGGTGGAGTCATGTGAAATCTATGAGTAGCAGTGGAGCTCATGGAAGACAACTCAAGTCCGGAGTACATGGAGGTTTGACACATTGATAAATTCAAGGTGGTGGAGAATATTCGCCAAGGTGAAGTTTGTTGTATTTGTGTCGAATATTGTGTACGTGTTAGGCTACGTTTGGACTTGGAGTTGTAAAAGGTGTGGATAGATTACGAGTAGTGTTAGAGTCGAACTCTTGTAGTCTAGGTCTCCCATATAATGTGGGGGGTGCCACACAATGTAACTATGACGACTTGATAGCAGCAGGCGCGCAAGGGAAGCCGGCGACCAAGCCGGCCGGTGCAGCAGTATCAATGGGGAGGTGCGCCCGTTGTCATGCCCCGCAGATGTAGGCGAGTTCGCCGAACTGCGTTAACAAATCTCGGTGTCGTCATCGTGTTGTGATTGCTTGGTCCTCGGTAGATCGATTGTGTGCCTACGATTTGTAACACCCTAGGATAGTGTGTTGAGTTGTACGGTGTTGGGTCGCCTGCTCTCAGACTTGTACATAAACTCTCTTTTTCTATCATTGAATCGAAACACAAGGCTTTTGCGTTTTCGCGAAAAAAAACGTGTCGTTGTACATCCATGTTGAATTATATGCATAGATGCTTTCCTACCATTGATAGTAAACATGTCCCTGCTTCGGCTAAAGAATCATCTAGGCTCCCATTCCTTCATTGGTTTGTTGTAGATATACATTTGATGGATTTGGCAATATATCGATATTTTGTCGGGGGTTGAGGCTAGGGCCAATGTCCTTTTGGCTTTTTTTTTTGTAACTGGGAAGAGTCCCGAAGGACCCAGACTCTGTATTAATTAGGCGGTGGGTACAGAAACACAAAAAGGACATGGAAAAAAGAGGAAATTACAAGTAGGTCCTTGAGTCTAGCACAGAGCACCCTAATGACGAACACGGAAACGCGATCCGGTCCTTGAACAAATCCGCCATGAAACTGCAACGAGGCACAGCCATCTTCCTCAGCGCCGGGGACGGGACCACTTGGGCCAAAGGAGACACCTCTTGCCATGCCTAGGCAGTTGAAGATCCTCACGAACTGGAGGAAGAGCATGCTCGAGACGAAGTCGAGCTCGGCGAGGCCATCCTCATGGCCTAAGATAGCCATGGCCGAAAGCCAAAGCTTGGGAATCGCCGAAAACCACACAGAGTCTTGATCTCTCTGCCAGAGGTCGCCCTTCTTCTTTCCCACGCTACCACAGCCGGTGAAGAGAAGCATAGAGACCTGCAAGACAAAGAGGTGGAGGCGGAGGCGCTTATTGGATGAGCCTGCTCCGAATCTCTGCTTCCTCAGCTTCCTCCATGGAAGCTTGTCGGAGAGCTTCAGCAGCAACCGCCCAGCGTCGCACCAGAGCGCCGAAACGGACGAACTCGATAGCATAGTCTTATTCTTCACAGAGATCACTCGAGCTGCATCTTCCACCCACAGCCACTCTTGCCACCAGAGCGTTGCGATAGAGGAGGCAAGACTCGAGCCAGCCCAGATCTGACCATGGAGATCGGGCTTCCTACTCCAAGCTACCACACAGGAAAACTTAAAACTTCTACTACTACTACTATCGACAGGGGTGCGCCTCGAACCTTCTCCATCTCTACTCCTAACAGCTATGCCGTCGGAGCATGTCCGGAGTTGGCCCTGGCCACCGTCGCCACGAGCGACTCTCAACGGGGGCTAGGAGGAGGGGTGGGGAACGGGGGGTCTCCTAATGTCCTTTTGGCTTGGAGAGCCCTTATTATACAATAGATAGAACTCTCCGTTGTTAGGCTAGGATATTTTGGGTCATTTATCGAATTGCCCACAGAGGGTCACTTGTACTCAGTTTTACCCCTAGTGCCGAATCGACCTCAGTTTTGCCCCTAGTCCGTGCGCAACCACTATGGAGAGGCTGGAACGGTAAGTTTGGAGTCGTGTCCGTTAGTTGAAGTGGGCCCGGAGGAGTCAGGCTCCGTTTGGCGAAGTGGGACCGCGTGGGACTGCCAGTTCGCTGAAACCGTCCGGAGCTTACAGGTGGGACCGGGCAGTTAGTTGACTAATCTGAATAGTCCACACCCGAGCTTCCCGCCACAACCGTCGTGCGCTGCCGCCCAATTTAGTTGCCCCGCCGTCGTGCGCTGCCGCTCTCGCCGCCGCCACCTCGCACCAGCACCTGCTGCGCCACGAGCACCTGCGGCACCACCACCACCTACGGCACCACCACCACCTGCTCCGCCGCCACCTTCCTCAGCCAGCGCGCCACCGCCACCACACCTCGCCACCTGTGTCGCAGCCAGCAGCACGCATTTGCGCCGCCAGCACCACCTGCACCACCTGCACCGCCGCGGCCGTTCCGCGTGGCCACCTTCTTCACCGCCGGGGCCGTCCTGCGACGCCGCTGGTGGGGCGCTCGTTCCACCACTCTGCCCGCCACCTGCTCGACGAAATGGATAGGAATGAGAGCGGCCGCGCCGTGGGGCCGGAGACACGCCGCGTCCACGATTGGGTTCCCATTGGGTAAGTACTGAGCTTTGAATTATCGATTAGACACGGATGCCATTGATTTGCCGCTGATTGCGTCTCTGTTTTCGTGGGTTAGGATGGAGTTGCGGTCTGCTTTCTTGGTGCACGTTAGAAGAGAGCGCTACATCGTCGATGCAGACAGTAAGAAGAAATACCAAGGAGGTTTCAATTATTCGGTCCCAATGGATTGTAACTGGAGTTTCAGACAATTTGGGGAGATAGTTTGCAGCCCATATCCTTGGGGTTTGCATGATGAAGTGGAATTTAGATACTTTGATGGGGGAAAAGATTGGATCCAAATTAGTAATGATGAAGAGCTCGCTACCATGTTTGCTAAGCATACGGAGGCAGAGAATTTTAATGTGAAGCTGCAAAATGATGTGGTTGTGCCGGCAGTTGTGGCGGGTTCATCTTTTGTGGCAGGACCATCACGTCGTACTGCCAACTCCAGCCAGAACAGTTCAAAACCAGCTCGACGTGGTGGCTCGACAAGTGTGGGCACTGGGAAAAGAAGGGTTCAAGTCGCTGTGGAGGAGGATGCCTGCATGTCTGCGGATGATGAAGAGAGGCTATATCCTGATGTTATTAGGAATTTAAGACAGACACCTCGGGTTGAAATCCAATATCAGTCTGACAGTGACGATGACGAAGAGGAAGAGGAAGACCGGACACCTGTTGAATGGAACCCTGCGAACCCTCTTATGGAAGAAGGTTGCATTTTTACTTCCATGGCTGAGTGTAAAAATGCACTTGTGACGTACTGCATCAAGGTAGAACGTGCCTTTGTAGTTGACAAGAGCGATAAAAGGCGCTACACCGTGCACTGTGTGGCTGAAGATTGTCAATGGAGGATGCACGCATCTAAAATGCGGGGCAGCACCAATGTTCAGGTAAAAGTGAACCCTTTTCCCCACACATGCGAAGAATCAACCCTTAGGAAGCAAACAATCAGCAGAGCCAAGTCAAGATGGGTGGCGGATGAAGTAAAAAGATGGGTGGCAGAAAACCATCAAGTGAGTGCAAAGCAATTGCAGAAAAACATCAAAGACAAGTACAAGATAGATTTACCATACATGAGGGTGTTCAGTGGTAAAAACAAAGCATTGGAATCTATCCATGGTAACTGGAATGAAAGTTTTCAGTTGTTGTATGCATTCAAAGCTGAAGTGGAGAGGGCAAGCCCAGGGAGTGTTGTTGAAATTGATCACCACGCCGTGGATTACACATTGAAGAAAGTGACAAGGACCAAGCAATGCTTTAGGAGGGTTTTTGTGTGCTTTGAAGCTTGCAAAATGGGTTTTTTGGTAGGCTGCAGGCCTTATTTGGCTATTGATGCTACTTTTCTCACAGGGAGGTTTAAAGGCCAGCTAGTAGCAGCTTGTGCAGTTGATGCACACAATTTTGTTTTTCCAGTTGCCTACGGTGTGCTGGAGACAGAGTCTGAGGAGAGCTGGACATGGTTTTTGCAGAATCTGCGCCGGGCTATTGGACATCCCAATGGATTGGTAATCCACACAGATGCATGCAAAGGTTTAGAAGTGGCCGTGGATAATGTGTTCCCAGGAGTAGAGCACAGGGAATGTATGCGTCACCTTGCTGCAAATTTTGTGAAGAAATTCAAAGGAAAGTTTTATACCGATCATTTATGGCCTGCATCTTTGACTTGCAGTGGCAGGAAGCACAACTACCACATGAGGCAGTTGTACACAAAAGAGAAAGTGAAGGAATACTTGGAAACACACCACTCGAAGCTATGGTCTAGAAGCCAATTCAGTGAATTGAGCAAAGTTGACTATGTGCACAATAATCTTGCAGAATCTTTCAACTCAACGATCCGGAAACATAAGGATCTTTATTTGGCTGATTTGCTTGACAAGATAAGGATAGATTACGCCGAGAAATTTCATTTCCGTCTTGAAATAGCTAATGCAAAATTCATGGGCCACATTATTATCCCGGATGTGATGAAGGAGTTGAAGCAGAAAACTTTGGGCTTGACTATGAACATGAGATTTGTCTCGGATACCAAATCAGAGGTATCATTCTTTGATAAAAGTGACAAAGAATGGAGATATCCAGTGGATTTAGAAGCGAAAACTTGCAGTTGTAGGCAATGGCAGATAACTGGTTTGCCATGCATTCATGCCTTGTTTTTCATCACTTCTCTCACAGGTCCAGCAGGGGATATACAGCAGTATGTCCATGATTACTACTCTGTAGCAATGTTCAGAGCCACATATGCACATGCCTTGCCTGCTTTGGAGGGAAAACAGCAGTGGGATAGAGTGGACCCTGGATTCAAACTTTGTGCTCCGGTTCTGAAGAGAGCTGCAGGTAGACCGAGGAAGAGTCGACACCGACGTCGCAGTGAAGGTGGAGGTGGAGCGAGGGTGCGTAAGTGCACAAGGTGTGGTGGGACCGGTCATTTCGGCAAATATTGTGATAACGCAGTCGATCCAGGGTTTGGAGAGAGTATGCCTGATGAAACTGATGGTCAGCACCCGGATGCATCATTTCAATATGATGATCAACAGCAAAATGATGATGAACAGCCGGATGAAACATTTGAAAATGATGTTCAGCAGTCAAGTGATTCAGATGATGCTCCAGATGCTCCAGCTGATTATTCATATGATGATCAAGTACATGATCCAACTGATTATTCATATGATGATCAAGTCCATGATGCTCCAGATGCTCCAGATGCTCCAGATGCTCCAGCTGATCCGCTGGATGCTCCATTGGATGATTCTGCCATGATCTCACAAGTTTCATTGGATGCTCCATTGGATGATTTTGCCATGGACACACAAGTTTCAGTAGATGGGTATGTTTTGTATTTTATTTTTCATTTTTTTTTTTTTTATTTTTTTTTTTATTTATCATGATCCTTTATGTTTTGTACAGATCTGGTGTAGTTTCAAAGAAGAAAGCCAAGGTACCGACTACCAAGAGGAGAAGACCAGAAGCTGTGAGCAAGATGAGCACAAGGAGCAAAGCGCCACCAAAACAGCCAAGGATCACAAAGAAGCCCCGACGCTATTTGGACTAAGTTCGTGTTGTATTTCTGTTGAATAATGTTGTATTTATGTTGACTGGTGATGTATCTAAGTTAGAACATAGTTGGATGATGTTTGAATAATGTTTGTATCTAAGTTGAGAAATGTGCTTCAAATGAGGTGCGAAGCTAGGGTAAACACCCCCGTTTGTAATTTCATGAAAAATTCTACCTTGTCAAAATTATCCAAATAAATTTGAGGAGCAACTATATCGCAAATAACAACATGGTGCGTTGGATTCATGTCATTTTGTTTTTTTTTGAATTATTTATGCTCATTTCAAACCATCGCTATATTCTCATGAGAAAAGTGCTTCAAATGAGGTGTGAAGCTAGGGTAAACACCCCCATTTGTGCTTCAACAATTTTTGGCATCTCGTCTACATCAGCCAAATTAATTTCCTACACAACTATTGTACATATATAGTGTAAATCTGAAGTTTCGTTATGTTTTCAATAATTTTTCTATTTTTTTTTAATATTTTATTTAAATAACATGGTTTAATAGAAAATTCATATATAAAACAGATAAAAATCATCGCTCTAGTAAATATGAAGTTTCATTATGTTTTGAATAAGGGTATTCTTCTATTTATTTTATTTAAATAACAAGGTTTAATACTTAACAGCAAAGAAATCATATGTAGAACATATAGAAACCATCCATCCATGTGGCCAACGGACCAACCAATCAGAGCGCAGAACGAGCGTCTCGCGGATCGCTGTGACTGCGAGCGCATCCGTCCGATGCACGATTCCTTCTAGAAGGCGTCGATCCAACAGCCCAGGTCGAATCTCTGTGTTTCCTTCTAGAAGCTTTTCGGCTGGTCAAACAGAGGGTTGACCAAGCTTGAAATGAGCATAAATAATTCAAAAAAAATCGAAAAAATATATTGGCGACGCACATAGTAGTGTTATGTCATATAGTAACGAGAAAAAAATATAAACCTGTCTTATAAAGAATGGAACGAAAAAACCTTGTGTAACATATGATATCTTGAACAGTCTAGTAGAGAGTTCAAGATAATGAGATGAGTTTCAAACCTTTTGAACTCAAATAAGGTCAAAATCTCACCAAAGCTTCATTTTGGTGTGACTAAGAAAGATCCAAAGTTATTTTTTCATTTTGATGTTTTAAACTTGTTTTATTTACGATTTTCGATTAAAACCATTATTATTCAAAAGAAAATAAATAATACGAATATTCATCCAATAAATTTTTGGGCTTCGGAATTGCATTATATAGGTCTAATACAAGTCTAGTAAAAATATAAATATGATTTATAAACATTAGAACGAAATCCATCACTAAAATGAGATTCCTCGAATACAAGACTAGAGATTTGAAAGAATAAGAGGTGGAAACACCGTGAATCTTCCGAAGAGGTGGGTTCTACCTTTTTGTTTTGTGTTCCTATGGGCTATCCTAGCACAACCAAGCAAATAGTTCCACATTGCTACCCCATTTCGACGCTGTTACCGCGTGTTTCCGTATAAGTCCGGTATTTCTCCAGCGGGGCTAGGGTTTCGCCGGGAGGGGGGCTACGGAGCGTATGGATCCCAACACAAGCCAGGGGGTGCCATACCATGTTAGTATAGGTGTGTTGTGTGCTTTGTATGTCCAAGATTGCTCTCTGGGGTGTGACCCGGCTTCACCGGCATCCACTTCTCTCTCGTAGGCGAGTATAGGGCTGAAACTACCGTATCGGACCAAACACCGTGAATCTTCCGAAGAGGTGGGTTCTACCTTTTTGTTTTGTGTTCCTATGGGCTATCCTAGCACAACCAAGCAAATAGTTCCACATTGCTACCCCATTTCGACGCTGTTACCGCGTGTTTCCGTATAAGTCCGGTATTTCTCCAGCGGGGCTAGGGTTTCGCCGGGAGGGGGGCTACGGAGCGTATGGATCCCAACACAAGCCAGGGGGTGCCATACCATGTTAGTATAGGTGTGTTGTGTGCTTTGTATGTCCAAGATTGCTCTCTGGGGTGTGACCCGGCTTCACCGGCATCCACTTCTCTCTCGTAGGCGAGTACAGGGCTGAAACTACCGTATCGGACCAAACACCGTGAATCTTCCGAAGAGGTGGGTTCTACCTTTTTGTTTTGTGTTCCTATGGGCTATCCTAGCACAACCAAGCAAATAGTTCCACATTGCTACCCCATTTCGACGCTGTTACCGCGTGTTTCCGTATAAGTCCGGTATTTCTCCAGCGGGGCTAGGGTTTCGCCGGGAGGGGGGCTACGGAGCGTATGGATCCCAACACAAGCTAGGGGGTGCCATACCATGTTAGTATAGGTGTGTTGTGTGCTTTGTATGTCCAAGATTGCTCTCTGGGGTGTGACCCGGCTTCACCGGCATCCACTTCTCTCTCGTAGGCGAGTACATGGCTGAAATTCCCGTATCGGACCAAACACCGTGAATCTTCCGAAGAGGTGGGTTCTACCTTTTTGTTTTGTGTTCCTATGGGCTATCCTAGCACAACCAAGCAAATAGTTCCACATTGCTACCCCATTTCGACGCTGTTACCGCGTGTTTCCGTATAAGTCCGGTATTTCTCCAGCGGGGCTAGGGTTTCACCGGGAGGGGGGCTACGGAGCGTATGGATCCCAACACAAGCTAGGGGGTGCCATACCATGTTAGTATAGGTGTGTTGTGTGCTTTGTATGTCCAAGATTGCTCCCTGGGGTGTGACCCGGCTTCACCGGCATCCACTTCTCTCTCGTAGGCGAGTACAGGGCTGAAACTACCGTATCGGACCAAACACCGTGAATCTTCCGAAGAGGTGGGTTCTACCTTTTTGTTTTCTGTTCCTATGGGCTATCCTAGCACAACCAAGCAAAAAGTTCCACATTGCTACCCCCTTTCGACGCTGTTACCGCGTGTTTCCGTATAAGTCCGGTATTTCTCCAGCGGGGCTAGGGTTTCGCCGGGAGGGGGCTACGGAGCGTATGGATCCCAACACAAGCTAGGGGGTGCCATACCATGTTAGTATAGGTGTGTTGTGTGCTTTGTATGTCCAAGATTGCTCTCTGGGGTGTGACCCGGCTTCACCGGCATCCACTTCTCTCTCGTAGGCGAGTACAGGGCTGAAATTCCCGTATCGGACCAAACACCGTGAATATTCCGAAGAGGTGGGTTCTACCTTTTTGTTTTGTGTTCCTATGGGCTATCCTAGCACAACCAAGCAAATAGTTCCACATTGCTACCCCCTTTCGACGCTGTTAACGCGTGTTTCCGTATAAGTCCGGTATTTCTCCAGCGGGGCTAGGGTTTCACCGGGAGGGGGGCTACGGAGCGTATGGATCCCAACACAAGCTAGGGGGTCAACGCACTGTACCAACTATCTCTAAAAATGTCTACAAATGACATGGCCGAGTAGTGCAGACAGCACCCGTCTAGACTATTGTACATGCACTAAAAATAGAGGGAACCCGATCCTCTTACTTTGCCCACCTTATGTTCTCTGACTTTCTCCCATGACACGTGGGTCCGGTGTGTGATGGGCTCCATTTGTCAGTGACCTAAAGTCAGAGGATCGCGTCTCAGCGTCTGCAGGCCGTTGACGCCGTAGTTTGCATGCATGGACTCTATCTGCACCGTTCCTTACGATCAAACGGTCGAAAATGACGCAGGTGCATGGACGTGGTGTTTTGGCTCAATGTAACTGCATGCAACAACGGACACTGTCTACTGGGGCCCCGTTCACCAGCCCGGTGCATGCACGCCTCGTTTGTTCGGAGTAAACAACACGTGGCAGAAGAAGAAAAGATCGGGTGAACGTCGAGTCGCATTTGCAGCAGCCCTGCACGCCTCCTTTCAGAAACACAAGTCGCACTACAAAAAAAAAAAAAAAACACAAGTCGCGTCGCATTTGCAGCGACGCAGCCCTCCACGCCTAGTTTTCAGAAGATACGCATCAATGCATATGCAGCGAGGCAGGATTTGGCGTGAGACTTTGGATTTCTTCTCTACACGCATGCAACGTCAAATCATTTTGACTCCCTGAGCGCTCAGTCCTATACCTAGGCCTGTTCCACCACCGCATTGACCATGCATCGACTGTACTTTCCACACTGCATCCTACTTTCACACAGTTTGCTTCATCTACCTTCTACCCCAATAAATTCACGTCTCATCGTGACTTTAAATAGCCCGTTTCTCCTCCACCATCTTCTCATCACTCTCCATCCTTTTGCCTTCTCATCTCCTTTCAAGCCCCGAACACAATGTCTTCCTACTCTCTCCCCTCAAGCCCAGAGTCCGTCGCCGACGAGGACAACCACCCCAAGGCTCGGCCTTGGTACGAGCCCGAGTGGACGCCGGAGGAGATGGGCCTCGTGCCCGTCGAATCTCCCAAAAGGGAGAGATCGCCGTCCACCGACGTCCCCGACAGCGACGAGCCCGCCGCCGACGCCAACAACCTCTCCCCCAAGACGAAGAAGCGCCGCCTCAAGAAAGAGGAGCGGCTGGAGAAGAAGGAGATCGAGAAGGAGGAGAAGAAGGAGGAGGAGAGGGAGGAGAAGGCTCTCCGGGCCCGCATCAAGAGGGCCCGTGAGAACGACATGGATAGGTTGCGGCAGGCGAACCACCGCGCCCGGATCGACGACGAGATCAAGCTCAGGGCGGCGGACTGGAAGGGGCAGTGGAAGAAGTAGGCCAACCGCCGGCGGTTGGCCGGATGGCCGGAAGGGCGCCCGCATGCATGCAGCGGGCGGTTAGGGTTTAGGGCTAGCTAGGCCTTTTTTTTTTTTTTTTAGTAGATGTAACGGGCCCCACTAAATATATGTAAAGTGGGGCCAATATTATCCATATATATAATATCCATGTTTAATTATGTTTGCCAATTAATTTATTTTTAAATTCTATTTGCCCAAATGAAGTCAATGTTTATATTATATTTGTCCCCCCTTTTAAATTGAGTTGAGCACAGTATATTTTATATTATTAATACGAATAATTTGATGGTTTAATAAATGGATAATGCGTAGTCTGCATGTAGTGATTAATAAATATAAATTTTCTTTTTTTTGAAGAAAATTAATAAATATAAATGGATAACGTGTAGTCTACATGTTGACATTGGGCCTCATGTGACATTGGGCCGCAAGGAACGGTCAACAGGTGGGGCCAGGTGGGGCCCACATGCAGCACCAACCGTCAATAGCTGGAGCACACAAACCGCGCCAACGCTCAACTGCTGGGGCCCACAGGCCGCGCCAACTGTTCTATGTTGGGTCCCACAGGTCAGGATTCTAACGGGGGGCTGGAAGTAACGGTGGAAGCCGCCAAAGCAGTCCTTGCGCACTGACTAGGGGCAAAACTGAGGTCGATTCGGCGCTAGGGGTAAAACTGAGGTCGTGGTGCCAACTGAGGGCACCTTGTTAATTATCCCGGATATTTTTGGCATCATAAGATTTTCAGATTCTTTCAGGATACGCTTTGTGTCGTGATATGTTCTATGTGCGTCATCATTCCGTGCCTATGGATTATCGGTCAAATTTCCCCTGCATGGTAAATTGTAAAGCAAAAAGGTCGAGCAGTTTTTCAAATTAACCTCAACTTATCTCGCCCCCAGCAGATTTTTCAACAAACACGACCGAGCCCGCCACAGGGTCGTTGACCCCTCCTCCATCCTCTCCTGATGTTCTGTACGCCCGGCTTTACCCAGGCAGTCCTTCTAGAAGCCGCATATCATCTGCCTCGGTAACTCGCAGGTCTACCTGTTACACTCCATGTTCAATCGCTTCATCCATTCCTGAGCAAATGGTCCCTACATAGTGGAAGACGTCCAGGTCTGGTTGTGATACGTTGTGTTGAAGGACACCGCCGCCGAATATTTTTGGGCTTGATTCAGCTGCTGCCCCTAGGAACTACCCGCTCACTACGGGAGAAAACCTCTTTGACGTGTGCCAACTTCATACGGCAAAGGCTACAAAACACACAACAAAGCCTTTGCCGTGTGCTTTTCATCGGGCCACACGGTAAAAAGTACACGGTAGCGATTTGCACGGTGAAGACCTCTTTGCTGTGTATATATCATCGGGGACATGGAAAAGACCTCAAGTGGGCCCCACCATCACTTGGACACATACAAAACGGAAATGGGAACCAGGTGGGGCCATGTCAGTTTTTGCCGTGTGCTAGCACACGGCAAAGTACTGGCACACACTACTACAGAAAACGCTATAGGAGGCGTTTTTTTTTTTGCATTCGAGGCGTATATATAATGCGCCTCCAGCACCAAGCCTCGCGTATTTGGTTATGCGAGGCACATCTAATATGTGCATCCTATACCTGCATATAGGAGACGAATTACATTATGCGCCTCCTATATGCAGGTATAAGAGGCGCATATTAGATGCGCCTCGCATGTGTATACAAATGCGCCTCCTATAACTCCTCATATGCGCCTCCTATAACTCCCAATATGCACCTCCTATAACATTTTTGATTTTCAAAATTTGCAGAATTACTGCATAATCCAGAATACACAATATACAGGTATATAGATGCAGAAATACAGTACAACCACTGGTAGAAAATCGGCCTTCCATACGCCCCATTAGTCCCCAAAATAATCGAACCGCGACCAAAGGGGTCTTTAGTCGCGGTTCGGGAGGAGACCCGCGACCAACTGTCTGGGCCCAGCGCGCTCGGTCCACAGCTGGCGGACGGGAGGGGCTTTAGTCGCGGTTGGCCTGGCCAACCGGGACTAAAAGTCCTCAGGCTGGCCTGGCCAACCGGGACTAAAAGTCCTCAGGCTGGCCCGAAGGCCTTTAGTCGCGGTTGGCCAGGCCAACCGGGACTAAAGGCCCATCCCTATATAGGACTCAGCTCACTGCACTTAGGGCATCTCCAGCCGTTGCGCCCCCCCAGGGCCCAAAACGCCGCCGTTTTGGGGCCGCCGCGGCGCTAAACGGCGCTATTCTGGAACCTGGGGGGGCGCGTTTCCCATTCGCGTCCCGAGCCCAAGAACCGGCCCAAAACAAACGCAATTGCAAAACTAGTCGAATTTTATTGAAATTTGGAAAATGCGTACATATTCGGCGCGAATTTAAAGCTAGAACGAAAAACTTAAACTAAAACAAACTATTTAAGGCCTAGGCTGGCGGCGATCGCCTGGCTGTAGTCGCCGCCGTCGTCGTCGTCGTCGCTGGGGGCGTCGCCGGGGCGCCTGCTCCCCCCTGTCCCTCGTCGGCGCCGCCGCAATCCCACCTGCTCGCCTCGAGGGCTTGCTGGATCGCGTCCTCGTCGTCGGAGTCCGGGTCGAGGATGACGTACTCGGTCTCCTTCTGCGGCGGCGGGGGAGGGACGCGGAGGCGGGCCGCGTTGGCGGCGGCCTCACGCTCGCGCGTCGCCTTGCGCTGCTCGGCTTCAGCCAGCAGACGGCGCTGAAGTTCGAGCTCCGCTTCGGTGGTGTCCCGCAGGCTCCACCGAGCGGCGGTGTCGACGTCGAGTGGCTGCAGCGTGTCTAGCGACAGCTGCTCCGCGACCTTTTGGTCGGGCCACTCGGCGTCGTCGTCGCCGTCGTTCTCCGTCTTCGGGCGAACCACGCGTTCGAAGCGTGGCTCGCCGATGCGGAGCGCGCCGCCGCTGCGGCTGCGGGCAGGCGCTCCGGCGCTCAGAAAAGGGGGGGAGGTGGAGACAGAATGGCCGGCGGAGAAGGAAGACGTCGCGGTCGAGGAAGACGCGCCGGTCCGCCGTGCCACCCACGGTTGGGCGGCCTGCGGCGGCGGCATCTCCAGGCGCGGCTGGTTGCCGGCGTTGATGTGCTGGAGGACCTCCTCGAGGGTCCTGCCGGGGGCGCTCCACCAGAGGCGCCGCCCGTGGGCGTTGAAACGCCCGTCGACAGGGCCGTTCTCGTTCTCGGAGTCCACCTCCCGGTCGCGGCGTGTCGTGAGCCGCCCCCACCAGAACTCGTCCACGCCGGTGAGCGGGTAGTTCTGGGGGTTTGCCATTCCGTCTCGCATCTCGCGGATGGCGTGGCGGAACTCGGCGTCGGTGGAGGGAAGGGGAGGGACGGGGACTCCGCCGGCGCTGAGGGTCCAGCGGCTCGCCCCCGCGGCGGAGCTAGGAAGGCGCGTGTCCGACGGGCAAGGATAGCCCGCGGGGTACAGCGCCATCGCCTCGCTCCGGCGCAGGTTGTGGCGCGGGAAGCCGTTCGCCGTAGCTCCGTCCGACATCTTCGTGGAGAGAGGGGAGGAGGAGGGCGTCGAGAGAGGGGAGGAGGAGAGGTCGCCGGTGTGAAGAATGGTGGGGCGCGCCGCGCGGCCGGGGGGTTTTATAGCGCGGCGAGCGGCCGGGCATTTACTGCGCGTGCGCGTCCCCTCGCTGCCGCCCGCCACGCCATTACGCCGGCAACCTTTGGGCGGGGCGCATGCACTGGGCGGCCGCCATGCCATAAACGCCGGCAGCCTTTGACCGCGCGGTAGCCGAGAAGACGATCACGGGCGGTTCTGTTCCCGCGCTTTCTCGTCGCGTCGCTGACCGAGCTGGCCCACGCGCGCGGCCGCGCAGTTTCGCCCCCCCAGGCCGAACCCAGCGGGCTGGGTTTGGCCTGGGTGCCGCGGCGCTATTTAGCGCCGAAACGGCGCTATTTGGGCCTCTGGGGGGGCCGAGTGGTGAAGAAGCGGCGCTATTCGCCGCTTCCGCCGCGAAAAAAGCCCCCTGGGGGGGACGGCTGGAGATGCCCTTAGCCACATTTGGTGTCACTTCTATGCTTTTGGTTCACAAGGGGGTGGTGGGTTTGCTTTTGGTTCCTCCTATGCACACAAGGTGTTCGATGAAATGCCCGAAAGCATGAAACACACATGATATGAAGTGTCCGAGCCACACTTGAGCTTTGTCATTTATTTTTCCTCCGCGATCGCGGTTAGCAACTTGAACCTTTCATGATTTGTATTATTTATAGCTAGTTAGTTTAACAAATGCATGACGTTTGATTATATACTTTATATAATAATAATGCAGATGAATCGGCAATGGATGTACGATAACCGACTTTCCGGTGATTTCACTACGGGTTTGAAAGATTTCCTCGTAGTAGAAAATGCAAACAAGCACCGAGGTTTTATTATCTGTCCATGTGCTGAATGTAAGAATCAGAAGGGTTACTCCTCCTCAAGAGTCGTTCACATGCACCCGCTTCGGCACAGTTTCATGCCAAGCTATAATTGTTGGACCAAGCAAGGAGAAAAAGG
Source organism: Alopecurus myosuroides (assembly GCA_028641055.1). Classification (NCBI taxonomy): domain Eukaryota; kingdom Viridiplantae; phylum Streptophyta; class Magnoliopsida; order Poales; family Poaceae; genus Alopecurus; species Alopecurus myosuroides. The sequence goes on along the minus strand of CM054063.1, from coordinate 111,653 downwards.
GGTTAGAATGAAAGAAGATGAAGAAGGGGATGATATCGATGTCAACTATCATGAGGCTTTCGGTGATACTTTCATGGAGATGATGCTGAAGGTGGGGAAGGGTTTGGTGAAGGTGAAGAAGAGGCACATGATGAGCCCGCTGATGATCTTGGTCGGACCATTGCTGATGCACGGAGACGCTGCGAAACTGACAAGGAGAGGGAGAATTTGGATCGCATGTTAGAGGATCACACGAAGTCGCTGTACCCACGATGCGATAATAGTTTGAAAAAGCTGGGCTGCACACTGGATTTGCTGAAATGGAAGGCACGGGAAGGTGTAGCTGACTCATCATTTGAAAATTTGCTGAAAATGTTGAAGAATATGTTTCCGAAGAATAACGAGTTGCCCGCCAGTACGTACGAAGCAAAGAAGGTTGTCTGCCCTCTAGGTTTAGAGGTTCTGAAGATACATGCATGCATTAACGACTGCATCCTCTACCGCGGTTAATACGAGAATTTGAATGAATGCCCTGTATGCACTGCATTGCGTTATAAGATCAGAGGCGATGACCCTGGTGACGATGTTGAGGGCGAGAAACCCAGGAACAGGGTTCCCGCCAATGTGATGTGGTATGCTCCTATAATACCACGGTTGAAACGTCTGTTCAGGAACAAAGAGCATGCCAAGTTGTTGCGATGGCACAAAGAGGACCGTAAGTCCGACGGGGAGTTGAGACACCCCGCTGATGGAACGCAATGGAGAAAAATCGACAGAGAGTTCAAAGATTTTGCAGCTGACGCAAGGAACATAAGATTTTGTCTAAGTACTGATGGCATGAATCCTTTTGGCGAGCAGAGCTCCAGCCATAACACCTGGCCCGTGACTCTATGCATCTACAACCTTCCTCCTTGGTTGTGCATGAAGCGGAAGTTCATTATGATGCAAGTGCTTATCTCCGAAGCAACCCGGCAACGACATCGATGTGTACCAAAGGCCATTAGTTGATGAACTTTTGCAGTTGTGGGGCAGACCTTGTGTACGTGTGTGGAATGAGCACAAAGAAGAGAAATTTGACCTACGAGCGTTGCTTTTTGTAACCATCAACGATTGGCCTGCTCCCAGTAACCTGTCGGAACCGACAAATAAGGGATACAAAGCATGCACGCACTGCTTACATGAGACTGAAAGTGTATTTTGGGATAATTGTAGGAAGAACGTGTACCTGGGTCATCGTCGATTTCTTCCCCGAAATCATAACGTAAGAAAGAAAGGCAAGCATTTCAACGGCACGGCAGATCACCGGCCAAAGCCTGCGGAACGTACTGGTGCTGAGATATTTGATATGGTCAAGGATTTGAAAGTCGTCTTTGGAAAGGGTCCTGGCGGACAATCAGTTCCGCTGGAAGTTGACGGGCAAGCACCCATGTGGAAGAAGAAATCTATATTTTGGGAGCTACAGTATTGGAAAGTCCTAGACGTCCGCTCTGCAATCGACGTGATGCATGTTACGGAGAATATTTGCGTGAACCTGCTAAGCTTCTTGGGCGTGTATGGGAAGACAAATGATACAAAGGAAGCACGGCAGGACCAGCAACTTTTGAAAGACCCAGATGACCGGCATCCGGAATGGTTTCAAGGTCGTGCCAGCTGCGCTCTTACCAAAGAAGAGAAGGTCATTTTTTTGAATGCCTAAGCAGTATGAAGGTCCCATCTGGCTTCTCGTCGAATATAAAGGGAATAATAAACATGGCGGACAAAAAGTTCCAAAATCTGAAGTCTCACGACTGCCACGTGATTATGACGCAATTGCTTCCGATTGCTTTGAGGGGGCTCCTACCGGAAAATATTCGAGTAGCCATTGTGAAGCTATGTGCGTTACTCAATGCAATCTCTCAGAAGGTAATCAGTCCAGAAGAGCTACCACGGTTATAGAACGATGTGGTCCAATGTCTTGTCAGTTTCGAGTTGGTGTTCGCACCATCCTTCTTGAATATTATGACGCACCTCCTGGTCCACCTAGTCGAAGAGATTTCCATTCTCGGTCCTGTATTTCTACACAATATGTTCCCCTTTGAGAGGTTTATGGGAGTATTAAAGAAATATGTTCGTAACCGTGCTAGGCCAGAAGGAAGCATCGTAAAGGGCTATGGAAACGGGGAGGTAATTGATTTCTGTATTGACTATGTTCCTGACCTTAAGACGATTGGTATTCCTCAATCGCGGCACGAGGGGAGAATAAGTGGAAAATGCACGATCGGAAGGAAATCAACGATATGTATGGACGGTCATTCTATGACTGAAGCACACCACACAGTTCTGCAAAATTCGAGCTTGGTGTCTCCGTACTTCGAGCAACACAAGAATATTTTACGCTCGGACAACCCGGGGAAGCCTGAATCATGGATTAGAAAGGCCCACATGGAGACTTTCGGAAGTTGGTTGCGAAAATATTTAATGAATGACAATGATGTTGGAGATCTGTACATGTTGGTCAAGACACCATCTTCTACTATTTAATGGGAATACATTTTACATTTTAAGGTCCAAGGGTACGAGATTAATGGGAATACATTTTACACGATCTCCCAAGATAAAAAGAGCACCAACCAAAACAGTGGTGTCCACTTTGATGCAGCAACCGAGAATGGGCAAAAGGTCACATATTATGGTTACATAGAGGAGATATGAGAACTTGACTATGGAACCTCCTTTAAGGTCCCTTTGTTCCGGTGAAAATGGTTCAAGCTAACAGGAGGTGGGGTAAAGGTGGACGAGCAATACGGAATGACAATGGTGGATTTCAACAATCTTCGTTACCTTGACGAACCATTCGTCCTAGCCAAAGATGTCGCTCAGGTTTTCTATTTGAAGGACATGAGTAGCAAACCAAGGAAACAGAAAGATAAGAAAACGATCAGTACATCATGCGATGATCCAAAGCGCCACATTGTTCTTTCAGGGAAAAGAAACATCGTGGGAGTGGAGGACAAGACAGACATGTCAGAAGATTATAATATGTTTGGTGAAATTCCGCCCTTCAAAGTGAACACTGACCCAAGCATTAAGTTAAATGATGAGGATGCTCCATGAATACAGCACAATCGTAAGAAAGCAGGGACACAAGGGAAGAATTGATGTGTAATAATTTATTGTACCAAACTTTGTTGAATGGATCATGTGAATTATATTATCTTTGATGTGTTTAAGACTAACTCCTTTGCAAAATATTTGAGAAAACGAGTGGAAAACATGGAAAACAGAAGGTTACTTAAATGTCTCAAACCCTTGTGAGATAAAATATCTAATTTCATAACTTTTATTAAAAACAGAAAACAGACGTGCTAGCGCGCCGCAATGTCGCCGGAATACAAATTCTTTTATTAAAAACAGAAAGTAGATGAAGACTACTCCTTGTCATCGTCGGGGAACTCGTCGGTGACCTCCTCCGGGTCATCGTCGTCGCCGAACTCGTCGGTGACCTCCTCCTCGTCGTCGGAGGTCCATGATGGTATGTCCGAGATAGGACCCCACCTCGGATAGTCGGAGGCCCAGACTTCGCCGGCGTGGTCGGCCCGACGAAGCTCTTGCAGCGCCTTCATCCTCGCCTCCCGAGCGGCATCTAATGCGAGGTGGCGTTCGAGGCGGCGCTCCCCCCGCTCAGCCGTGCGGGTCTGCCAGAGCTCCTCGTCGGCGCTCTCCTCCCCCGGGTTGTTCCGGTAATAATCGCGGACGACGCAGTCGTCCCTGGCGTCGACTAGGCCCTGAAACGCGCGGTGGCGGAGGTGGAGGTGGTCGGCGGCAGTGACGATCTGCGGCTTCGGCGCCCTGGCCTCCGCTTCCCAGACGGTGTGGCAGTCGTTGAAGTTCATCAGCTACCGCGGGCGGTTGAGGCTCAAGGCCGCCGCGTCCCAGGCGCGGGCGGCCTCCGCCGCCGTAGCAAAGGAGCCGAGGGGGATGTGGTCGTCCCCCCAGCGGGTATCTGCGCTGAACATTCCGTTCTGCCGTGCTCGGACGCCGCGGAAGCCGGTGGTGTTGTTCCTCCTCGGAGGCATGGTGGAAGCGCGACGGTGCGTGGAGAGGAGTGGGCGCGTGGAGAGGAGTGGACGCGTGGAGAGGAGAAGACGCGCTCGAGGCGCGGAAGTTTATACCACGCCCTCCTGGCCACGCGTCACAACTCTCGCGCCACACGTCACAACTCCCGCGCCACGCGCCACCCTAACACAACCAAGCAAATAGTTGCACATTACTACCCACTCCGAGCTCGAAGTGAACACTGACCCAAGCATGGATTGATGTGTTAAAGAGGGGGTGTAGAACAAAATAATCGGTATCACCATCATGTAGCCCTACCGTGGCTACAGGGTGCAAAATGCATACCAAATGCACGGCAGGACGTATGATGGCGAATCCGGATGTTTTGTATTTGCTCGATGAACTGAATATATGATGTATCAAACCTTTAAGGGGGATGTAGAACAAAACAATCGGTATCGCCATCATACAGCCCCACTGTGGCTACTGGGTGCATATATGCATACCAAATGCACGGCAGGACGTATGATGGAGAATCCGGATGTTTTGTATTTGGTCGATGAACTGATCGTTGTATGAAGATGGGCTATATATAGGGTCCTCTGGCTCACAAAGTTTTGTGCTAGGGTTTTGATCCAATGGTTAAGAAACACCCTGATCCAACGGCTCACAACAGCTCGAAAGAAACACACTGTAGCCCTGATCGAACGGCTCACAACAGCTCGAAAGAAACACACCCGGATCCAACGACTCACAAGCGCTTGAAAGCAACACACGATCCGTGTGATTCTATCTGAATGGTCCAACGAAACACGAATCATTTAGTCCCGGTTGGTGTCCCCAACCGGGACTAAAGGGATATGTTTTCTTCTTGCTATATATGTATGCATTGCCACACCATTGGCATAAACACATACAAACTCACCACTCTCTCATGGCTTCTACCGTACCCACTCTAACATTCATCCAGGCGGAGGCACTTTCCGCCTCAAACTACCCCTGCCCGCCCGGCTACAGCGTTTCTGCCGGTTGGATGCTGAGCGCCGGGGGAGTGCCGGTACCTCCTCTTCCTCAAGGTGTGGCGCGTCGGGCGGCCATCACGAACCACTACTACCAAGAGCTCACGCCGGAGCAGCGGAGGAATCCCAGTTGGAATCCTGACTACCGCCCTACTTGAGACGCTTTCTTCATTAATCGGCGTGAGAGTGTGCTCTCCAGGTACGAGGAGAACGGCCCGCCTCCTTCGAACTTCAACGAGGCCGGTCGTCGGCTGTGGTGGGGCGGCAGACGGACTCTTTAGAGCGTCATGAACCACATCAGGGCTGGCGATCACCCCCGCCTGCGCTACCCTCACGCCCAGTCCTGGAGTCGTGACCCTCCGAGGGAGTACAGAGCACCGTCCGACGATAGTGACGACGACGGCGGCGACTACGACGACTACGAGTCGGAATACTATAGGCCTAGGCAGGAGTATGACTAGCAGATATCAGATCCACAGTCTTGCAATTATGTAGATCATGTATGCTCTCCGTTTAGGTTTAGATCCACTCTTGCCATTATGTACTACCTTTTTTATCACGCCATTATGTAGATTTTCAAATGAAGTAGTTTTATTTTTCTGAATTTTCTGATATATTATTTGTATTTGTAAGATTTTAAAATGAAGTAGTTTTATTTTTCTGAATTTTCTGATATATTATTTGTATTTGTAAGATTTTAAAATGAATTAGTTTTACTAGTCATCTACCCGTGCATCTGCACGGGCTAGAATTTTATATTTTTTCCATGAGGATTTTAACCGAGTAAAGAGTATGGAAGCCAAGCAGTTAAGCTTATATTCAAGAAATGTCATATATCTTCCTTTCACTAATACCTAATGAGTTTATGTTTTGAAAGAGGTAGGACGGGGTGTGTTATTTCAAATTGCGAACACTATCTCATGAATTTATTCATTGAATTTTACTTCTCTAGAAGTTTAATTCTTTAGGTTCACATTCCAGTTTGTATATGAACAACATATACAATCGTGTTGATATTTGCGTGCAATGGTTGCTTAACAAAACAAAGCAAAATATACAATAAAATGCATCATAGATGAAGAAATAAATAGAAATTGAGTGAATCTTCAACTAAAATATCAATTACCAATAGGGAACCAACATACTCACGTCTTATTGTGTCATCTTATGCATCTACTTATTTTAAATCAATTTCATTTTGTCTTATTTAGATTTCATTCCGAATCTTTTACAAATATTTTATTTTATCTATAATACAATGTACACAAAATTATCAGTACATAATTATTGTGTCTTGTGGAAAAAAAATCTAACCTAAGGATTCACAATTGGTACTACACATAACTTAATGCAATGTCGATGAGTTGATTTGCCATAGACCAAAGACCATGCAACCGTGATGATGATTCGGCTGACTCCTTTTTGCGCACCACCATGGACAAATAATTTTTAAAACCATATAAACAACAAAATATATGCACAACACATATGTAAGTGAAATATATATATTTTTAAACATGTGAATACAGAGAAAACATGGGAATTAAATTTATTGGGATTATTACGAAGGTTCTAAAAAAAATCATTATTATATAAAGCTCAAAAAGGATAACCAAAAGGTTCATGATAAGGATAAATCATGAAATTGAAAAAAATTCAATTTGAACCGCTTTGTGCAACAACAGTTTACCAATTACTATGTTGATCAGGTTCATGTGAAAACTTGATTATAAAAACTGAGAAGGGACAGTGCTGAAGCATCCACCGTGGCCGACATCACCACCAGCAAGTCATATACCGTTACAACCTCCATATAGTACTATATAATCTAGTCGATGTATAATTACTTACTGACGGATAAAATAACTAAACTATTGCTTATGTAGTCCTGTAAAATTAATTGGTTCTACTAATCAGAAAATAGTACCACAGACACCACGTACCTCAGCTCTCCTTGTATCCTTTCTTTTGCTTCAATAATATATATGATCCAACACGTATACATATTAGTCAATTAACATTTCTCTTCATCTATCTTCAATGGGTTGTTATCTTCGACTGTTATATAGCTGAGCAAGATTATTAGTAGGTCCTTGATATAACTAAAAAACCAAATGTATAAAGCAAAATGCAGAAGTATTATTTAGACAGCTATCCATGCATATGGCATCAATAAAATTTAATTAGCCATTAAGGATATGAATTAATTAGACGACAATCAGTATGTAGGGTATTAAAAAATATTACCTTCTTAGATTGAAGATATAATCTAGTAGGAGCGGAGCTAGGTGATCCAAATAGACGCACTAATATTACCATGGCAACATGCAGAGTTAATTGATTATTGTCTAGACGTGACGTGGTGAGTAATCATGCATGACCAGTGCCTGACCACGGACCAAAAAGTATCATAGCGTGTGACAGGCGAGGCGCTGCTCCACTTTCCAATGCATTGTGTTGACATAAACCAATGCCACAACTTAAGCCGGACAAATCTGGCAGCAAGATTGAGGTGAACGTGAGTTCAACTTTTGCACCTGCGAGGTAGAGTGTTGGCCGGCCGGTAGCATCAGCGGCCGACGGCGGCAAGGTAATAAGAGGTGCATCATGTCTAAATCGGTTTTGAGTTAGAGTCCCAGTAGTAAACAACTCATGTGCATGTACGGGTCGGAAGATTCATCCGATGGCTACAAAGGCTAATCTATTATTTGGATGGATATTTTTTGTTATTTCCTGGAGTAAATGGAGTCCCAGGAGATAACGACTCATGTGCGAGTACGGGGATTCATCCGATGGCTACAAAGGCCTGATCTATTAATCGGATGGACAGTTTTTGTTAATTATGAGGATTAACGTGGAACCTCGTAGGGAGTATCCAATTAGTAAATATAAGATTTTTCTGAATTTTCTGATATATTATTTGTATTTGTAAGATTTTAAAATGAATTAGTTTTATTTTTCTGAATTTTCTGATATATTATTTGTATTTGTAAGATTTTAAAATGAATTAGTTTTATTTTTCTGAATTTTCTCATATATTATTTGTATTTGTAAGATTTTAAAATAAATTAGTTTTATTTTTCTGAATTTTCTGATATATTATTTGTATTTGTAAGATTTTAAAGGGAAAAGTATTTGAAAAACCACCTTTAGTCCCGGTTGGGGACACCAACCGCGACTAAAGGCTCTTTCCGCGCGGGAACAAAAACGCCGCGAAAAAACCTTTAGTCGCGGTTCGTGACACCAACCGTGACTAAAGGTACCCCTTTAGGCCCGGCTGGGGACACCAACCGCGACTAAAGGCCCGCGGAGGGTACCTTTAGTCGCGGTTGGTGTCCCCAACCGGGACTAAAGGCTGGCCCTATATATTCCCGATTCGCGCTGCCAAAATTTTTCTAAGTACCAACGCCTCTGTATCTCCCCGCGCCGCCCTACTGCTCGTATTCTTCGTGCGCCGTCGCTGATTCCGCCCTGCAGAGACAGAGAGAGGACCGCGCCGTCGCCGTCGCCGCCGTCGCCCGCGCCCTTCTCTCCACCGCGTCCGCCCTGCTCCGCCCCCCCCCCCCCCGCGCCGCCGTCTCCGGTAGGTTCCCCCTCGGGCCTCGCGCCGCCCTCATATACGGACCACGAACGAACACGAACACCGGTGAACTCCGGTGAGGACGGCGACCACCGCGCGCCGGTGAGGACGACGACGACGACCACCCGTCAGCGACACGAACAGAGGAAGGGTGACATCACGCTCGCGTCACCGGTGGATTCCACCTGGCAGAGAGAAAGGGCGCATGCTGCTGGCGTTTTTTTTAGACAGTTGAGAGGGGCGCGTGCTGATGGCGCAGTTGGGCTGGGCTCCTGGGCTGGCAGTTTTTTTTTCAGCACTCGTTTTTTTCTAAGTAAAAAAAAAGTCAAAACAATTTGAATTAAATTCATTAAAATAATTAAAAATAAGTTTTAATTCAATAAATTCAGAATATTAAGTGTAATATACCAAAATGACCAGGAAAGTAAATGGAACCTAGCTATGGGGTTCTCTAAGTCATTTGAGCAACTAATCTTGGACACACCTGTAAAGTATGGTTTTCCCCTCCGGTGGTCATCGTTCTTCCACCCAAAACCCTAGCAATATGTTTTCCCTCCTTTTGCACATTGCACGGTTACCATGTATTGAATGCTTTCCTTCTTTTCTGTGTTGTTCGTTATCGGTAGACCGAGACCCGGAGGGTGATCCAGCCTTCTACGACAATATTTGCTAAGTCTCCTTTATACTTAATTAATTTTTACTACATGCATGTGATGGCTAGGTTGGGACTCCAAGTGCAGAGTGTGTAGCTAGTGGCAAGCCTTCTTCCCCTCGAGGGTGACTCGAGGGTTTATATCGAACTCTTGGGGAGCCAGTATTTCAGCAGTTGTCTTCCAAGATTCCTCTCGGATCCTGCAAACAAGTAGATAATTTTGTGCCCTCAACCTCACCAAGTGGTTGTCAAGCCCAAGGTGTGAGACTTCTAAATTGCAATGCAAAACTGAAAGTAAATGTGCAATAATTAAATCTACTACTAAATGCAAATGAGAAAATAAATATGCAATGGATTGTTTTTGTATTTTTGTGATACAACTGGTGATGGAGATAATGTAAATTCGAATTGGAGATGCAAGTAAAGTGCAAGTTAAGTAAATTGCAGCAAAGTAACTAGAGTGTTTTCTTATATTTAAAATAGGACCGGGGTTCATGGTTTCACACTTGGATTCTCTCAAATAAAGTGGTAGACGGTGGACATAAAGAATTACATGTGAGGTTATAATAACATGTTTAACATTGAGTACTTTCATATGGGCATCACGTCCTAGCATAGAGATCTCTACGGTCATATTGATCCCTCTTATACTCCACCAAGATGCGAAATAAATCATAACATCTCGATAATTAAGGAAAAACCAGAGTATAGCTTTAAGCAATGTGACATGAAGTTGAAGTAAGAACTTGCTAGATCTAGTCATGGAGATTGATTAGTGTCACTTCAAATCCCCGGTAACAAGGTACTCCTTTTTATCCCTAGTGAGGTAACTAAGAAAGGTTTAACAAAATCTAAGTGGATCGCTGAACTTCTGTCACTTTCACAGCACTACCCACCCCCCCCGTTATGTAACATCCCAAGTATGAAAAACCACCCCTAGCATGTTTGTTTCTTGTTTTATTAAAGTTTTGCATCATGTCATCATACTCATTACTTTGTTTGCAGTTGTTTTCATTTGGTTTGCATCTGTTTTTATTTGTTTTCACAATTGAATTTCAAACCTTAATCAAATGCTTTGGTTCATACTTGCTCTGTTACAATTTTTCCAAATAAAAAGTTCAAATAAAAACAACCAATTGTTTCCATTTATTTCCATATTGTTCAACTATTAAAATTATGGCTTTTAATCGATCACTTAAATTCAAATGTTATTTCAAATTCAAATCAAATCCCAAACAGCACCCAATTTGAATTTATGCAAATTACCAAAACATTCTAATCCCTTGTTTCCATTTAAACCATATGTTCACCCTAATTAAATTCTTGTTTTTAAAAATTCAATCAATAATCAAATTAATTCAAATTAGAACCCATTTGCAAACAGCAAGTTATTTTTGTGATTTTGGAAAACAGAAAGTGGCAAGTGTTTGTTGATGACCTAAATAACTGACCCTATTTTTTCTAAAAAATTTACTAACTTAAAAACCCCATTTTTCTTTCTATTCCATTTCCTGCAAAAAAAAAACAGAGGAGAATTTTTTTTAAAAAAAAATAAAAAACGAGCGCCAGGGGCAGTGGGCAGCCCAGCCCACTTCTTTTTCCTTCCGCGCTGGCCCGGTACCGGTTCGATCTCCTCCCCCTCCTTCTGTTTCGCGTACGGCAGCGCATCTGCCTATGCCACGTCGCCGCCGCCGCGAGCAGACGGCCACGGTGAGCCCCTGCGCCCCCTAAGCCCCTATATAAGCAGCCCTAGACCCGCGCCGCTGCCCTAGACCACCGCTACCCTTTTCCCTCGAGCTCCGCTGCAGTTCCACCCTCTCTCTGCCACCCTCCACCACCTCTGCAACTCACCGGAGAACGCCACCGTCTGAATCCGCCATGACCACCGCCACCTCGCAGCGTCACCTACCCACCTAGCCACTGGAATCAGACCACCGCCTCTCCCTCGAGCCTTTGGACACCCCAGCAGCCGCGGAGGGGGTCCACACCGTCGCCGCCATCTTCCACGTCGCCGCCGTCGTGTCTGCACCGAGCCTCTGCCACGTCTACGACGCCGGTGAGCTCCACCGTGCTCTCTCTCCCTCCTGATCCCTCTCTGTCGCGAGCACGCGCTTGCACTCGCGCATCACCGCAGCACGGCAGCGTTGATCACCGCCGGCGAGCATCCATCCGTCGATCTCCGTCAGGTTGCAGAAGCGCGCGTTCGTCAGTTAAATTTCCGTGTCGAATCTGAACCTTAACCTGTTTGCGTTGCTTATACTGACAAAACTGAAACGAGTACCGCAGTGGTAGCACTGCTCCCTCGCTCGCGCCCGGTCGTGGGTTCGAGTCCCCCTCGCCGCGGGGAAAAACCCCAATTTTTGCGCAGCGCGCTGACAGGGTGGCCCCCCTGTCAGCCACTGCTGCGGCCACGCAACCACACGGTGGCCACGCTGGCCCCTTGGCCCGCTGGCAGTGACCCTGGCTAGGTCACTGCACGGTGCAGATCCAATTTCCAGTTTTTCTTTTTTCTGTTTAAGTCCTAAACTTTACAGATTGGTCCCTAAAACTAAAACCCTAATAACTTTCATTTTATAAATCCAAATAATAAAAGTAAAATATGTACACTGCCCCAAATTTAATTCTCTATCTATTTATGGCATTTGTTTTCTGTTTTGACTAATTCAAATGCATTCCAAATTTGAATTCAAACAATTCATTTGTAATTCGAATAATTCCATAACTAATTCATACTAAATCCAAATAATGCAAATAAAATATGTTTTCCATGCTATTTCAAACCACCTTTTCAAATATAAATTTTGTTTCATGTTTTGAATAATTATAATTGCTTAAATAATTTAAACCTTGTTTAAATCATTTAAATTTGCTAAATTCATAACTTGCTCAAATTAAATTATTTTTGAACATGTAAAATATGTTTTCAAACTAGAAAAGTATAAACTTTTCAAATATGAATTTGAATTTATGTTTGGAACAAATAAAATTCAAATAATATTCAAACTTGTTTTAAATTCATTTAAAACTTGTTTAATCTCGTTTAATTCATAATTAAACCATTATAAATCCTTTTTCAATAATTGAAACATGTAATCCACCTAAAATCTTGTGTTCTACTCAAATATGAATTTTGTTATTTGTTTTGAACAATTTAAATTGCTGAAAACAACCAATGTTTGTGTGTCACCTTTAAGTAACCAAAAATTCCCTAACTTAATAAATAAATTTCTAAACTTGGTAAAACCTATTTTAAATTGTTTCTATTGTTGTTATTTTGTTGTTTTCCTCATCCATGCATCATACTAATCCACTATCACCCATTGGTTAGTTGGAAAACAATTGTTTCAACCATAATTCATGGGCTTTTCATATGCAACCCCAAATTGCATATGTGTCCATTTAAATTGTGTTACCATGTCAACTAGTTTATTTTGATGCATCCATTAAATTGTCATGCATCATCCCATGATTGTGCATTATGCCATGGTATTGATTGTTTATCTTTCTGCCTTGTTTGTTTGCTTCTTCTCGGATAGACGACGACGTTGAGACAGACGATACTTACGACACCCCTTCTGAGGATCTAGCTCAGTACCAGGCTGCTGAGTTTGCAGGCAAGTTATCACTCACATGAACCACTGTGTTCCTTTCAACATTGGTTACCGATACTTTCCGTTGTCTATTTCTGCTAGCCTTATGTATCGTTGCTTCTGTTACGAACCTATCACATGTATCCTGTAACCCTGATATTGCCTCACCTCCACTCCCATAACCCCGTTGTTTGAGCCCGTGTCTTACTAGCATGCTTAGGGTTGTTTCTGCTCGAGTCTGTTACCCGTTACTTTCTGTTACTATATTTCTATTATGTTCTGGGGCTCGATGTTAAACAACAACCTGTTAATTTGAGGTAATAATTTGCTGATAAGGCACCGGCAGGAGGCCCGGCGTGGTTTTGAGGCCTGCTAGTGTCGACCCTAATAGGAAAAGGGTCTTGTCTACTGATCCATGATGAGCGCACTATCCGCATGTGGGAAGCGTGTATGGGCGCCCCCCTCAATTTGATTCGATTCACATCTCGTCCAAATCGCCACACTTAGTTCGGCCTTTCCATTTGATGCACGCATATGCAGGTACGAACCCGAGGCCAGGGTGGAACTTTTGTAGTCGGCATTTAGGGCGGCGTGGTCTTCCAGTGCTATGAGGGTCCCCTTTTCTTCGTGGGGCTCGATTAGCCGCGCACGCACAGCACGTGGTGCTTTGGGCTTGATGCGAAGAATAGTTGAGTTGTGTTGAGTGCCCCGCTTGGTGGAAGACATTCCATCTGGCGGGTTATTCTTACGTGTACGGCCAAATTGGTGCACCCCTGCAGGGATAAATCTTCTCGAGAAGCCGTGTTTTCCGCGGTTATGGTTGACTTGGTGAAAGTACTGGCTAACAAGTACTCAGAACAACTTACACCTACCTAATGATAACTTGACTAGTAATAGTCTTATTGACACAACAAATTGAACCATCATTAATCCAACTGTGTGAGTTATCCTCGGATTGCTTCTTTGGATAAGGGGCGAGATCCAGGATGGGTTTGTTTGGTGTTAGTTATAGTTGGTTACGATACGCTATCTTATCTCCTTTCTGTTAGCCGGAAGTTATATCAGGTTCTGTAGTTGGTTAGTGCAGCCAGTTGCAGCATCTTTTATATCCCCTTTCTCCCGTTGAACCCAAGGCATCTGTGCTTGGTGTGACGGGTTACACTTTGGTGAACTGTGAGTCTTGCTTGCCAGTACGTTTATGTACTGACCCCTTTGGGGCTGTGGTTTCCGCAGACTACGCTTACGAGGATCCCCGTGACGGCTACTACGTGGAGTTTGACGAGGCTGCTGACGAGTAGATAGCGGACCTGGGCAGGATCCGAGACATCGTGGATGGGCTCCGTTTTCCTTTCATTCCCGGCTTCTTAAACCTATTTGGATTTGTCTGTACTCAGACCCTTTGAATGCTTCCGCTAAGATGTAATGATGATATGTTGGGACATGTGTCCTCTGGATGATTGTATTTGCTATCTCTGCTCTAGTGAGAGCTATTTGCAACTTATTTCTATTTATTTGTGTCTTAGAGATCTGTTGTGTTATTATTTTGTTCAACGCCGTTGACGTACCATGTGTGTATGGTATGAAGTACGTCAATGGTAGTATCCTGATTTCTATGGGATAGTTTACATCGACGGTGGATAGTAGAGATTGGTTGTCACACATAAGTGTTGGCCTACTCGTAAGAGATGCGGGTGCCGGTAAGCCCCGTAATCCAATCAACTACTGTTCAGTTCGTACGGTGAGTATCCTCTAGAAGTCCGGGTGCGACAAATGGTATCAGAGCCTCTCTGCCTGTAGGATCCCTTTTACTGGTCGCAGTTGAGTCTAGAAACTATTTTGTAGCTATATAGGAAAAATGAAACGTGAGAGTAGGAATTCTGCCATTTTATTTCTTTCCCCACCCACCCTCCCTTTTCTGGTAAGGAAGTGCAACGTTGTTTTCTCTTCTCACCTAAATTTTCAAGTTAGGATTTCTCGTATCCTGGTTTCTCTGGGATAGTTATATCTACTAGACCATAGGAATGGAGGTGGTTGTGACATGATTTATCATGTTTCCTACTCATGATTGAGAACGGAGGCGTGTAAGCCCCAGAAGCAAATCCGCTATTCCTTAAGCAGTAGATATTGATCCTTTAGAAGCCCGGATGGGTTTTCCGTAGCACCTCAGGAGTTTTTGGTCTCGTGTTTCCCGTTGTTGCTTCGATATCTTGTTCTTCTCAACATCCTTATCGTCCGTTGAAACCTTGTTGTTGCTTTCCACTTCAATTCTCTACCGGTGTCTAATCAAAACTTCCCCGATCATCTGCAGATGGATCTCAGGTTCTACCCGCAGGTGGTTCGGATGACTCGTTGCGAGAGCACCGCCGGTTATCCGGAGATGCTGAGAGACATGGTCACTTATCTGGGGTTCCGTTGGGCACCAGAGTACCAGGTCTACGAGCAGCAGCGAGAGTTTGACCAGACCTACTACCAGGCTATCGTCTACATTCTGTCAGATGATGGCATGAGCGTTGTCCACCGCTACGAGGCAGTAGGTTCCACAGTGGATATGGCCGTGCAGCAGGCAGCTTATGTGAGTCTCACCGTCCTTCGTGCTGACTACTGGGGATTTAACGATTCTATCTATCGCCACATCCCCCGTGGTTACATCACTTCGGAGGGAGCTCATTTCACTCTCTACGACAACCTGGATGTCTACGAGCATGATAACACCAGGCTGCACACCACCGCTCAGTTTGTGAGGCACAGTGACGCAGTTGCCACCACACTTTCTCAGGAGTTGGCTTCAGTCAGAGAGCAGCTCTACCTTGCTTTGACTCGTCTGGCGACTTACACCACAGACTTTGTTGGAGATGAGCGCTTTGCACGTTTCGATCAGCCAGTTGGTCGTCGTCTGCCAGATGCTGGAGGTTACGAGCCGATCAGAGGTCCACTCCTCAACCTCGGTGCTGGTTACACTGGGATTCCTCGCTTTGGAGCACAGGGAGTCGACGCTATGTACTTCACCACACCTAGAGTCGCTCTCAGACCACGTCAGATCTATGTGGATCGTCGTTCTACCTACTTTCGTGGGCGTGATCCTCACCGTACCTCTCGTCGTACTACTCACCGCCGTCCTGCGTGATGAGCATGGGAGTACCGATGTATCCATTCTTAGCTATGTTTAGTTATCCCGTGGCATTTGAACCATTTATGGTGTGTTGGATATTCTGATGTATTTGAACATGTGATGATGTACCTGTTGGTTATCTATTCATGCGTCGGAATAATCTCTCTTTCGGTTACCAAGTCTATCCTTTTCTATTGTTGTGCTAAAATGCATGTCTGTTCAGGATGCCGCCAACAAGGAACAACCCGCCTGAGCCACCGCCAATCACGGAGCTGTTGACTCAGATGACTCAGGTCGTGGCACAGATGGCCCAGTTTCAGACTAACCAGCACAACAACCAGAATGCTCCACGAGTCACTATCAAGGAGTTTCTGAGTCTGGGCCCGAGAGCTTTCGTGGCAACACACGAGCCTCTGGATGCTGATGACTGGATCCGTGAGATGGCCAGGGCTCTGGACATTGCTCACGTTGCTGAGGAAGACAAAGTCAAGTATGCCTCCTACCTACTGAAGGGTCAGGCAGCTACTTGGTGGGAGAACTACCAGACCATGAGAGCTGGCTACCCAATCACCTGGGATTGTTTCAAGGATGCCTTCCTGAAGCACCACATCCCATATGGTCTCATGGAAAGGATGCGTGAGGAGTTTTGCTCTCTCAAGCAGGGCAAGCTGGACGTCATTGGCTATCAGAATGAGTTCAATCGTATCGCTCGATACGCTGGAGACGAGGTGTCCACTGAGGCCAAGAAGATGGCAAGGTTCCGCAGAGGTTTTAACCCGGAACTCAAGTACGCACTCACCAACATCAAGACCAAAGACTTCGAGGAGCTCGTGAACACCGCGCTCAATGAGGAAAATGGGCGCAAGGCGTTCGAAGAGTCGTGCAAGCACTCGCGTGAGGGTGGTTCCTCCTCCAACATGACCACCCCTCCGCAGAAGCGCCGCATCTGGGTGCCAAATAGTGCTGTCACTCGGGCTCCATATGCCCAAGCTTCTCCAGGCTTTGCTCCCCGCCCACCCAACCCATCTCAGATGCATGGACAGAGGTTTGCAATGGGGCAGCCAAGGCCAGATCCTCCTCGTGTCGTCACTTGCTTCAAGTGCAAGCAGACGGGGCACTACGCTGATAAGTGCACTCAGAGGCAGCAACCTCCACCACCACCTCGTCCCAACACAAACCAGGCAATGGTGCGTGCTCCCCCGGCTAAAGCCTTCAACTCCAACAACAGGCCTGTCGGGAGGACCGCAAGGGTGAATCATGTCAAGGTCGACAAAGCTGAGGAAGCTGCTGACGTCGTTCTCGGTACATTCCCCGTAAACTCTAACCCAGCTAAAGTGTTGTTTGATACCGGAGCATCGCATTCTTTCGTGTCAAAGATCTTTGCGACAGCAATTAAGCTCCCTTTTGTTGATTTGGGTTCCCCGCTAGTAGTAAACTCCCCTGGAGCAACTATGCAAACTTCCAAGATCAGTCATGAGAATCAGATTCTAATTGGAGGTCACATATTCCTTGCTTCTCTCATTCTGCTTGGCAATTCTGACATTGATGTCATTCTTGGCATGGATTGGTTGAAGGCCAATAAAGCTACGATTGATTGTGCTCAGAAGTCAATAACTCTGTTCCACCCTTCTGGCCAGATAGTCTATTCTCCGAATGAATCAAGTTCTGTTCAGCTGTTCACCCTCGATGCTAAACCTCTACCTCTACTCGAAAATGTTCCGGTGGTTTGTGAATTCCCTGACGTCTTTCCAGAAGAGTTGCCAGGGATGCCTCCGGACAGAGCAGTTGAGTTCGTGATCGAGCTTGAACCAGGTACTGCTCCAATCTCTAAGCATCCATACAAGATAGCTCCTCCTGAACTTAAATTGTTGAAGGAGCAAATTGATATGTATATGGAAAAAGGTTACATTCAACCTAGTTCCTCCGCTTGGGGTTGCCCAACTCTGTTCGTTGCGAAGAAGGATCAAACAAAGAGACTCGTGGTTGACTATCGTCCTCTTAACGAGAAAACCATCAAAAACAAGTATCCAATTCGTCGTATCGATGATCTTTTTGATCAACTTGCTGGAGCCTCAATATTCTCCAAGTTGGACTTGAGAATGGGTTACCATCAAATAAAGATCAGAAAGGAAGATATTCCAAAAACAACTTTCACCACTCGGTACGGTCTATATGAATACACCGTCATGTCCTTTGGTCTCACCAATGCACCGGCGACATTCTCTCGACTCATGAATTCTGTCTTCCATGAATACCTCGACAAGTTCGTTGTGGTATATCTTGTTGACATCCTTGTCTACTCAAAATCCGAGGAAGAGCATGAAGAACACCTTCGTCTCACTCTCATGAAACTTCGCGAACATCGTCTATATGCCAAATTCTCCAAATGTGAGTTCTGGATTCCAGAAGTTCCTTACCTTGGTCATGTCATCTCAGCCAAGGGCATAGCCATCGATCCAGAAAAGGTTAAAGCAATTGTCGATTGGAAACCTCCTAAGACGGTGAAGCAAGTCAGAAGTTTTCTTGGCTTGGCTAGCTATTGCCGTCGTTTCGTCCAAAACTTTTCCAAGATTGCCAAACCTCTCACTGATCTCACAAAGAAGGACAAGAAGTTCGTTTGGTCTCCACAATGTGATGAAAGTTTCAATCTCCTGAAGACTAAACTCACTTCCACCCCAGTTCTGGTTGGCCCAGATACTACCAAACCTTTCCAGATATTCTGCGATGCATCTCTCTAAGGTCTAGGTGCAGTTCTTATGCAAGAACGTCAAGTTGTGGCTTATGCTTCACGTCAGTTGAATGCACATGAGCAAAATTATCCCACACATGATCTTGAACTTGCAGCAGTTGTGTTTGCCCTCAAGAAATGGAGGCAATACTTGTTGGGTAATCGCACTGAAATCTTTTCCGATCATAAGAGTCTGAAATACATCTTCACTCAACCAGATCTAAACCTCAGGCAAAGGAGATGGATTGAAAAGATTAAAGACTTTGATCTCACCATTTCTTACACTCCAGGCAAGGCTAATGTTATGGCCGATGCTCTCAGTCGCAAGTCGTATTGCAATAATCTCATGATCATGGAAAGCCAACCTCCACTTCATGAAGAATTCCAGAAGCTGAACCTTGGTCTCGTTCCTCAAGGTTATCTTGCAAGCTTGAGCCAGTCCAACTCTCGAGGACAAGATTCGTTCTGAACAACTTCGTGATGCTGAAATCAAGAAGATGGTAGAGCACATCAAAGAAGGCAAGGATAAATTTAAGTCCTTCTCAATTGATGACAAGGGAACTGTGTTCTTCGAAGGACGCATTGCAGTTCCTCAAGTTCAAAGTCTCAAAGATGCCATTCTCAAGGAGGCTCATGAAACTCCTCTCTCCATCCACCCTGGAAGTACAAAGATGTACCAGGATCTCAAGACACTGTATTGGTGGCCTGGCATGAAACGTGAAATTGCTCAATACGTTTCTGAATGCGACGTTTGTCAACGTGTTAAGGCAGTCCATAAGAAAACAGCCGGTCTACTCCAACCTCTGAAAATCCCTGAGTGGAAGTGGGACATGATTGAAATGGACTTCGTCACTGGTTTTCCAAAGTCCAAAAAGGGCAACGATGCAATCTTCGTTGTCATTGATCGTCTCACTAAAGTAGCTCACTTCTTTGCTGTCAAAGAAACAATCTCAGCTAGTCAGTTAGCAGAACTCTACACAGCAAAGATTGTTCCTCTGCATGGTGTTCCATTGGAAATAAGCTCAGACCGTGGAGGTATCTTTACTTCTCATTTCTGGAAGAGTTTCCAAGATGCATTGGGCACCAAACTTCTGTTCAGCACAACTTATCACCCTCAGTCTCAGGGGCAAGTCGAAAGAGTCAATCAGATTCTCGAGGATATGCTCAGAGCATGTGGTATCTCCTTTGGCATGAAATGGGATGATTGCCTTCCATATGCTGAATTCTCCTACAACAACAGCTTCCAGGCAAGCCTAGCTATGGCACCATTTGAAGCACTCTATGGCCGCAGATGCAGGAGTCCAATCAATTGGTCTGGAGCTGGTGAACGTTCACTCTTAGGCCCTGACATTGTTAAGGAAGCCGAAGAGAAAGTTCGCATCATTCGTGACAATCTCAAGATTGCTCAGTCTCGTCAGAAAAGCTACTATGACAGCAACCACAGGGATATGGTCTATGCACCTGGTGACAAGGCATATCTCCGTGTAACTCCCCTCAGAGGCACTCATCATTTTGGTGTGAAAGGAAAGCTTGCACCAAGATACATTGGTCCTTTCAACATTCTCTCAAGGCGTGCGGAAAATGCCTATCGTCTTGAACTTCCAGAAAAACTATCCAAGGTGCACGATGTGTTTCATGTGTCACAGCTCAAGAGGTGTTTCAAAGATCCAGATCGTGCAGTTGATCATGATTCCATTGAACTGCAAGATGATCTATCTTATGAGGAGCACCCTGTTCGTATTCTCGATGAGACCGAGCGTAAGACTCGCAACAAGAGCACAAAGTTCTTGAAAGTGCAGTGGTCCCATCATTCCGATAAAGAGGCAACGTGGGAGACCGAAGAGGATCTTCGCAAGAAGTATCCGGACCTTTTCTCTTCTCAGTAGGAATCTCGGGGCGCGATTCCTTCAAGGGGGGGCGTTTTGTAACATCCCAAGTATGAAAAACCACCCCTAGCATGTTTGTTTCTTGTTTTATTAAAGTTTTGCATCATGTCATCATACTCATTACTTTGTTTGCAGTTGTTTTCATTTGGTTTGCATCTGTTTTTATTTGTTTTCACAATTGAATTTCAAACCTTAATCAAATGCTTTGGTTCATACTTGCTCTGTTACAATTTTTCCAAATAAAAAGTTCAAATAAAAACAACCAATTTTTTCCATTTATTTCCATAATGTTCAACTATTAAAATTATGGCTTTTAATCAATCACTTAAATTCAAATGTTATTTCAAATTCAAATCAAATCCCAAACAGCACCCAATTTGAATTTATGCAAATTACAAAAACATTCTAATCCCTTGTTTCCATTTAAACCATATGTTCACCCTAATTAAATTCTTGTTTTTAAAAATTCAATCAATAATCAAATTAATTCAAATTAGAACCCATTTGCAAACAGCAAGTTATTTTTGTGATTTTGGAAAACAGAAAGTGGCAAGTGTTTGTTGATGACCTAAATAACTCACCCTATTTTTTCTAAAATTTTTACTAACTTAAAAACCCCATTTTTCTTCCTATTCCATTTCCTGCAAAAAAAAAAAAACAGAGGAGAATTTTTTTTAAAAAAAATAAAAAACGAGCGCCAGGGGTAGTGGGCAGCCCAGCCCACTTCTTTTTCCTTCCGCGCTGGCCCGGTACCGGTTCGATCTCCTCCCCCTCCTTCTGTTTCGCGTACGGCAGCGCATCTGCCTATGCCACGTCGCCGCCGCCGCGAGCAGACGGCCACGGTGAGCCCCTGCGCCCCCTAAGCCCCTATATAAGCAGCCCTAGACCCGCGCCGCTGCCCTAGACCACCGCTACCCTTTTCCCTCGAGCTCCGCCGCCGTTCCACCCTCTCTCTGCCACCCTCCACCACCTCTGCAACTCACCGGAGAACGCCACCGTCTGAATCCGCCATGACCACCGCCACCTCGCAGCATCACCTACCCACCTAGCCACTGGAATCAGACCACCGCCTCTCCCTCGAGCCTTTGGACACCCCAGCAGCCGCGGAGGGGGTCCACACCGTCGCCGCCATCTTCCACGTCGCCGCCGTCGTGTCTGCACCGAGCCTCTGCCACGTCTACGACGCCGGTGAGCTCCACCGTGCTCTCTCTCCCTCCTGATCCCTCTCTGTCGCGAGCACGCGCTTGCACTCGCGCATCACCGCAGCACGGCAGCGTTGATCACCGCCGGCGAGCATCGATCCGTCGATCTCCGTCAGGTTGCAGAAGCGCGCGTTCGTCAGTTAAATTTCCGTGTCGAATCTGAACCTTAACCTGTTTGCGTTGCTTATACTGACAAAACTGAAACGAGTACCGCAGTGGTAGCACTGCTCCCTCGCTCGCGCCCGGTCGTGGGTTCGAGTCCCCCTCGCCGCGGGGAAAACCCCAATTTTTGCGCAGCGCGCTGACAGGGTGGCCCCCCTGTCAGCCACTGCTGCGGCCACGCAACCACACGGTGGCCACGCTGGCCCCTTGGCCCACTGGCTAGGTCACTGCACGGTGCAGATCCAATTTCCAGTTTTTCTTTTTTCTGTTTAAGTACTAAACTTTACAGATTGGTCCCTAAAACTAAAACCCTAATAACTTTCATTTTATAAATCCAAATAATAAAAGTAAAATATGTACACTGCCCCAAATTTAATTCTCTATCTATTTATGGCATTTGTTTTCTGTTTTGACTAATTCAAATGTATTCCAAATTTTAATTCAAACAATTCATTTGTAATTCGAATAATTCCATAACTAGTTCATACTAAATCCAAATAATGCAAATAAAATATGTTTTCCATGCTATTTCAAACCACCTTTTCAAATATAAATTTTGTTTCATGTTTTGAATAATTATAATTGCTTAAATAATTTAAACCTTGTTTAAATCATTTAAATTTGCTAAATTCATAACTTGCTCAAATTAAATTATTTTTGAACATGTAAAATATGTTTTCAAACTAGAAAAGTATAAACTTTTCAAATATGAATTTGAATTTATGTTTGGAACAAATAAAATTCAAATAATATTCAGACTTGTTTTAAATTCATTAAAAACTTGTTTAATCTTGTTTAATTCATAATTAAACCATTATAAATCCTTTTTCAATAATTGAAACATGTAATCCACCTAAAATCTTGTGTTCTACTCAAATATGAATTTTGTTATTTGTTTTGAACAATTTAAATTGCTGAAAACAACCAATGTTTGTGTGTCACCTTTAAGTAACCAAAAATTCCCTAACTTAATAAATAAATTTCTAAACTTGGTAAACCCTATTTTAAATTGTTTCTATTGTTGTTATTTTGTTGTTTTCCTCATCCATGCATCATACTAATCCACTATCACCCATTGGTTAGTTGGGAAACAATTGTTTCAACCATAATTCATGGGCTTTTCATATGCAACCCCAAATTGCATATGTGTCTATTTAAATTGTGTTACCATGTCAACTAGTTTATTTTGATGCATCCATTAAATTGTCATGCATCATCCCATGATTGTGCATTATGACATGTTATTGATTGTTTATCTTTCTGCCTTGTTTGTTTGCTTCTTCTCGGATAGACGACGACGTTGAGACAGACGATACTTACGACACCCCTTCTGAGGATCTAGCTCAGTACCAGGCTGCTGAGTTTGCAGGCAAGTTATCACTCACATGAACCACTTTGTTCCTTTCAACATTCGTTACCGATACTTTCCGTTGTCTATTTCTGCTAGCCTTATGTATCGTTGCTTCTGTTACAAACCTATCACATGTATCCTGTAACCCTGATATTGCCTCACCTCCACTCCCATAGCCCCGTTGTTTGAGCCCGTGTCTTACTAGCATGCTTAGGGTTGTTTCTGCTCGAGTCTGTTACCCGTTACTTTCTGTTACTATATTTCTATTATGTTCTGGGGCTCGATGTTAAACAACAACCTGTTAATTTGAGGTAATAATTTGCTGATAAGGCACCGGCAGGTGGCCCGGCGTGGTTTTGAGGCCTGCTAGTGTCGACCCTAATAGGAAAAGGGTCTTGTCTACTGATCCATGATGAGCGCACTATCCGCATGTGGGAAGCGTGTATGGGCACACCCCTCAATTTGATTCGATTCGCATCTCGTCCAAATCGCCACACTTAGTTCGGGCTTTCCATTTGATGCACGCATATGCAGGTACGAACCCGAGGCCAGGGTGGAACTTTTGTAGTCGGCATTTAGGGCGGCGTGGTCTTCCAGTGCTATGAGGGTCCCCTTTTCTTCGTGGGGCTCGATTAGCCGCGCACGCACATCACGTGGTGCTTTGGGCTTGATGCGAAGAAGAGTTGAGTTGTGTTGAGTGCCCTGCTTGGTGGAAGGCATTCCATCTGGCGGGTTATTCTTACGTGTACGACCAAATTGGTGCACCCCTGCAGGGATAAATCTTCTCGAGAAGCCGTGTTTTCCGCGGTTATGGTTGACTTGGTGAAAGTACTGGCTAACAAGTACTCAGAACAACTTACACCTATCTAATGATAACTTGACTAGTAATAGTCCTATTGACACAACAAATTGAACCATCATTAATCCAACTGTGTGAGTTATCCTCGGATTGCTTCTTTGGATAAGGGGCGAGATCCAGGATGGGTTTGTTTGGTGTTAGTTATAGTTGGTTACGATACGCTATCTTATCTCCTTTCTGTTAGCCGGAAGTTATATCATGTTCTGTAGTTGGTTAGTGCAGCCAGTTGCAGCATCTTTTATATCCTCTTTGTCCCGTTGAACCCAAGGCATCTGTGCTTGGTGTTGACGGGTTACACTTTGGTGAACTGTGAGTCTTACTTGCCAGTACGTTTATGTACTGACCCCTTTGGGGCTGTGGTTTCCGCAGACTACGCTTACGAGGATCCCCGCGACGGCTACTACGTGGAGTTTGACGAGGCTGCTGACGAGTAGATAGCGGACCTGGGCAGGATCCGAGACATCGTGGATGGGCTCCGTTTTCCTTTCATTCCCGGCTTCTTAAGCCTATTTGGATTTGTCTGTACTTAGACCCTTTGAATGCTTCCGCTAAGATGTAATGATGATATGTTGGGACATGTGTCCTCTGGATGATTGTATTTGCTCTCTCTGCTCTAGTGAGAGCTATTTGCAACTTACTTCTATTTATTTGTGTCTTAGAGATCTGTTGTGTTATCATTTTGTTCAACGCCGTTGACGTACCATGTGTGTATGGTATGAAGTACGTCAATGGTAGTATCCTGATTTCTATGGGATAGTTTACATCGACGGTGGATAGTAGAGATTGGTTGTCACACATAAGTGTTGGCCTACTCGTAAGAGATGCGGGTGCCGGTAAGCCCCGTAATCCAATCAACTACTGTTCAGTTCGTACGGTGAGTATCCTCTAGAAGTCCGGGTGCGACACGTTACTCCAACTAATGCACCCATCACCCCACACACGCTCTCAAGAACTAGATTGATCAAAGCTTGCAAATAAGAACGGGGTACATAAGATACATCTACTCAAATAACTCAAGAGAAACAATTGCAATCTCAGATTCAATAACTCATAGAAAAGATCCACCACATAGGAATTCCAACGGTGCCCGTAATCATGTGAGGCAGCTCATACGGATCTAATTAGTGAAGCACATAGAGAGAGATATACAAGTGTTACTTCCACCAACCCATAGCCCTGGGGTGGACTACTCCCTCTTCATGGAGATGTCGATGGTGATGACGTTGGAGGGGTAGGAGATCACACCGGCGGCGCCCTGTCGGAGTTTTCCCCCTCCAATCTGGAACTCCAGGTCTCTATTTCGGTGTTTCCGCGACGCTCCCCTCCGTAAGGGTACGGGGGACCCTTTTTATAGTCGGTTTTAGGTTAAGACGGAGTCGGTAAGTCGAAGATGAAAGGAATTGGGGTCACTGGGGCCAAAAGGGGGCCTCTCACGCGGCCAAGGAATCTGGCCGCGTGGAGGGTCCTCTTTTGGGCCTCCTTGACCAAATCTCGTGGATCCTTCGCCCGCAAGTCTTCTCCTTCCAAGAAAATGACCCCCGCGGATTTTCAGGTGATTTCGCGGAAGTTTACCCCCTGAAACGTCAAAAATATAGAAAACAGGGTTTCTGACAGGCAGGGTTAATCCCATAAAAGTTGGAGGACTTTGTAATTTAACCCCAAAATACTATAAAACATTGAATTATACCCTTATATGATGCAATATGTAATAGAAAACCATGTGAAAATATGCAAAATTCATCTATGCATTTTACATGCATCAACATCCCCAAGCTTAACCCATGCTCGTCCTCGAGTATGAAGGTGATAAAACTAAGATGGGTTTTGCATATTGAAACAATCATGGGATATCAAGGAGGATTATTCATGCTACATATAATCAAATGATTAATACTAGAAATGAGTAGCAATATACAATTCATGTTGTAAGAAATATAAAATATGCAAGCAAATATGCTTCATAAAAGTGCACAAAGTGTATAATGAAATAAAAACACTATGGACCAAATGCATACACAAAATGAAAAATAAAATCCTATATTGGTCAAAGAATAGCATAATGGAGAATAGGAAACATGGTGGACACTTTAGAGAAAATTGAGTAGAGGTAAAACATGATCAAGTCTTATTTAGCCTCTAAATTATTCAACTAAAATTACTAATTTAAATGTGGTATCCATTGATCTAGAACTCTGATTGCCCCTTTATCACTAGCATCTTAAAATTGTGAGTATTGAAGTAATGAGAATGACAAGGTGGTTGAAAGCCTCATGCCCCGTGAGTGTGAAAACCTACTCCATGATTACTCAACTTAAGATTTCTAATAAGCTTTGTACAATCATAATAAGTATTAATGACATCATAGAGAACCGCAAAGAGGTACCTCTTGCCCCATGACATGGAAACAAGCCCATGTTACAATGACAAGATGAACAAACGGAGTAGACTCATCATCCTTTTTATTTTAATTCACTATTATGCATAGCTTCTTATTTTATTATAGGATGTGTTGTAGAGTCACTCAAGCTGTAAGTAAATTTCCACCATGATAAAGCATGGCTTGGGTTAGCGGCCCAATGCGTTTCTCTAGTTATATAGATACTTACTCATCAAAACTTACTATTCCTCTATTTCATTTCGGCATGGCAGGAGTCCAAAAACAAAAGTACATGATACCAACCAAATGTAATTTTTTTTGTGCAATGTTGAAAGCTTTCCGGTGATACACGTTTATAGCTAGCTCCCAACAACACACTTGTCAAACGCAAAACTTGTGGCTCCCATTATTGGGTCATGTTTATTAGATGCATAAAAAGTAAAGTGTGTCTTCAAAAGTTCGTGAGAGTCCTATCCCAAGTTCAACCCATGACAATTAATAAAGTGAATATCTTAGTTTAGAACATAAATAACACAATAACATGGTGAACATACTCGGAATAGCAATGAAGCTAATCGGAAGATATGGTGGACTCACTGGAAATACTTGGCTAAAGAGGGTTGGAAACAAGTTTTTACTTGTTGGATGTTTTAAATTTTTGGGCTAGCAAGAGGGAGATAGTTGACCAGCTACTATGCATGCATATGTCCATAGAACTACTCATTTAATGACAAACTAAATAAACCAGCAATTAACATCAAGTACATGAATAAGAGATAGCTCAAGACAACATTATTGCAAATTTCTACACATAAAAAGCCTATAAATCATGCAAACATATGTAGCTCTTCAAATCAACCATGGCATCCCTATTCCAAGTCATAATACTAGCATCCAATACATTTCAACTCCAAACTCCAGTAGCTCAATCTCATATAAAATGATGGTGGTGGTCTTATCAAAACAAAAATAAAAACAAAAACTAGACGCTTCAAGTGTCTACGATAAATGCTTTGCTTAGAAAAACAGAAAGTAGACGTGTGCTAACCAAAAGAGTGTAGCTCCAGTGGGGTGTTCATTAGATCCCCAAGCTTATGGCTTTCACCATTCTTGTATGTCTTGAGGCGCAGCTCCTCTATTCCCTGTGAAAAAACTTCACAAAACATGTTTCTCCCATTCTTTTTCTGTGGGGTGAGATTAGCAAGGACAAACAAATCACATGCTTGCTGTGCAAAATTCCAAATCAAATGCTCCAGTAGATAGACAATAAGGTTCATTATGTTGTATGTTCACTCTCTTTCTTGAAAGAATCATGGAAATTCGATTCCCAAGCCCAAAGAGTGCATAAAACAAAAGAAGGCAGAATCTGTCCAGAAAAGCAGCAGCAGCAAAATGAACGTTTTTCCCTAAGCTAGACTCGTCAAAAAATTTAGCCAATATTTTTTTTACACAGGACGAAAAGTTGCAGAACATACTAAAAAATTAGCTCAATCCGACATACCAATAAAAAACGTAAAATCATACGGTGAGCAGACTCGTGCTGAAACAGAGTTTTCATGCACTAGGATAGCAACTTATAAGTCCAAATGGGTTTGACTTGACTCTTTATTGAAAACTCCAGAATTAAAACAAGAAACTAATCTCTTGATACAGCAAGAGGACACTAGGAAAATCCAAACAAAAACAACCGGGTTGCCTCCCGTAAAGCGCTTTCTTTATAGCCATATAGCTAGGCTTTACTTACTTGATAATCAAGAGGGATAAAGCTCATGAGGGAGCTTGTTCTTCAGCGTGCCCCTCTTCCTTGGGAAGTGCTCCATGCTTTTCTTGTGAGGGAACTGAAACTTGACATTCCCTTCCTTGGAGTCTATGATTGCACCTGTAGTACGAAGAAAAGGTCTACCCAAAATAATAGGACTAGGGGATTTATCCCCCATATCCATAATAATGAAATCAACGGGTACGAAAGTCATGTGCAATTCAATCATAACATCTTTTACTTGTCCTACAAACATGTTTAGTAGAGTTATCAGCAAGGACAAATTCACTTGAGCACTTTTCTAAATTTTCTAGTTCTAGCAATTCATATAATTCTTTAGAGAGTACCGATACACTAGAACCTAGATCTAACACAGCATGGTGAATTTCTTTTCCAATTGAAACTAGCACCTTGGGGATCCATGCATCCCCAAGCTTAGGAGGTATCATGGCCTCATTCTTGTACCTAGCAATTTTTTCTTGCAATACATGATTAGCAATATAAGATCCAAAGCCAGATTGATTAACATTTATAGTGGGATCACTAGCAAATTTTTGTAGAGTAGCAATAATTTCTTGCAAGCTACTTTTTTCTAAATCAAGAAATGAATCCTTAATTTCAGCAAGCATCATAATTTCCTCTACTTTACTCTCTAATTTAGCTAGCATGCTTGATTCATGAGGACTAATTCCATTTTTGCTAGCAAGATAAGACATATATGGAAGTAAATATTCAGGGTACTTCACTATTTCATTCAAAGTTTCTTCTAAGCTAGTAGGGACATGCTCACTTGTATTCTCAGCAATATGATCAATATTTTCAATAATAGGATCAGCAATAGTAATAAAATTCATTCCTACACTAGGTTGTGCTTGTGGCTTTCCTGCTGACATGCTTAATAGAGTTGCTTGATTATCAGCTAATTTTGACAACGCTTTATCTAAATTCGAAGATTGAAGTTGCAGTCCTTTAATATCACTACTAATGGATGCAATAGACTTATTTAACTCATGTATCATAGCATTGTGACTAGCAACTTGTTCCATAAGAAATTTATTAAATTCAGAAATTTCACTAGAAGGCTTCGACTTATTTTCATTAGCATTAGGATATGGAACAAAAAGTTTATTTGGCACATAAGGAGGTTTACTATAAGAATTGTAAGCATTACCAAAACCATTGCTACCATAATTCCTAACAAAATTAACATCCACACTTTTAGAATTACTACCAACTAGCTCCTGCAAAGGCACATTCTCCATATTTTGTTTATTAATAAAGGCAAGAATAGTGTCCATTTTAGAAGACAAATCATTGGTTTCTTCAATTGAGTTAATTTTCTTAGTGGGATTGGGTGCTCTTTCAGTATTCCATTGACTATAATTTTGCAATATGCTTTCTAATATGCTCTTAGCCTCTCCTACAGTTTTACTCATAAAGGCACCTCCAGCAGCAGAATCAAGTATATTTCTAGACATGTAGTGTAGACCATTATAAAAAGAGTGTAGTATGGTCCATTCATTTTTTCCATGTGATGGGCATGTTCTAAGCATTAATTTATTTCTATCCCATGCCATGGCTACATGTTCATTATCATTTTGCCTAAATGAGAGGATATTATTCCTATTTTGCAAAATTTTAATGGGAGGATAATATTTCTAAATGAAAGCTTCTTTTAAATCATCCCAAGACTTTATACTAGCTGTAGGTAGTGAAAGTTACCATTCTTTAGCCTTTACTCTAAGTGAAAAGGGAAATAATTTCAGTTTTAAAACACTACTTTCCACATTTTTAAATTTTTGCATATCACGTATTTCCATGAAATCATGAAGATGCATAGAGGCATCCCCCATAGCACTACCACCAAATTGCTCTCTAGTAATTAAATTCAATAAACTACGACTTACTTCATAGCTTTCAGCTTGTATTTCAGGTGTAGTAATTGTCCTAGCAATGAATTGGTCATTGGGTGTATTTGTGTAGTCACTTAATTTAGTACTATCACCCATTTTAACAGTTTGTATGTATTTTTTAATTTTTTATGCAAAACTGAAAAGTAAAGTAACTAGGCAAATTCGAAATACTAAAATAAACTAGATAACTAAACGCAAAGCTAAAATGCAAACCAAAATAAAATATGCAAGACAAAACAAAAACAAAAACAAAAACAAAAACAAAACAAAAACAAAAAAAAGAAAAGAAACAAAACAATCTACTTGAAAGAAGGTGGAGATAGAAAGGACGGTACTCACGTAGGTGCAACTTCCCGAAGCTTAGGTGTTTGCACACCTTGTTGGTGATGAAGACTTCTTGTGAGCTCCCTTGGACAACTCCTTCACCTATGGCTCCCCGGCAACGGCGCCAGAAAAACACTTGATGGCTAGGTTGAGACTCCAAGTGCAGAGTGTGTAGCTAGTGGCAAGCCTTCTTCCCCACGAGGGTGACTCGAGGGTTTATATCGAACTCTTGGGGAGCCAGTATTTCAGCAGTTGTCTTCCAAGCTTCCTCCAGGATCCTGCAAACAAGTAGAGAATTTTGTGCCCTCAACCTCACCAAGTGGTTGTCAAGCACAAGGTGTGAGACTTCTAAATTGCAATGCAAAACTGAAAGTAAATGTGCAATAATTAAATCTACTACTAAATGCAAATGAGAAAATAAATATGCAATGGATTGTTTTTGTATTTTTGTGATGCAAGTGGTGATGGACATAATGTAAATTCGAATTGGAGATGAAAGTAAAGTGCAAGTAAAGTAAATTGCAGCAAAGTAACTAGAGTGTTTTCTTATATTTAAAATAGGACCGGGGTTCATGGTTTCACACTTGCATTCTCTCAAATAAAGTGGTAGACGGTGGACATAAAGAATTACATGTGAGATTACAATAACATGTTTAACATTGAGTACTTTCACATGGGCCTCACGTCCTAGCATAGAGATCTCTACGGTCATATTGATCCCTCTTATACTCCACGAAGATGCGAAATAAATCATAACACCTCGATAATTCAGGAAAAACCAGAGTATATCTTTAAGCAATGTGACATGAAGTTGAAGTAAGAACTTGCTAGATCTAGTCATGGAGATTGATTAGTGTCACTTCAAATCCCCGGTAACAAGGAACCCCTTGTTATCCCTAGTGAGGTAACTAAGAAAGTTTTAACAAAACCTAAGTGGATCGTTGAACTTCTGTCACTTTCACAGCACTAGCCACCCCCCGTTACTCCAAATAATGCACCCATCACCCCACACACGCTCTCAAGAACTAGATTGATCAAAGCTAGCAAATAAGAACGGGGTACATAAGATACATCTACTCAAATAACTCAAGAGAAACAATTGCAATCTCAGATTCAATAACTCATAGAAAAGATCCACCACATAGGAATTACAATGGTGCCCGTAATCATGTGAGGCTACTCATACGGATCTAATTAGTGAAGCACATAGAGAGAGAGATACAAGTGATACTTCCACAAACCCATAGCCCTGGGCCGGACTACTCCCTCTCCATGGAGATGTCGATGGTGATGACGTTGGAGGGGTAGGAGATCACACCGGCGGCGCCCCGCCGGAGTTTTCCCCCTCCAATTCGGTGTTTCGGCGGCGCTCCCCTCCGTAAGGGTACGGGGGACCCTTTTTATAGTCGGTTTAAGGTCAAGACGGAGTCGGTAAGTCGAAGATGGAAGGAATTGGGGCCACAGGGGCCAAAAGGGGGCCTCTCACGCGGCCAAGGAATCTGGCCGCGTGGAGGGTCCTCTTTTGGGCCTCCTTGCCCAATTCTCGTGGATCCTTCGCCCGCAAGTCTTCTCCTTCCAAGAAAATGACCCAACAGATTTTCAGGTGATTTCGCGGAAGTTTGCCCCCTGAAACGTCGAAAATATAGAAAACGGGGTTTCTGACAGGCAGGGTTAATTCCATAAAAGTTGGGGGACTTTGTAATTTAACCCCAAAATACTATAAAACATTGAATTATACCCTTATATGATGCAATTTTTAATAGAAAACCATGTGAAAATATGCAAAATTCATCTATGCATTTTACATGCATCAGCATGTCTTCAGGAGTGACATATGGCAGACGATAGAGCCTTGGCGCTTACGGATCAGGAGGCTGAAGGTTATATAATGGGCATCATAAACAACGAGGTCCCTGATGTGCCGGGCCCAGAAGATG
Organism: Alopecurus myosuroides; assembly: GCA_028641055.1. Classification (NCBI taxonomy): domain Eukaryota; kingdom Viridiplantae; phylum Streptophyta; class Magnoliopsida; order Poales; family Poaceae; genus Alopecurus; species Alopecurus myosuroides. Next base: position 79,191 of record CM054063.1, on the reverse strand, counting down.
AGCAAGAAGAGGATGTAGTATCTTCTTTTCTGAACCTTGATGGTGAAGGAACGGACATTGTCGATGATCAAGAAGGTGAAGGAACGGACATTGTCGACGGAGGTCAACCGTCGACAAACGACGATCTCAAATTGCATGTACCAACCACCTCCGGCGAGGTATATATATACATTGATACTCTCGTGATACAAACTTACTGAAATGTGAATACATATGCATTAACGCGCGCGACTCTCTTTCTTATTTTAGCCCTCGGCCGGATCAAGTATGACAAAGCGTGGCAAATCCAAGGCGATGAAACAAGTAGAAACATATACCATCGAATTAGTCGGTGAAACCGGCAAGCCCCTACAGCACACCACAAAGTTTATCAACCAATGCGGAGTCGTTGTTAGAGACAACGTCCCGATCACCGAGGAATGGAAGGATCCAAACAAGGCACGTCTTGGTTTCAGTTTTGTCGACAAAAGAACGAAAAAAGATTGCGGGAGAAAGCTTATGGAACATTTCATTCTACCTCCGGAATACAACAAAGTCGATGAATTCGGTAACGAGGTTCCGGGTGGACGTGAGAGGAGGAGGCTAGTCAAAGAGTTTGCTCTTCAGAAGATGGCCGAAGCATTCCGGAATTTCAAGAAAAATTTAACCCGTGAATATGTCAACAAGGGCAAGACTCCGGATTTCAAAGGAGAACATGAGAAACTGAAAGATGATTGGCCAGAATTTGTGAGGCAAAAGAAATCGGAGCATTTCAAGGAAATATCGAAAAAAATAAGGCTAATGCGGATAAGAAACAGTACCATCATGTTATGGGCCAGGAGGATATCGCCTTTCGGCGCCTAAGTGGAGGAAGATGGAGGAGGGTACGAAGGCGCGAGAAATCCCTCTAGGTACAGAGGGATGGGACGAAAGAGCCAAATGGTGGTGGTACGGGCATGGGAGATCGCTAGACCCGGAGACAGGGGCGTGTGTTCATCGGCAGAAAAAGTTTGCTCCCACCCAAGCCCTTATTGACGCAATGACCGAAGCTCAACATGGCTTGATCACGTTCAACATAGAGAAAGACGCACTGACAAAAGCCCTCGGGAATCCTGAACACGGAGGACATGTACGAGCCAAAGGCAGAATGTCGTGGAAAGTAGGGTATTCCCAGGATAATGACCCGTGCTGTTACAGAAGCCGTAAGAGAAAGACGAACCGGGATGCATATCTTTTGGCGAAGGTTGTATCGGAACTTAGTGAGTTGAAGCAGACGGTGCATGGACTTGTGAAAGAAAGATCGGCGCCTACAGGGCCGCATGAAGATCATGCAGCAGATCTCGGAAGCCAGCAGCAGCGGAGAAGCAGCGTGGCTTCCACGGAGGCCCCGCCTGCAGGTGCTAATGCACTGATGATGGAGATTCGTGCACCGGAGCTTCACTACCCCGTGGATGATGTAAAGGAGATGAAATAATGTGATCTGCATTATCCCGTGGGGAACATTTCGACGAAGGTAGCTACCGGCAGTGCTTTACCCTGTACACCTGGAGCACTCCACCACAACAACCCCATTCCATATGGCTATGCTCGTGTCATGGTGGAAGACATAGTACAAGTGTTTGAGGACCTGGAGATTGACATAGCTACACCCGAAGGGGAGAGAAGACTTGGGGATGTCAAGCTCCAGTTCATTCTATGGAAAAAGAAGTACATAGAGTTTCCAGGCGAGGCGCCAAGGCTACCAAGTCCACCCCCCTCCGATGGTGGTGGTGGTGGTGGTGGTGGTGGTGGTTCACCTACACCTCCTTCACGCCATTCGACGCCGTCCCCCGATCCACAATCTCCGGCGGGTAAGCAGGCGCCGCCCCCCAATCCTTCTCCAGCGGGTAAGCAGCCGCCGCCCCCCATTCCTCCTCCGGCGAAAAAGCAGAAGCAGCCGGACAGCAAGGAAACCCGCTCCTGGAATATTAACCCGGAGCCTTATGTACCTAAGACCACACGGGTACCGGAGCCATCACTGAAGCCTATCCCCCCAAGGCCTTGGGAACTGAGTGAAGCTGAAACCAAATTGGCCGCGCATGCTGATTATGAGAAATGGAAGGCCCATCAGAAGGCTAGGAAGGAGCCTAAGCCCAAGGAAGTATACACTCCGAAGGCAAAGAAGTGGGCTACGGGTTTTTTGACGCAACCGTCCCAAGCCGAGCTGAATATGCCTGACGACTATGGAAGTGAACTTCGTAGGCAAGCAGAAACAAGTTGACCAGCTCGGGATGCAAAAGAAACAATCGATCCCCCCGCTCATAGTGAAAGCCGGTCCGGAACAGGACCCCGAGGTCATAGCAGCTGCGGCAGCAATTGGATTGACTGTAGCGAGTGCCATGAAAAATGCGTCCGAGATGAATTTGACTCTTCGTGCCTCGTTAGGCCTGGACGATGCGCCAGTAGGTGAGGTAGCATTACAATATGTGCCGAATGGGCCTCCCGTCGAGTCTACGCAGGAAAAGAGTCTACCAGCACAAATGCGAAATCTGCTACGTTGGTACAATAATTTCATATCATGGGCCGCCAAAGAATATGTTTATGCGGATGTTACAGAGCAGCATCACACCAAACGGTACTCTGTAACAGTTCATATGAGTGAATTGTTCCAGCTGTTCAATCGGCGCGAGCTCGACAAATCTATCCTGAGTTGCTACGTTCTGTAAGTTATTTATTTCTACCTCACATCTCGTTCTTCATTGCCTGCACTATATATATTGTCCTAACTATATTATTGCGTACGCTATTATGCAGATTGAAGATTTGGGAATGCAAAATAAGAAACATCCATGATGTTGGGTTCATTGACCCACAAATCATTAATGGACATGTGTTACAAAATCACCCCGAAGACGTGGAGAAAGACTTGTACAACTTTCTTACAAAGCATCAACTCAAAAGTCATATTCTATTTCCTTACCATTTTGGGTGAGTGTTTCTCTCTTGTGCCCATTCTCTTTTGTTTACTCCATGCATGGTATGTCTAATCGATAAGTTATGCATGACTGTGCATGTAACGTGTCCGCAGGTTCCACTGGCTTCTGCTAAAAATTGAACTTCACACCTCCACAGTTTTTATCATGGACTCTATCAATTCGGATTCAAAGCTTTGGGCCGACATGAGAAAAATGCTGCAAAAGTAATTATTTTCAATCATTTGCTCTCTATATCGATCGGTCTCTTTTGTTCATTTCCTAATATGCAGTAGCTAATAACTCCCTTGTTCATTTAATTTTATTTGCCCTGTAGAGTTTGGAGACGATTCTCAGGAGAAATTGTCGGTGAATTCAAACATCAGCTAGAATTTAGTAATTTAGTTAATGTGGATAAGCAGCCACTGGGGACCAATCTATGTGGATACTATGTTTGCGCGAACATCCGGAGAGAAACCTTTGAGAGGAAGATGGAGGATAGCGTGCGGAAGGCGACGGATAACTTGCGGAGGAAGCTTAGTCCAGAAGCTCGCTTCCGACCAATTCAAGAGGAATTAGCAGGATTTTTCCTTAGGCATGTCATCGATCCTAAAGGAGAACACTATACGTCCGACGACGACCAATTCAAGAGGAATTAGCAGGATTTTTCCTTATGCTTCTCCGAGATTGAAACTTGTTTGAAGTTGTGTATGGTCATCCATCGTAATTGTGTATGTAAACTTGTTCGAAGTTGTATTTGGTCACCCGAGATTGAATATATATTATATATTCCTATTGATTTCTTCTTGTTTAAAATTTCATATGCATGTATATAGTAGCGTAGAACATATATGTGTACTGAAACTTCATCAAAATTAAAAGAAAACACAAAATAAAATATAAAAGAAATAAAACAAAACATATTAAAAAGAAACCAGGTTTAGGGGGGCTAAAACCCTAAACCTACGGAGGAGGCCTTTAGTCCCGGTGAGCCACGAGAACCGGGACTAAAGCTCATCCGCCCCGACGGACTCGTGGCGCCCACGTGAACGGGCCTTTAGTCCCGGTTCGTAAGAGTCGCGACTAAAGGGGGGGGCCTTTAGTCGCGCATATTTAGTCCCGGTTGCACGGCCGGGATTAATGGCCTTTGCGAACCGGGACTAAAGGCCTATTTTCTACCAGTGAACAGTCCAGAATTTCCAGAAACTGGAATCACCATGAATACAAGTACATTTCATGCATATCAACTTGAATCAATCGCGACATACATACAATTTCATTTATATGAAGTACATCACATGTAACATCCCAAGTCTGAAAAATAGCCATTAGAATGTTTGCTCTCTGTTATTTTATGTTTTGCATCATGGCATCATGTTGATTGCATTTGTTTTGTTTGTTTTCCATTTGTTTTCCTCTGTTTTCATTTGTTTTCCTTTGTTTTCTATTTGAATTTCAAACCAAAATTCAAACTTGTTGTTTCATCCTTGTGATGTTACAATTTCCAAAATGTTATCTCAAATAAAAACAACAAATTGTTCTCATTTTATTTCCACATTGATCAACAAATATAATGGTGCTTCTATTTCAAATAAATAATTCCCAAATTGTTTTCAAACTCAAAACTCAAATTCAACAACACCTCATTTGGAAATTATAAACTATCAAACCATTCCAATAATTCTAATCCACCTAATAATAGGGTTCACCCTATTAAATTGTTGTTTCTATATTAATTAACAAAATATTCCAATTCAAATCAAATATTTTCAAACCAAACCAATTTGAAACTATAAAAATAATAATCAAAACTTTCTCTCATCCCTTGTTTTCCAATTAATTCTTTTGGGTCACTTTATTAAAAGGTTGATTTCATTAATCATTTCAAATCTTCAAAATAATCTAATTTTGGTTTATTTCCAAACAGCACCAAAAACTTAAACATTTTTGGAAATCCAATTGGTTAGATGTTTGAAATTAACATGACAAGTTCACCCTGTTTTTCCTAGAATTTTTGCTAACCCACAAAGCACCTCTTTTTACTTCCAATTGGTTTTCAGCAAAAAAAAAAAAAAACTAATAATAAATTATAAAAATAAGGGAGAGAGGCCCATCCCACCAATTCTTCCCCTCAGCCCAACTCCCTCTCCCTCAGCCCACTCCCTGTCGTCCCCCACCTCCGTACGATGACGAACGCAATGGAGACAGCGACGTGCTGCTGTCCCACTGCTCCACCCCATCCCCTCCCTCCTTTTATCTACTCCCAATCCCGTGGCAAACCCTAACCCTAACCCCCAACCCGCACCCTTCCCCTCTCCTTCCTCCTCCAGCCGCCGGCCCCCCTTCCCCTCTTCCTCCACGGTAATTGCAACCTCTGCAAGCTCTCTGTCAACCGAGCTTGGCGCCGGAGTTCTCCTCCGCCTTGGCGACGCGTCCGACCGCCTCCGGCCACCCCGAGGACTCCCACTCGAAGATGGTAACGTCGCCTTCCCATTCCCCTACTCGCTTGCTTGTTTCCGTGCTGTACCCACCACGAATTTTGGCCGTGGTTGCAGTCGCTGCCACTGTCGTCGTAGGTTTTCCGACAGAGAAGAACACCTGATGTTCTGCTCGCAGTTACAGTTAAGCGCCGCGTGTGAGGTTCAAACCCAACCAGCCCCCCATCCTAACACACCGACAAGCACATCCCAGTTGGTTCGTTCCATCCGCGCCGCGCAGGAGTCCTGGGTTCGAGTCCCAGCTCCCCACCCCTTTTTGCTGCTATTTTGTTCCGATTTAAGTGCAGTACATGTTCTGAATCCTTAAGCCCCCGAGTTCCCCTGTCCTGTCACAACAGCTGCACTAGCCCAGCTGGTTAGCTCCCTGTGCTTAGAAGCAGAGGGCTTGGGTTCGAATCCCCATCCCTCCATAAAACCAAACATTTTATGTTCAATTGTTTTTGTACTGAAACATCCCAGAAATCATAACCATGCCCCTGGTAATAATATCTAGATCCCTGGAAAATATTTTTCTAGTCCCTAGTGCACTAAAAATGGCAGATTTACCCCAAATTTTGTAAATTGCATAACTAAATCATCCTAACTCCAAATTCAACATTTTTAATATGTTTTCTGTACCAAATTAAATACTCTACCCAAATATAAAATTTTTTTACTGTTTTGAATATTTTAAATTGGTGAAACATTTGAAAACTTGTCAAATTCGCTTAAACTTGTAGAATTCATAACTTGTTCATAAAAATTCCAAATTTCACAAACCAAATATGTTTTCCAATCAATTTTTCATGTACTTTCCAAATATAAATTTTGTTTGCTGTTTTGAATAATTTAAATTGCTGAAAACAACTGTTTCTTGTTTATTGCATTTAAAATTGCCAAAATAATAACTTGCTCATTTTAAATCCAATTTCCACAAATGAAATATGTTTTCCATGCAAAATTAAACCCTCTTTCCAAATATAAAATTTGTTTCATGATTTGAATAATTAAACTTGGTTAAATAATTTAAATCTTATTTAAATCATTTAATATTGCTAAATTCATAACTTGATCAAATCAAATTCTTTTGGGACATATAAAATATGTTTTCAAACCATCAAAGCATAACCTTTTCAAATATGAACTTGGTTTAATGTTTTGATCAAATAAAATTCAATTAACATCCACACTTGAATTAATTCCAATTTAATTCTTGTTTAACTTGTTTAATTCCTAATTAATTTATTTTAAATCCTTTTTCAACAAGTGAAACATGTAATCCAACTAAAATTCGATGTTCTTTTCAAATATAAACTTTGTTATCTGTTTTGAACACTTTAACTTGTTGAAAACAACAATTACTTGTGTGACATGTTTTAAGTAACCAAACTTTCCAAACTTAATCAATGATTTCCAAAACTTGTTCCAATCCTTTTTCCCTTGCATCTATCATTGTTATTTGTTGTTATTTTGTTGTTATCATCATGCATGCATCATGCTAACAACTCTCACATAATAATTAATTGTAAATCATTTGTTTCCACTTATTTCAATGGATCTTTTCCATATGCAATCCAATTGCATATGGGTCCAATTAAATTGTGTTATCTTGTCAAGTAGTTTATTCTGATGCATCTATTAACATGACATGCATCATCCCATGTTTGTGCACCTATGCCATGATATTGATTGTTTATCTTTCTGCAATGTTTGTTTGCTTCTTCCCGGATATACGACGACGTTGAGACCGACGATACTTACGACACCCCTTCTAAGGAGTTAGCTCAGTACCAGGCTACTGGGTTTGCAGGAAAGTTATCACTCACATGAACCACTGTGTTCCTTTCAACATTGGTTACCGATACTTTCCGTTGTTCTTTTCTGCTAGCTTTAGTAGTAGTTGTTTCTGTTACGAACCCATCACATGAATCCCTTAACCTTGATATTGCCTCACCTCCCCTCCTATCACCCCTTTGGTTGAGCCAGTGTCTTACTAGCATGCTTAGGTTGTTTTGCTCGAGTCTGTTACCCGTTACTTTCTGTTACTATTTCTATTACGTTGTGGGGGCTCGATGTTTAATCAATCAATCATGCTAATGTTACTATTAATAATAAATTTGATGATAAGGCACCGGCAGGAGGCCCATGAGAGGTTTTGAGGCCTGCTAGTGTCGACCCTAATAGGAAAAGGGTCTTGTCTACTGATCCATGATGAGCGCACTAACCGCATGTGGGAAGCGAGTATGGGCGCCCCCTCAACTTGACCTGATTCGCATCTCGTCCAAATCGCCTCATTTAGTTCGTGTTTTCCATTTGCCGCATGCATGTTTTTGCGAGCCCAGGCCAGGGTGGAACTTTCGTAGTCGGCATATAGGGGGACACGTTCTTAGAGTGCTATGAGGGTCCATTTTCTTCTGGGCTCGATTAGCCGTGCGCCCAAGGTGCTTTGGGCTTGATGCGAAGAATGGTTGGTTGTGTAGAGTACCCCGCTTGGTGGAAGTGCATTTCCATCTGGCGGGTTATTCTTGCGTGTACGGCCAAATTGGTGCAACCCTGCAGGGATAATCTTCTCGAGAAGCCGTGTTTTCCGCGGTTATGGATTACTTGGTGAAAGTACTGGCTAACAAGTACTCAGGACAACTTAAACATAATGATCAAACCTGTTACACCCAATGATTAATACCTTGACTAGTAATAGGTTGATGACACCATAACTTGATTCACCTTTAATACAACTGTGTGAGTTATCCTCGGATTGCTTCTTTGGATAAGGGGCGAGATCCAGGATGGGTTTGTTTGAAGTTATCTTTCAGTTGGTTACAATCCTCGATCTCATCTCCTTTCTGTTAGCCGGAAGTGGTAGAATCTCTGTAGTTGGTTAGCGCAGCCAGTTGCAGCATCTTTTATATCCCCTCTCTTCCGTTGAACCCAAGGCATCTGTGCTTGGTGTTCACGGGTTACACTTTGGTGAATTGTGAGTCTTGCTTGCCAGTACGTTTATGTACTGACCCCTTTGGGGCTGTGGTTTCCGCAGACCTACGTTTCCGAGGATCTACATGGTGGCTACTACGTGGAGTATGACGAGACTGCTGACGAGTAGATAGCGGACCCGGGCAGGATCCGAGACTTTGTGGATGGGCTCCATCTTTTCGTTTCCGGCCTCTTAGGCCTATTTGGTTCTTGTCTGTACTCAGACATGTTGAATGCTTTCGCTGTATTGTAATGATGTATTGTTGGGGCATGTGCCCTCTGAATGATTGTATTTGCTATCTCTGCTCTAATGAGAGCCATTTGCAAGTTATTTCAATCTTTTGTGTCGTAGAGATCTGTTGTGATATCACTTGTTAAACGCCGTTGACGTACCATGTGTGTATGGTTTGAAGTACGTCGACGGAAGTGCCTTTGATCTCTAGTGGATAGTTTACATCGACGATGGAATAGCAGGGCTTGTGTTGTCGCGCATAAGCGCAGGCCTACCAGGAAGCTGGGACGTGGGAGCAGTTATGCCCCATAATCCAAGCATCTGCTATCCAGTTCGTACGGTGACTATCCCCTAGAAATCAGGGTGCGACAAATGGTATCAGAGCCTGTCTGCCTGTAGGATCCCTTTTTACTGGTCGCAGTTGAGTCTAGAAACTATTTTGTAGCTATATAGGAAAAATGAAACGTGAGAGTAGGAATTCTGTTCTTTTTTCTTCTTTCCCCACCCACCCTCCCTTTTTCTGGTAAGGAAGTGCAACGTTGTTTTCCCTTCTCATCTAAACTTTCAAGTTAGGATTTCACGAATTCTGGTTTCTCTAGGATGGTTATATCTACTAGACCATAGGAATGGAGGTGGTTGTGACGTGATTTATCATGTTGCCTACTCACGATTGAGAACGGAGGCGTGTAAGCCACGGAAGCAGATCCTCTATTCCTTAAGCAGTAGATATTGATCCTTTAGAAGCCTGGATGGGGTTTTCCGTAGTACCTCAGGAGTGTGTTGTTCTCGTTTTCCCCGATGTTGATATCCTGTTCTTCTCAACATCCTTTTCGTCCGTTGAAATCTTGTTGTTGTTTTCCAATTCAATTCTTCTACCGGCGTCTAATCAAAGTTTTCCCCGTTCACCTGCAAAACTCTGTTTCAGTTAAAGTGTTATTTGATACCGGAGCATCACATTACTTTGTGTCAACAATCTTTTCCACAACATACAACCCAATTCTGGTTCCACTAAGCAATCAAAACTCTGTTCACTCCCCGGGATCTCAAATGTTGACTTCCAAATTCAGACACAGAAATCAAGTTCTAATGGGAGGCCACATATTCCTCGCTTCTCTCATGTTGCTGATTCTGACATTGATGTCATCCTTGGTGTTCCATTGATGTCAATAACTCTGTTTCAACCTTATTACAGATAGTCTATTCTCCAAATGAATCAAATTCTATCCAGCTATACAACCTCAATGCAAAACCTCTCCCTTTACTTGAAAATGTTCCGGTGGTTTGCAAATTCCCTGACGTCTATCCAATGTGCACGATGTGTTTCACGTGTCACAGCTCAAGAGGATCTTCCCAACAAGTTTCCGGACCTTTTCTTTTCTCAGTAGGAATCTCGGGGCGCGATTCCTTCAAGGGGGGGCGTTTTGTAACATCCCAAGTCTGAAAAATAGCCATTAGAATGTTTGCTCTCTGTTATTTTATTTTTTGCATCATGGCATCATGTTGATTGCATTTGTTTTGTTTGTTTTCCATTTGTTATCCTCTGTTTTCATTTGTTTTCCTTTGTTTTCTATTTGAATTTCAAACCAAAATTCAAACTTGCTGTTTCATCCTTGTGATGTTACAATTTCCAAAATGTTATCTCAAATAAAAACAACAAATTGTTCTCATTTTATTTCCACATTGATCAACAAATATAATGGTGCTTCTATTTCAAATAAATAATTCCCAAATTGTTTTCAAACTCAAAACTCAAATTCAACAACACCTCATTTGGAAATTATAAACTATCAAACCATTCCAATAATTCTAATCCACCTAATAATAGGGTTCACCCTATTAAATTGTTGTTTCTATATTAATTAACAAAATATTCCAATTCAAATCAAATATTTTCAAACCAAACCAATTTGAAACTATAAAAATAATAATCAAAACTTTCTCTCATCCCTTGTTTTCCAATTAATTCTTTTGGGTCACTTTATTAAAAGGTTGATTTCATTAATCATTTCAAATCTTCAAAATAATCTAATTTTGGTTTATTTCCAAACAGCACCAAAAACTTAAACATTTTTGGAAATCCAATTGGTTAGATGTTTGAAATTAACATGACAAGTTCACCCTGTTTTTCCTAGAATTTTTGCTAACCCACAAAGCACCTCTTTTTACTTCCAATTGGTTTTCAGCAAAAAAAAAAAACTAATAATAAATAATAAAACTAAGGGAGAGAGGCCCATCCCACCAATTCTTCCCCTCAGCCCAACTCCCTCTCCCTCAGCCCACTCCCTGTCGTCCCCCACCTCCGTACGATGACGAACGCAATGGATACAGCGACGTGCTGCTGTCCCACTGCTCCACCCCATCCCCTCCCTCCTTTTATCTACTCCCAATCCCGTGGCAAACCCTAACCCTAACCCCCAACCCGCACCCTTCCCCTCTCCTTCCTCCTCCAGCCGCCGGCCCCCCTTCCCCTCTTCCTCCACGGTAATTGCAACCTCTGCAAGCTCTCTGTCAACCGAGCTTGGCGCCGGAGTTCTCCTCCGCCTTGGCGACGCGTCCGACCGCCTCCGGCTACCCCGAGGACTCCCACTCGAAGATGGTAACGTCGCCTTCCCATTCCCCTACTCGCTTGCTTGTTTCCGTGCTGTACCCACCACGAATTTTGGCCGTGGTTGCAGTCGCTGCCACTGTCGTCGTAGGTTTTCCGACAGAGAAGAACACCTGATGTTCTGCTCGCTGTTACAGTTAAGCGCCGCGTGTGAGGTTCAAACCCAACCAGCCCCCCATCCTAACACACCGACAAGCACATCCCAGTTGGTTCGTTCCATCCGCGCCGCGCAGGAGTCCTGGGTTCGAGTCCCAGCTCCCCACCCCTTTTTGCTGCTATTTTGTTCCGATTTAAGTGCAGTACATGTTCTGAATCCTTAAGCCCCCGAGTTCCCCTGTCCTGTCACAACAGCTGCACTAGCCCAGCTGGTTAGCTCCCTGTGCTTAGAAGCAGAGGGCTTGGGTTCGAATCCCCATCCCTCCATAAAACCAAAAATTTTATGTTCAATTGTTTTTGTACTGAAACATCCCAGAAATCATAACCATGCCCCTGGTAATAATATCTAGATCCCTGGAAAATATTTTTCTAGTCCCTAGTGCACTAAAAATGGCAGATTTACCCCAAATTTTGTAAATTGCATAACTAAATCATCCTAACTCCAAACTCAACATTTTTAATATGTTTTCTGTACCAAATTAAATACTCTACCCAAATATAAAATTTGTTTACTGTTTTGAATATTTTAAATTGGTGAAACATTTGAAAACTTGTCAAATTCGCTTAAACTTGCAGAATTCATAACTTGTTCATAAAAATTCCAAATTTCACAAACCAAATATGTTTTCCAATCAATTTTTCATGTACTTTCCAAATATAAATTTTGTTTGCTGTTTTGAATAATTTAAATTGCTGAAAACAACTGTTTCTTGTTTATTGCATTTAAAATTGCCAAAATAATAACTTGCTCATTTTAAATCCAATTTCCACAAATGAAATATGTTTTCCATGCAAAATTAAACCCTCTTTCCAAATATAAAATTTGTTTCATGATTTGAACAATTAAACTTGGTTAAATAATTTAAATCTTATTTAAATCATTTAATATTGCTAAATTCATAACTTGATCAAATCAAATTCTTTTGGGACATATAAAATATGTTTTCAAACCATCAAAGCATAACCTTTTCAAATATGAACTTGGTTTAATGTTTTGATCAAATAAAATTCAATTAACATCCACACTTGAATTAATTCCAATTTAATTCTTGTTTAACTTGTTTAATTCCTAATTAATTTATTTGAAATCCTTTTTCAACAAGTGAAACATGTAATCCAACTAAAATTTGATGTTCTTTTCAAATATAAACTTTGTTATCTGTTTTGAACACTTTAACTTGTTGAAAACAACAATTACTTGTGTGACATGTTTTAAGTAACCAAACTTTCCAAACTTAATCAATGATTTCCAAAACTTGTTCCAATCCTTTTTCCCTTGCATCTATCATTGTTATTTGTTGTTATTTTGTTGTTATCATCATGCATGCATCATGCTAACAACTCTCACATAATAATTAATTGTAAATCATTTGTTTCCGCTTATTTCAATGGATCTTTTCCATATGCAATCCAATTGCATATGGGTCCAATTAAATTGTGTTATCTTGTCAAGTAGTTTATTCTGATGCATCTATTAACATGACATGCATCATCCCATGTTTGTGCACCTATGCCATGATATTGATTGTTTATCTTTCTGCAATGTTTGTTTGCTTCTTCCCGGATATACGACGACGTTGAGACCGACGATACTTACGACACCCCTTCTAAGGAGTTAGCTCAGTACCAGGCTACTGGGTTTGCAGGCAAGTTATCACTCACATGAACCACTGTGTTCCTTTCAACATTGGTTACCGATACTTTCCGTTGTTCTTTTCTGCTAGCTTTAGTAGTAGTTGTTTCTGTTACGAACCCATCACATGAATCCCTTAACCTTGATATTGCCTCACCTCCCCTCCTATCACCCCTTTGGTTGAGCCAGTGTCTTACTAGCATGCTTAGGTTGTTTTGCTCGAGTCTGTTACCCGTTACTTTCTGTTACTATTTCTATTACGTTGTGGGGGCTCGATGTTTAATCAATCAATCATGCTAATGTTACTATTAATAATAAATTTGATGATAAGGCACCGGCAGGAGGCCCATGAGAGGTTTTGAGGCCTGCTAGTGTCGACCCTAATAGGAAAAGGGTCTTGTCTACTGATCCATGATGAGCGCACTAACCGCATGTGGGAAGCGAGTATGGGCGCCCCCCTCAACTTGACCTGATTCGCATCTCGTCCAAATCGCCTCATTTAGTTCGTGTTTTCCATTTGCCGCATGCATGTTTTTGCGAGCCCAGGCCAGGGTGGAACTTTCGTAGTCGGCATATAGGGGGACACGTTCTTAGAGTGCTATGAGGGTCCATTTTCTTCTGGGCTCGATTAGCCGTGCGCCCAAGGTGCTTTGGGCTTGATGCGAAGAATGGTTGGTTGTGTAGAGTACCCCGCTTGGTGGAAGTGCATTTCCATCTGGCGGGTTATTCTTGCGTGTACGGCCAAATTGGTGCAACCCTGCAGGGATAATCTTCTCGAGAAGCCGTGTTTTCCGCGGTTATGGATTACTTGGTGAAAGTACTGGCTAACAAGTACTCAGGACAACTTAAACATAATGATCAAACCTGTTACACCCAATGATTAATACCTTGACTAGTAATAGGTTGATGACACCATAACTTGATTCACCTTTAATACAACTGTGTGAGTTATCCTCGGATTGCTTCTTTGGATAAGGGGCGAGATCCAGGATGGGTTTGTTTGAAGTTATCTTTCAGTTGGTTACAATCCTCGATCTCATCTCCTTTCTGTTAGCCGGAAGTGGTAGAATCTCTGTAGTTGGTTAGCGCAGCCAGTTGCAGCATCTTTTATATCCCCTCTCTTCCGTTGAACCCAAGGCATCTGTGCTTGGTGTTGACGGGTTACACTTTGGTGAATTGTGAGTCTTGCTTGCCAGTACGTTTATGTACTGACCCCTTTGGGGCTGTGGTTTCCGCATACCAACGTTTCCGAGGATCTACATGGTGGCTACTACGTGGAGTATGACGAGACTGCTGACGAGTAGATAGCGGACCCGGGCAGGATCCGAGACTTCGTGGATGGGCTCCGTCTTTTCGTTTCCGGCCTCTTAGGCCTATTTGGTTCTTGTCTGTACTCAGACATGTTGAATGCTTTCGCTGTATTGTAATGATGTATTGTTGGGGCATGTGCCCTCTGAATGATTGTATTTGCTATCTCTGCTCTAATGAGAGCCATTTGCAAGTTATTTCAATCTTTTGTGTCGTAGAGATCTATTGTGATATCACTTGTTAAACGCCGTTGACGTACCATGTGTGTATGGTTTGAAGTACGTCGACGGAAGTGCCTTTGATCTCTAGTGGATATTTTATATCGACGATGGAATAGCAGGGCTTGTGTTGTCGCGCATAAGCGCAGGCCTACCAGGAAGCTGGGACGTGGGAGCAGTTATGCCCCATAATCCAAGCATCTGCTATCCAGTTCGTACTGTGAGTATCCCCTAGAAATCAGGGTGCGACATCACACAACACAAGTGTTTGTGCCTCCGAGTACAAGTTCACAATCACGTTACAACTCCGATGTTTGTGCCTGTAATATGTTTTGGCAAATCGATGTGATGGTTAAACTCTTGTAGTTGTGTTTTAACATGGATTTATATGGATGGATTCATGGATTTTCTGAAATTGCATGAGGTGGATGGATTCATGGATTTGTAATCATGTATGTAATTGTACTGTGAGCTGTTTGATATGTTCCTTATCTACCTCCCAGACTATGTGACCCTCTCCTATTTTTGTCATGCTCTCCCATAGTGATGAATGTTGAAATCCACCTAGTTGATTTTTTTTTGTTCTGGTAATGATCTATGCCGACGGAAATGCCGTCGGCGTCTCTCTTCTCAGGTGTGCTCCGAGCTAAAGCTATGTGTCAAGCTACGCCGACTGCATTGCCGTCAGCATAGCTCATGCGCCGTCAAATGGCCACCCGTCAGTTTGGCGTGCCGACGGACAAAAGATGCCGATGTGGGTGCAAAACCGTCAGCACAAGTTCGTTACGCTGACGGCCGAGCTATGCCGACGGTAATTCAGCAGCGCCAATGAGGGCCTAAGCTGACGGTAATAACCGTCGGCGTAGAGCCTTAGTCCCGTAGTGTCTGGCTAACGAGGTTCAGAACGTGGATAAATCACTTTTCAGTGTAGAAGCAATGACAAGGCCAAAGAGTCAGCAGGGCAGGTTTCCGGTGGCACTCCACGAAAGGAGTGTACTTTGATATACTCAAAGCAGAATGTCATAACTTTCCACCTGGACCTATTCATTCCATTATAGTATCTTGGAAATACTAGAACATAAACCATAGTATTTTCTCATGGTGCAATACACTTTATAGATGATTTTTCCACCTGTGCTTTCATTGCGGTTCAGATTTCTATGTTCTAATGATTATCCAGATGGCGCAGCGAAATGAAAGCTTCTAGTGAAACGTAGTGTCCACAACATTAAGTAATTAAAATCTTCTGAAACGGAAGAGGAAAGCATAGCTGTGCAATCTCGCAGCCATCTTCCTCCCCAAGTTTTCAAAAGGTGAGTCCTTCGTAGTTGAGGAAACTAATAAAAACGCAAAGATATCTGTTAGTCTTAAAAGAACAGTATTTGTAATAAACTATTACCAAATTGTCAAATTAAGTTCATTGGAGAAATGACTCTTCTAAGTTTTATGAGTATCTTGATGCTTGCATGTGTGGTAGATTACCATGATCTTTTGTTTCTCCACCAATATTTCAAAGTATTCCAAATATTCTAATTAATTTGTGAGAAAGAACTCATGCAACAATGAACCTTTGACAACCTAACTCCGAAGACAGGTGAGTATATGTGAGACTGTATATATAGTTTTTGTCGTCTAAGCATGCATTAAGTGTTGAGAAAGTCATCCAGGAACTATTTTATATATCATGCAAGTATGCACCGTACCACAAAATCCTGTAATAATCGTAGTTGAATGGTGAAATCTTCATGAAATGAGTAATTTAATGCCAATCGCATGAAGAATGAAAACTCCCATGATGTCTAGTTGTCTACCATACCAGCCTTATTAAGACATGTGAATCACAAAAGTAAAATCAATACAACCGACCTTGTAGTATGGGATATTGGAGGAGAACAATAGATGCACTATCGTGGTTCTAGGAAAAGGCCTATTCCACATCTGCCAGATGCATTTTTATACTTCTCGAAGCAAAAGGGCTTATTTTACATAGACTACCATACCTAGGTGTAGTTTGAATATTCAGATGGATGATGCGATTTTTCCAGGGGCTAGTCGAATCAGCATCGTCCATATAATATATTCATCGCATGATTAATGCCATCTACACACACTTGTATCCCCTCTCCATTCGGGCGATGCGACTTCTGTTTCTATTTTGCTCCTATACTTGGCAAAGCAGGCATATAGAATCCAACTAAAAGGTTATGTACTAGGGTATATGTGTCTATGGGAGTGCACATAGATGATGATGTAGAGCAGTGTGCCGACAATGTATGCGTAGAATCAGCTAGGGCCCCAGGTGGAGCTTCCCCATGCAATATCCTCCCTCTTTTAGAGGAACACCGAGAAATAGCCAAAGATTAGGGAGTGGATGGGGATGCTGGACACTAGGATGGTGTGGTTCATTCCAATGTTCTTGGTACCGAACGTCTCACTCGTCGCCGACACTGCCACCGATGTGATAGCCCCTGTGTGTGCCGATCAAGGTTTTGGTTCCCGGTAGAAAATAATTCCCGAGGGGGATCGGGATTTCCGGTTACCGCGGTTACCGGAAAATCCCGACCGGTTACCGGACAAATTTAAGAACCAAAATTTGAAAATTCAAACAAATTTATTCCCAATTTAATCATTTACCGAGAGTTTTTGTTATAGTTTAAAATTCTCAAAAAATTTGTGATTTTATGACCGGTATGAGATTTTCCCGGGGGTGGTCGGGATCTCCGGTTACCGGATTTCCCGACCGGTAACCAAAACCATGGTGCCGATGATTGCCGTGCTTGTGTACATCAAGAAATTTGAAGGGTTGGGCGGTAGGAAGAAGGCACTCACCATGGACCCAATCAGCGACTATGGATGCAGTCCTTGATATGGATTAGTATTTTCTGCAGAGAAGAAGGGATTCAGTTAGTTATCACTTGGTGCTAGCTATTTGCCTTCGATAAAAAACAGAGGAGATTCCAACAAGCAGATTGGTGAAATTTACCATTTATTTTAGTTTAGCAAGAATATAATCTTGGAGATCTTGAGGAACTAATCAAACAAAAAAAAGTACTAATATGATCAAATTGAAAGGCTGTTTACTACTCGGGAAGCATTGTCACCTTGGGAACTAAATATCTAATTGGTCATAATTGTATTATGTTCTTAGCCTTCATGTAATTAAGCAATCCTAGCTTGAATAACAAAAGGTTTCTAGCATTGCTTTGATGTTAAGAAAGGCAACGTGTTTGCTTTGATGTTAAGAAATACTCCGTACTAAAGGTTTCTAGCATTGCACAAGTAATTAATTAAGGATGTTGTTTCATTCTATTACACTGAATAAGTATTGCTATTAGCTTAACAGGAGCTGCGGACTACGGTGCAGCGTGAGCAAAAAAAAAAAACCCCTCAAGTATACAGCACAGCCGAGCGGGACGAATGTGCCGCGAGTGGTCAGGAACGCATTTGTCGGCTCTCCGACTATTTCCGCTTCTCTCAATAAGCACACACTTCTCTCCGTACTTTTATTTTATTTTATTTTTGAGAGAGCATCGGAAGGGGTGGAAGCCCCTACGAGAAAGAGGGAGCTGAGGCAGCCCAAAATAACTTACAAAGCTTGTGTGCAAACGAGTTCACATCGGGACAGCAGAAACTGAGCACGACAAAGAAGAGAAAAAAGGAGGAGAACATAGAAGCTTGTCATGGGGCTCAGGCTAAAAGGAGTTGGACGGGCTGTTCGAAATGTGTTTTCTGTGGTGATACGGAGAGTATTGAACACTTGTTTATTACTTGTGTTTTTGCAAAAAAGATTTGGCGCTTAATTCATTTTACTTTTAGTATTACTTCACCGGTATCGATTACTAATCTGTTTGGGGTTGGTTAAACGGTGTGGACAGGAAGACTAAAGCTAGTATACACATTGGTGTGTGTGTTTTTCTTTGGGCAATTTGGAATTGCGGGAATGATGTTATTTTTAACAAGACGGAAGCTGATCATTTTTTGCAGGTAGCACGCAGTGCTACTCACTGGATGCACTTGTGGTCGCTCCTCTCCCCAGAAGGGCTGCGTGGACATTTGGATATAGGATGTGCACGATTTATGGTAGTCGTGCGGGCTATCTTCAGCTAGGGTGGATGGCTGCACACTAAAAGATTACAATATGTGTAGACTCCTTATTTGGAGTGTTTCTTAGTGCCTCATTTTTGTAGCCACATTGCAGTTTCGTTGAGTTGTATGGTGATCGAATGATTGGTATTCCTGAACACTTTTTTAATAATTAAGTTGTGTGCATCTAATGGATGCAGAGGCTGTGTTTTCCGTTTCAAAAAAAAGTCATAGGGTTCAGGCAGGCTATTTTTGCGATAATATGGTCATGGTGCGGCTCAGGTCATCAGAGTCCAATACTATGATTTAACAAACGGATGTCGTGCTATAGACCACCCACAACACAAGTGATTACAAAGAATGCTACAATAACGTACTACCTGTGTCCATTTTTATAAGGCACACTTTTTACTATTGAAATGTTCGAAAGTGTGCATTATAAAAGTGGACTGAGAGAGTATAAGAAAAGCATTGTCTATGAATAGTTTCAGTTTTCCACACATACTCACCCACAAAAGATGTAAGACATCTCAGTAATACATATGACAGAACTATATACACACAAGTTCAGCCAAGGACTGTGCATGAAATGCAGAAAAAAAGGCGGTACATAGATAAGCAGAATCTGAGTCAAATAGGCTATGATTAGGAAAAATATAATTTCTAGCATTTCCCTCCATCAGATTTTTCTCACGTCTTGGCTGCACAATAGGCTCATCTTCTATATCTAAATAGGAGACCTCCACTACATGATTTCTCTCAACATGCAAGCATGCCACCTCATCAGTCTTCCATGTCATTTTTTAACCCACGTCATCCGCGCTGTTTCACTTCAGTTTCGTTCACTCCAAGAGCCGCCTGTTTGCCTCCATGAATAACGAGTATGCATCAAGTTGATTTAGTAGTAGTATGTACGTCTCCATGATCTCTTGGTTACCCCACCACATGTATTTGGTGTCCTCACCTTCTGCGTTATCCTTGGCCACCCATCCGCCATTTTCTCTTCGCCTTCCACCCGTCTGGTAATAAAAGGATTCCGCTCAAGCTTTTGATAGATGAATAGCCTAGCCGATTCTGACCACCCATTATCTTCTTTGCTTATCAATATATCTGATTCTTACAGCTCTCCACAGTCTCGCCGGCGCCATTGTCTCAGATGTGGCAACCCACGAGATCAGGCTGGTACGATGATTGCAGGGACCAAGTAGCCGGAGTCCATGACGCTTGAGCTCAGGCGATCCATGCGCCTAGCCGTTGTCCCCGTACTGGATCACACTTGTCGGCAGCATCCGCCTCTCCGAATCATGCATAAATGGTTTGTGCCTGATTCTCTGATCTTAACGAGATTACGTGCCCCGAGCCTCCGACAGATGACAGTGGAAGCCTGGGGACGGATAGATTCAGTTGCCGTGCAGCTTTATCTAGCTTGCTACGACCAGATGGCCTTTTTTTTTTTTAACTCGGCTTCCGTTCTATACTCAGGAAGCTGCTTCTCTACAATTAGAAGCTCGAGGACATTTTTCAGTCTGATTCACGGGAAACTACAAGATTGAGATGCTAGCAGAAGGAGCCATAACGTGCATTCGGTAAGCACAGAAAACATCAGGTTTCCATCATTACACAATGTGCTTTTTTTCTGTGTGATACCCGTTGTGTCTTTTTCATCTTACCCGTAGGAGTCAGGAACAAGGTTTAGCCAATTTTCTGGAACATGGAAAATAATATTTAGAGTGCTCATGGTATTTTAGGTCATCACTAAACTCTTTTAACGGGATGCTAATCAATAAACACAAATTTCAGTTCAATCCGTGCAGCAGCGCGTCCAAGTTCCCAGAGAACATAATATTTCCATTCGAGATGACTCAGTGTTTTGTGTGAGAACGTATATCACATATGTCACGCGGCAAAGCGCGTACTTTCATCATATATCTGTAGAACGTATGCAAGCTGACTTGGTTCACCGCTTCATTTAAAAATAGCACATTTGGCCGATGGTCTCAGAACATGATATCTTACAATGTTTTATTTCATTTTACGAGGTTTAGCAATATCTATATTACTATTTGGATACCTTGGTAATACATGCAATTAAAATTGTTGGTGGCTTTGATACGCATGATTGTTGTAAGGATTTTTGCTTGATTTTGTTGAATAGATAAAATAAAACATGCAATAAGCATATCTACGATGCAGAGGCCGTGTACTTTCCCATTGATTTTTTTTTGTTTGTGTGCTGCAAGTGAAGAACAAGGCATCATCGACTAATTACAAATTTGTTGTAAATATTGTGCATACCTCTATTCAGTTTCTATTTATTCAGCTAGAATCACATGTCATATCCAAAAATATTTAAAGAAGCCATGAGCTTCCATCATCTTCAATTCCCGCAGCAACGCGCGGGGTATCATCTAGTAATTACAGTGAGTGGCACCAATCTTCTTCAGTTCCAAATTTTCTGCTGACAAAAGCAACTTGAACCATGCATATATACTAGAATTTTCTCCATAACCTGGACTCAAATGTCTCATCAACATGCATCCACACCGAATCTTATTGTGGGTCCTTTGTCCCCTTTTTTTGTGTCACAGGAACAAAAGGGGGCATCTGTGTGAGCATGATCCCGCCGCGGAAGACGGGAATACGTTTAGAAAATTGTGGCGCGGGATATTTATGAAAGCCATAGAAATAAGAAGAGAGGCCAGACTGGCAAGGCTTGCTCGGATACAGAGGTCGAATACAGAAGGGAGAGGAGCCTGCGAGAAGCCATAAACCTTTTATTGGCCCAGTTCATCATCGAAACAACTACTCTGAACCTTTGGCTTTGTTAACTCAAAGTCGGGCAATAAAATCTGCCTTCTATCTAAAAACAACTACTGTGACATATGTATTTGTTAGCTAAAACTGCAATAAGTGTTGGGCAAATCATCATTAATAAAAACAACTACTGTGACATATGCACCGCAAAATCATGTGTTTGTTGCGCGTCCATTTTCCATTCCCCCTTACAAAAGACTAGAAAGAGACAAGAATGGTGAAAACTTCAATAAAATAAATACTTCCGTTCGGTTATGCATGCATCCAAGGCCTGGCTAGCTTCTCTATGGCTAGTAGTGTACTTTGTGGTAGCACCACTTTGATGATTATTAGACCAATTAAAAGTCGTCCCAAGAGATATCATGCATTCACGTGCACCCTAGACGTTCAACAAGGAGGAGAGAAGTCGATCTGTAGCTATCTAGCATGCATGGATGCATCCGGCATGCATATTGCCGTCGGCTACTAAGTATTTATCTGTAGTGACATAGCATGCGATAAGTGTGGAGAAAGTCATTCATATGGTGTTTTATCGTCTCTTTTCTCACACAAGTATATACACTATAAAATGAAATGATCATTGTGGCTGAATGGCAAAAACCTCGTAGTTGAATGACAATTGCACATAGAATAGTTATATTAGAACTTTAGCCTTGCCGAATGTATAAATTCTTCTATTGTAACATTATCACAACAATTTAGGAATTCTCAATGTAAATGCAATCAACCAACCAAGTAGTATGGGATATTGGAGGAGAACAACATATGAGCAAGAACTCTAGGAAGACATATAATCTACATGTGCCCCGTAGTGATTTCGTTTACGAGTATACTTATAGGTAACCAATGACCCTCCAGGACCCTTGCGTTGTTCCTTGTCTCTATCGGGAAGAATCTTCTCTGCAACACCGTCATCATGCAGGCGAGGCAGAGCGAGTACCGCGGTTAAGAAATTGTTGTAGCGCATCCAGGTGGATTGCCCATGTATATGCATGGTGATAGGAGGAAATGAATGACACCAAGAGACAACTGGTAGAAAATAGGCCTTTAGTCCCGGTTCGCAAAGGCCATTAATCCCGGCCGTGCAACCGAGACTAAATATGCGCGACTAAAGGCCCCCCCCCCCCTTAGTCGCGCCTCTTACGAACCGCAACTAAAGGCCCGTCACGTGGGCAGCTGGCGTGCGCCGGAGGCGGGAGGACCTTTAGTCCCGGTTTTTGACACGAACCGGGACTACGGGCTATTTCGTTATTTCTTTAATTCATTTGGGTTTCTAATTATTTTTCACTCATTTTTTTCACTCATTTTCTTTTCAGAATTTTTATTATTTGCTTAGTGTCTAACTACAATTATCTCTAGTCAAATTACTTACTCGTGGTCAAACTTCCCGCTCGGTCACCCATCCTCCCACTACTCTTGCACTAGCAAGCTTAACTTCGGAGTTCCATCCCGTTCCGCATCCAAGTGTTTCGCACGCATGTACGTGTATCATATCAATCCTATTAACATGTTGGTCGATGCCAAATTTCTTTATTGTTTGAATTTCAAATAAATCTTTTAATAAACAAAAGTAATGATGTAATTAATAATTTTGAATAAATAAATAAACATAACTTTTTAATTTGTATTATTTCTAAAAAATATTCAAAAAATAAAACCAATTCATTTTAAAATCTTAAAAATACAAATAATATATCAAAATATTCAGACAAATAAAACTAATTCATTTTAAAATCTTAAAAATACAAATAATCTATCAAAATGTTCAGAAAAATAAAACTAATTCATTTTAAAATCTTAAAAATACAAATAATATATGAAAAATACAGAAAAATAAAACTAATTCATTTTCCCCTTTCCTAAATCTCTTCTATTTTGTAGCCTTATGAATGCATCATGTCCTTTTGAACCCGTGATTTTATTTGAGCCATTACATAACATAGTGGTACATATATACATTACATAATATAGAAATAATATAGGAATTAATATAGAAATAATATAGGAATTAATAGAAAGACATATATCCATTACATAATATATCCATTACATATATCGAACGCAACATAGCGGTACATAGATGCGGTACACAAACAACATCTACTCGAGCTCCGAAGAGTAGATGCGGAACAACTCGAACGCAACGTATGCATCTATTGCTGCATACTCGAGATTGATCCGGTCAAGTGGGTTCTTCCCCCAATACCCGTGATTCCTCGAGGGGAAACAAGTCTTCATGGTTCTGTAGTCGTGGTGGATGAAGGCAGTTGCCATCTGAGCCATCCCGGTCTTGTGCCCGTACAGCTCATCAAAATGGATCAAGTCCTGAAGATCAATGTAGTGGTCTTCAGGTATCTCAATACCCAACGTGCGCATCATCTTCTGCCGGTCATTTGTGATGTCGACGCTACAAAAGTCGTAACCTTTGTTGACAAGAAAATCAACAAGTTCTGGAGATTGCTTTGAACTACTGCAACCACAAAAATGGAACACGTGTTAGATATTGTTGCAACACGTGTATTCTTCCAATGCAACAAAAAATCGAAAATGCAACACGTGTATTCTTCCAATGCAACACGTGCCCATTGGAAGACCAAAACGGTTTCCTCGTAAGCAATCTGGATGACGGCCACATCCTTTTGATTGGCCGTGTACTCGAGATCAAGCCCGGAGAACTTGTGGTGTTCATCGGCTTCATAGAGATTGCTCAAACGGTTAAGAGCTTCGCGGAGCCTCTCGCATCTATTGGTATAGACGACGTGGAGATTCTTGCCGCATGGTGTGGGCACATGGAGAACCTTGAAAACGGGAGAATCCATGGGTGGAGGAAGAAGAAAGGAAGAAGAACAGAGAGCCGCGCGCACACTGTAGCAATGGCCTTCTGCCTCTCGCTCGCGAAATAAAACCCGCGCGGGAGGCGAGTAGTTTGGAACTTTAGTCGCGGGTGGCCGGGCCAACTGGGACTAAAGACAGGGAGGCGAGCAGTTCCAACCTTTAGTCGCGGGTGGCCAGGCCAACCGGTAATAAATCCCTCCGCGCGCTACCCCGACCGCCACTCAAGACCTTCAGTCGCGGGTCGCCTCCCGAACCGCGACAAAAGACCCCTTTAGTCACGGTTCGGACATTTTGGGGACTGAAGGGGGCGTATGGAAGGCCTTTTTTCTACCAGTGCATTGATCTTATACTAGGCCGTTAAGATGTTAACATATCTGCCTTTAGTAGCTGGTGAAAGTTCGTAAAGTAGTGTGCTTAGTAATGAATAAGTTCCAGACCATGAGATGTTTCTGGTTGCTAAGTTAAGTGACTTTGTGATCATTCTTTGATTACAACTAAGTATGTGCATCGTTGTTTCTCTATATATGAATCATGGTAAATTCAAATATAAATGTTTCATGTGGAGGGAGCTCGGCTTTGGAGTCCGGAGTTCGTGCATGCACGAGGAGCAGGCCGAAGGCGCGGAGCAGTGAGAAGCCCGACTGTGATTCATCGAGCAGACCGGCAGCAAAGCAGCGAGAAGGCCGGCGGTGATTCATCAAGCAGACCGTCCGCAAAGCAGCGAGAAGGAGGACGTCGAATCAGCGAGCCGCCGGCCGACAGCAGAGCAACACACTTGCTAGATTTTGTATTATAGTCTGTCTGAATGTAAAATGAACAAAGCTTAATGGGAATAAGACATGTATGAGATGGTTTTTTTTATTCTGGAAAGACATAGCGCCGGCGCACCTGGCTTATGCGCCAGGGATATATTAAAATATTGCTGGCGCACAAAATGCTCTTCGCTGGAGGTATCTCACACTAGTGCTGGGGCATAGGGCGGTGCGCCTTCTTTAAGACCTCACCACTGCTGGCGCATAGGACGTGCACATGCGTTCACTGGTAGAAAATAGGCCTTCCATACGCCCCCATTAGTCCCCAAAATAATCAAACCGCGACCATAGGGGTCTTTAGTCGCGGTTCTGGAGGAGATCCGCGACCAACAGTCTGGGCCCAGCGCGCTCGGTCCACAGCTGGTGGACGGGAGGGGCTTTAGTCGCGGTTGGCCTGGCCAACCGGGACTAAAAGGTCCTCAGGCTGGTCCGAAGTCCTTTAGTCGCGGTTGTCCAGGCCAACCGGGACTAAAAGACCATCCCTATATAGGACTCAGCTCGCTGCACTTAGCCATATTTGGTGTCACTTCTACTCACAATATTCACAAGGGGTGGTGGGTTTGCTTTTGGTTCCTCCTATGCACACAAGGTGTTCGATGAAATGCCCGAGAGCATGAAACACACATGATATGAAGTGTCCGAGCCGCACTTGAGCTTTGTCATTTATTTTTCCTCCGCGATCGCGGTTAGCAACTTGAACCTGTCATGATTTGTATTATTTCTAGCTAGTTAGTTTAACAAATGCATGATGGTTAATTATATACTTTATATAATAATAATGCAGATGAATCAGCAATGGATGTACGGTAACCGACTCTCCGGCGAGTTCACTACGGGTTTGAAAGATTTCCTCGTAGTGGCAAATACGAACAAGCAACGAGGTTTTATTATCTGTCCATGTGCTGAATGTAAGAATCAGAAGGGTTACTTCTCCTCAAGAGTCGTTCACATGCACCTGCTTCGGCAAGGTTTCATGCCAAGCTATAATTGTTGGACCAAGCATGGAGAAAGAGGGGTTAGAATGTAAGAAGATGAAGAAGAGGATAATATCGATGTCAACTATCATGAGGCTTTCATGGAGGATGATGCTGAAGGTGGGGAAGGGTTTGGTGAAGGTGAAGAAGAGACACATGATGGGCCCGCTGATGATCTTGGTCGGACCATTGCTGATGCACGGAGATGCTGCGAAACTGACAAGGAGAGGGAGAATTTGGATCGCATGTTAGAGGATCACACGAAGTCGCTGTACCCAGGATGCGACAATAGTCTGAAAACGCTGGGCTGCACACTGGATTTGCTGAAATGGAAGGCACGGTGTCGAAGTTCTGACTCCACAAATCCCTCAGGTGACCCTATCGGGTTTCGACTAGGAGAAGTCATGAGCGCTAGTGAAATCGTCGGCTTGACAGGGGGCGAGATTTACCCAGGTTCGGGGCCCTCGAAGAGGTAAAACCCTTACTCCTGCCTTCTGCTGATCTGTATTGGATGATTAGATCGGTTACAGGTTGCTCGAATCGAGAGTAGATCTCGAGTTCCGAGGCTTTTTGGTCGTGCGGTATTACTTGGTCCTCTCCTTGGGGGCTCTCCTGGCCTTATATAGATGGCCAGGTCTCGAGTTCTACCCGGAGAGGACTCAAACCCTAGCCGGGTCGGTTACAAATTCCCTAACTTAACCCGCAAGTTGATGCGGGTGGGCTTCACATGGGCCTTCTAGAGTACTCCAAGCGCGCTTCCTTTTGGGCCTTGACCAGAAGGCCTGAGAGGGGGTGTCCTTACTCGCAGGGTCCAGGATCCATGCCTTCGTCACACGGGAACGTGTAGCTGACTCATCATTTGAAAATTTGCTGAAAATGTTGAAGAATATGTTTCCGAAGAATAACGAGTTGCCCGCCAGTACGTACGAAGCAAAGAAGGTTGTCTGCCCTCTAGGTTTAGAGATTCTGAAGATACATGCATGCATTAACGACTGCATCCTCTACCGCGCTGAATACGCGAATTTGAATGAATGCCCTGTATGCCGATTGGTATTCCTCAATCGCGGCACGAGGGGAGACTAAGTGGAAAAGGCACGATCGGAAGGAAATCAACGATATGTATGGACGGTCATTCTATGACTGAAGCACACCACACAGTTCTACAAAATTCGAGCTTGGTGGCTCCGTACTTCGAGCAACACAAGAATATTTTACGCTCGGACAACCCGGGGAAGCCTGAATCATGTAATAGAAAGGCCCACATGGAGACTTTCGGCAGTTGGTTGCGAAAACATTTAATGAATGACAATGATGTTGGAGATCAGCTGTACATGTTGGCCAAGAAAACATCTTCGACTATAACGACTTTCCAAGGGTACGAGATTAAGGGGAATACATTTTACACGATCTCCCAAGATAAAAAGAGCACCAACCAAAACAGTGGTGTCCGCTTTGATGCAGCAACCGAGAATGGGCAAAAGGTCACATATTATGGTTACATAGAGGAGATATGGGAACTTGACTATGGACCTTACTTTAAGGTCCCTTTGTTCCGGTGCAAATGGTTCAACCTAACAGGAGGTGGGGTAAAGGTGGACGAGCAATACGGAATGACAATGGTGGATTTCAACAATCTTGGTTAACTTGACGAACCATTCGTCCTAGGCAAATATGTCGCTCAGGTTTTCTATTTGAAGGACATGTGTAGCAAACCGAGGAAATGGAAAGATAAGAAAACGATCAGTACATCATGCGATGATCCAAAGCGCCACATTGTTCTTTCAGGGAAAAGAAACATCGTGGGAGTGGAGGACAAGACAGACATGTCAGAAGATTATAATATGTTTGGTGAAATTCCTCTCTTCAAAGTGAACACTGACCCAATCATTAAGTTAAATAATGAGGATGCTCCATGGGTACGGTACAATCGTAAGAAAGTAGGGACACAAGGGAAGAATTGATGTGTAATAATTTATTGTACCAAACTTTGTTGAATGGATCATGTGAATTATATTATCTATGATGTGTTTAAGACTAACTCCTTTGCAAAAATATTTAAGAAAACGAGTGGAAAACATGGAAAACAGAAGGTTACTTAAATGTCTCAAAATCTTGTGAGATAAAAATATCTAATTTCATAACTTTTATTAAAAACAGAAAACAGACGCGCTAGCGCGTCGCAGTGTCGCCGGAATACAAATTCTTTTATTAAAAAGAGAAAACAGACGAACACTACTCCTCGTCGTCGTCGTCGGGGAACTCGTCGGTGACCTCCTCCGGGTCATCGTCGTCATCGAACTCGTCGGTGACCTCCTCGTCGTCGTCGGAGGTGCATGATGGTATGTCCGAGATAGGCTCCCACCTCGGATCGTCGGAGGCCCAGATTTCGCCGGCGTGGTCGGCCCGACGAAGCTCTTGCAGCGCCTTCGTCCTCGCCTCCCGAGCGGCATCTAACGCTCCGCCCGCTGAGCCGCGCGGGTCTGCCAGAGCTCCTCGTCGGCGCTCTCCTCCCCTGGGTTGTTCCAGTAATACTCGCGGACGACGCGGTCTTCCCTGGCGTCGACTAGTCCCTGAAACGCGCGGTGGCGGAGGTGGAGGTGGTCGGCGGCAGTGACGATCTGCGGCTTCGGCGCCCTGGCCTCCGCTTCCCAGACAGTGTGGCAGTCGTTGAAGTTCATCAGCGACCATGGGCGGTTGAGGCGCCAGGCCGCCACGTCCCAGGCGCGGGCGGCCTCCGCCGCCGTCGCAAAGGAGCCGAGGGGGATGCCGTCGTCCCCCCAGCGGATATCTGCGCTGAACATTCCGTTCTGCCGTGCTCGGACGCCGCGGAAGCCGGTGGTGCTGTTCCTCCTCGGAGGAATGGTGGAAGCGCGACGGTGAGTGGAGAGGAGTGGGCGCGTGGAGAGGAGAAGACGCGCTCGAGGCGCGACAGTTTATACCGCGCCATCCTGGCCACGCGTCACAACTCCCGTGCCACGCGCCACCCTAACACAACCAAGCAAATAGTTCCACATTACTACCCGAGCTCAAAGTGAACACTGACCCAAGCATGGATTGATGTGTTAAGGGGGGGGGGGTGTATAACAAAACAATCGGTATCACCATCATACAGCCCTACCGTGGCTACCGGGGGCAATATGCATACCAAATACACGACAAGACGTATGATGGCGAATCCAGATGTTTTGTATTTTCTCGATGAACTGAATATATGATGTATCAAACCTTAAAGGGGGATTTATAACAAAACAATCAGTATCGCCATCATACAGCCCCACCGTGGCTACTGGGTGCATATATGCATACCAAATGCACGGCGGGACATATGATGGCGAATCCGGATGTTTTGTATTTGGTCGATGAACTGACCGGTGTATGAAGGTGGGCTATATATAGGGTCCTCTGGCTCACAAGTGTTGTGCTAGGGTTTTCATCCAATGGTTAAGAAACACCCTCATCCAACGGCTCACAACAGCTCGAAAGAAACACACCGTAGCCCTGATCGAACGGCTCACAACAGCTCGAAAGAAACACACCCCGGATCCAACGACTCACAAGCGCTTGAAAGAAACACACGATCCGTGTGATTCTATCTGATTGGTCCAAACGAAACCCTAAACCATTTAGTCCCGGTTGGTGTCTCCAACCGGGACTAAAGGGATGATCCGTTTCCCAACGAAACCCGTAACATTTAGTCCCGTTTGGTAAAACGGGCCGGGACTAAAGGGATATATGTTTTCTTCTCGCTATAATATGTATGCATTGCCACACCATTGGCATAAACACATACAAACTCACAACTCTCTCATGGCTTCTCCCGTACCCACTCTAACATTCATCCAGGCGGAGGCACTTTCCGCCTCAAACTACCCCTGCCCACCCGGCTACAGCGTTCCCGCCGGTTGG
This sequence comes from Alopecurus myosuroides, assembly GCA_028641055.1. Taxonomy (NCBI): domain Eukaryota; kingdom Viridiplantae; phylum Streptophyta; class Magnoliopsida; order Poales; family Poaceae; genus Alopecurus; species Alopecurus myosuroides. Next base: position 49,238 of record CM054063.1, on the reverse strand, counting down.
ATGCTGAGCGCCGGAGGAGTGCCGGTACCTCCTCTTCCTCAAGGTGTGGCGCGTCGGGCGGCCATCACGAACCACTACTACCACGAGCTCACGCCGAAGCAGCGGAGGAATCCCAGTTGGCATCCCGATAACCAGCATACTTGGGATGCCTTCTTCATCAATCGGCGTGAGAGGGCGCTCGTCAGGTATGAGGAGGACGGTCTGCCTCCTAGGAACTTTCACGAGGCCGGTCGTCGGCTATGGTGGTACGGCCGGACTCTACAGAGCGTCATGGACTACATCAGGGCCGGCGATATCCCCCGCCTGCGCTACCCTCACGCCCAGTCCTGGAGTCGTGATCCTACGAGGGAGTGCAGAGCACCGTCAGGCGATAGTGACGATGACGGCGGCAACTAAGACGACTACGAGTCGGAGTACTATAGGCCTAGGCAGGAGTATGACTAGCAGATATCAGATCCACAGTGTGTTGCCATTATGTAGATCGATCATGCATCTATGCTCTCCGTTTAGGTTTAGATCCACTCTTGCCATTATGTACTGCCTTTTTTATCTATATATATATCCAAGATGTGTGTGAATCTTTCTGATTGGAGGGAACAAAACCCTAACCATTTCCTCTCGGTTGGTAAAACATGCCGGGACTAAAGGGGTTTTATTTTTCTGAATTTTCTGATATATTATTTGTATTTTTCTGATTTTAAAATGAATTAGTTTTATTTTTCTGAATTTTCTGATATATTATTTGTATTTTTAAGATTTTAAAATAAATTGGTTTTATTTTTCTGAATTTTCTGATATATTATTTGTATTTGTAAGATTTTAAAATGAATTAGTTTTATTTTTCTGAATTTTCTGATATGTTATTTGTATTTTTAAGATTTTAAAAAGAATTAGTTTTATTGTTCTGAATTTTCTGATATATTATTTGTATTTTTAAGATTGTAAAAAGAAAAGTATTTGAAAAAGCACCTTTAGTCGCGGTTCGTGTCACGGGAAAAGTATTTTAAAGGCTCTTTCCGCGCGGGAACGAAAACGCCGCGAAAAAACCTTTAATCGCGGTTCGTGACACCAACCGCGACTAAAGGTGCCCCTTTAGTCCCGGTTGGAGACACCAACCGCGACTAAAGGCCCACGGATGGTACCCGGAGGGGACCTTTAGTCGCGGTTGGTGTCCCCAACCGGGACTAAAGGCTGGCCGTATATATTCCCGCCCCCAAAAATTTCTATGTCCCAAACGCATCCCGTCTTCTTCGCGGCGCCCTCGCCGATTCCGTCTCCGGTAGCTGCCTGCCGCCCTCGCCGATTCCGTCTCCGGTAGCTGCCCGCCGCCCTCGCCGATTCTGTCTCCGGTAGGTGCCCGCCCGTGCGTTCTTGAGGGGTAGAGGAGATCGACGACGATGACGGAAACGACGGCGGTTAGGTGCCCGTGCGTGCGTGCGTGCTTGAGGGGTAGGTGCCCTCCCATCTCTGGTAGGTGCCCGTGCGTGCGTGCTGGAGGCGCAGCGCCGGCCTGTGGCGGAAGCAGGGCGGCGCCGCTAGATGTTGGTCGCCGGAGAGCCATGGTGCGTGGCCGTGGCCGTGCGCGGTGGTGCTCCTCGTGCTCGCGGGGGAGAGAGGGGAGAGGGCGCGAGCCCTCGCCGGAGGTGGCCATGGAGGTGCCGCGCACGCCTCTGCCATGGAGGAAGACGAAACAGAGAAGGGGGGCTCGCGTCACGCTGACGTCACGGCATGCGGGTCAGACAGGGAGAAAAAAGGGCTGCTGGCAGTTGGGCTCCACTCGGATTCTGAAAAGAAAAAAAGTTGGGCTGCACTCTTTTTTTGCAAAGTTAAAAAAAATACTAAGTCAAAAAAATTCCTAAGTCAAAAAATTTCCTACTAACCCTAAGTCTACTAACCCTAAATATATATTTGTACTAATATTTGCTAAGTCTACTAACACTAAATATTCCTAAGTCAAAAAAAGATAAAAAAAATCCGAAGCACTACTAACCCTAAATATATATTCCTAAGTCAATAAAAAGTACTGTCATTTCACTAACCCGGAGGTGGTCATCGTTCTTCCACCCAAAACCCTAGCAGTCTGTTTGAATTAAATTCATTAAAATAATGAAAATAAGTTTTAATTCAGTAAATTCAGAATATTAAGTGTAATATACCAAAATGACCAGAAAAGCAAATGCAATCTAGCTATGGGGTTCTCCAAGTCATTTGAGCAACTAATCTTGGACACACCTCTAAAGTATGGTTTTCCCCCTCCGGTGGTCATCGTTCTTCCACCCAAAACTCTAGCAATCTGTTTTTCCTCCTTCTACGATAATATTTGCTAAGTTTCCTTTATACTTAATTAATTTTTACTACATGCATGTCTGGAGGAGTGACATATGGTGGACAATAGAGCCTTGCCGCTTACGGATCAGGAGGCTGAAGGTTATATATTTCGCATCATAAACAACGAGATCCCTTATGTGCCGGGCCCAGAAGATGAGCAAGAAAAGGATGTAGTCTCTTCTTATCTGAACCTTGATGATCAAGAAGGTGGAGGAACGGACATTGTCGATGATCAAGAAGGTGAAGAAACGGACATTGTCGACGGAGGTCAACCGTCGACAAACCTCTAAGAAGAAGATGTCGGATAGCTTGCGGAAGGCGACGGATAACTTGCGGAGGAGGCTTAGTCCAGAAGCTCGCTTCCGACCAATTCAAGAGGAATTAGCAGGATTTTTCCTTAGGCATGTCATCGATTCTAAAGGAGAACACTATACGTCCGACGACGACCAATTCAAGATGACTTAGCAGGATTTTTCCTTATGCATCTCCTAGATTGAAACTTGTTCGAAGTTGTGTATGGTCATCCATCGTAATTGTGTATGGAAACTTGTTTGAAAGTTGTATATGGTCACCCGAGATTAAATATATATATATACTATATATTCCTATTGAATTCTTCTTGTTTGAAATTTCATATGAATGTATATAGTAGCGTAGAATATATATGTGTACTGAAACTTCATCAAAATTAAAATAAAACACAAAATAAAAAATAAAAAATAAAACAAAACAAATTAAAAAGAAATCAGGTTTAGGGGGGCTAAAACACTAAACTTGCGGAGGAGGCCTTTAGTCCCGGTCAGCCACGAGAACCGGGACTAAAGCTCATCCGCCCCGACGGACTCCTGGCGCCCACGTGGACGGGCCTTTAGTCCCGGTCCGTAAGGGGCGCGACTAAGGGGGGGGGGGGTTTAGTCGCGCATACTTAGTCCCGGTTGCGTGACCGGGAATAATGGACTTTGCGAACCGGGACTAAAATCCTATTTTCTACCAGTGGTTAAGACCTTACCATTGGCGTTATGGTCGCAGGCGCATCATAGTGCGCCTGCGGTAAGCTTTTTCTTAGTAGTGCACAGTTCGCAATAGTCTGCTGACCGGCCGTGCTCCCATTATCTATGCCTTAGAAACTGTATGTACGCACATATATCTAAAATCAGCTTGTGTACGACTGAAAATGTGGCGAGTGATATTTTTATCCCACATGGATGGCAGCTTGAGCTCAGGATAGTGTCACCGTAGGCGATGACAGTAGGAAACTGAACAAGTTGACGAATGATACCTTAAAACGAGCCGCGGCTCGTCGTCGCGTCGTCGCGGCCAGCGGTTACCCGACCGACGCCCAAGGCGCGTTCAAGAAGAGCGCCGAGTGCTACACCGCCGGCAGCGACGCCTGGTCTGAGGCGGGAGACATGGTGCCCGAGTCCGACACGGCCGGCCGGACGGTCCTGGCTTTGGTGGGCGGGAAGGTGTGGGCCATCGGGCCCGGGAAGGGCGGCGTGCGGGAGTGGGACGGAGCGTGGAGGGACGTCGCGGACGGGCCGTCTGGGATGAAGGCGTCCGTGGAGGCGGTCGGCATCGGCGACGGCGCTGCAGTGTTTGTGTTGGGCAAGGTGGCCAATTACGCGGAGGAGAGCGGCAAGTACGCGGCGTGGGTGATGGATGCGGGTGCCGCTCGGTGGGGCCGTGTGCCCGTGCCGCAGGGGTTCCGCGGGTTCGTTTTCTCGGCCGCGGCGGTGCGAGTCTAGTTCAGCGTTCAGGCGGGGCGCTCAGGGCTGGCGCTCTCACGGTCATGCTTCGCTGCAAATGTGCAACGCGCATTACAAAGCACAGGGCGTCTGAGGGCCATTTGATTCGAAGGATTCTCATAGTAACTAGGCAGGTTTGGCGCGGCGCACGCCGCACCCTTGTGTTGGTAGCAAATGGTGTAAGCGTGCGATGTAAAAATGCAATAATATTGGGATTTTTTTCCCAGAACATGAATTAACTTACTGCCCAGATGCATGTCCATAGGAGATTAGATGGCTCATACGAAGCTGGCAGATTGCCTGCTGGTACTACACGTCGTACTGCAAACTTGCTACTTAGGTACTGCAGATGCTATACTTTTCACTCTTCAGGAACCATCAGTGGCGGTATCATGGTTTCCTTTTCACACAAAAAACAATGGCAGGAATCTCTGCTACTATTGCCTTCTCGTGGAATATGCTTCACCCGTAAGTGCCATGAAGGAAATATATATTTCACTTGGCTGGTAATAAGAATCAAAAGGAGATCTGCTAATTTTTACAGAGTTAGCTCCCGTGGTTATACTTTAGAAGCAAGACATCATACAGATATTACATAAAGAGATGACCACAAAAACAAAACACAGAGTGTAGAAAGTTCTTAATTCTAACCATCATGGCTTTAAGGAGGTAAGGCGTCCTAAGGAGGAAGGAGGCGCTTTGTCGCCTAGACAACGACCAAGCGGACACTTTAGGCACCTAGGCGTCCAAAGCAGTCGTTTTTTCTAAAATGGAGGGGGAGCACCTTGACGCCGGCGACGACTCAGGGAAGCCTTGAAAACCATGCTAACCATAAATGAACATCAATGTATCCACCTATCATGGATGGGAAAGACTAACTATGGTATGACCACCGAGTGTTCAGCAATCCAAATTGAGGACATATGATCCAATCTGCAAAAAAAATCGTATGTATCAATCAAGAAAGAAAATTGTACTGCAACCGGCAAACATAAGCAAAATAGAAGAATATAATATTATCTCAATATATCGTGACACATGATAACAAAACAATTACCTACACCATTTCATGTCCCTAGTAGAAAACATGCCCTCAGAAAAGGAAGTGTTGCTTATGAGCTGGGTAACTGCCGCATTTGTCTGTAAACTACAAATATAGCAATGCATGTGTAGGGGTCCATGATGAAACAATTATTTGTACAAACTAACAAAATAGCTAGCCTCCCATGGATACCATGAGGAAAATGATGAAACCAAGAAGAACTATTCATATATCTGGATCAATACTGATCTCTTGTGAACAGGGGAAGATCTCTTAGGACTAACTATTGAACTTCCAAGTAATGAAGTTCAAGTGAATAAAGAAGCCGTGCGTAAACAATGAAATAGAAATCATGTCACACACTTGTGTATCAATATTTTTCACATAGGTCTAACAACTGATGCAATCAAATATGTTGTGCATGAAGCCAAAAGAAATAAGACAACAAAAATATCACTGTGGAAATTATAAACTATCAAACCATTCCAATAATTCTAATCCACCTAATAATAGGGTTCACCCTATTAAATTGTTGTTTCTATATTAATTAACAAAATATTCCAATTCAAATCAAATATTTTCAAACCAAACCAATTTGAAACTATAAAAATAATAATCAAAACTTTCTCTCATCCCTTGTTTTCCAATTAATTCTTTTGGGTCACTTTATTAAAAGGTTGATTTCATTAATCATTTCAAATCTTCAAAATAATCTAATTTTGGTTTATTTCCAAACAGCACCAAAAACTTAAACATTTTTGGAAATACAATTGGTTAGATGTTTGAAATTAACATGACAAGTTCACCCTGTTTTTCCTAGAATTTTTGCTAACCCACAAAGCACCTCTTTTTACTTCCAATTGGTTTTCAGCAAAAAAAAACACTAATAATAAATAATAAAACTAAGGGAGAGAGGCCCATCCCACCAATTCTTCCCCTCAGCCCAACTCCCTCTCCCTCAGCCCACTCCCTGTCGTCCCCCACCTCCGTACGATGACGAACGCAATGGAGACAGCGACGTGCTGCTGTCCCACTGCTCCACCCCATCCCCTCCCTCCTTTTATCTACTCCCAATCCCGTGGCAAACCCTAACCCTAACCCCCAACCCGCACCCTTCCCCTCTCCTTCCTCCTCCAGCCGCCGGCCCCCCTTCCCCTCTTCCTCCACGGTAATTGCAACCTCTGCAAGCTCTCTGTCAACCGAGCTTGGCGCCGGAGTTCTCCTCCGCCTTGGCGACGCGTCCGACCGCCTCCGGCCACCCCGAGGACTCCCACTCGAAGATGGTAACGTCGCCTTCCCATTCCCCTACTCGCTTGCTTGTTTCCGTGCTGTACCCACCACGAATTTTGGCCGTGGTTGCAGTCGCTGCCACTGTCGTCGTAGGTTTTCCGACAGAGAAGAACACCTGATGTTCTGCTCGCAGTTACAGTTAAGCGCCGCGTGTGAGGTTCAAACCCAACCAGCCCCCCATCCTAACACACCGACAAGCACATCCCAGTTGGTTCGTTCCATCCGCGCCGCGCAGGAGTCCTGGGTTCGAGTCCCAGCTCCCCACCCCTTTTTGCTACTATTTTGTTCCGATTTAAGTGCAGTACATGTTCTGAATCCTTAAGCCCCCGAGTTCCCCTGTCCTGTCACAACAGCTGCACTAGCCCAGCTGGTTAGCTCCCTGTGCTTAGAAGCAGAGGGCTTGGGTTCGAATCCCCATCCCTCCATAAAACCAAACATTTTATGTTCAATTGTTTTTGTACTGAAACATCCCAGAAATCATAACCATGCCCCTGGTAATAATATCTAGATCCCTGGAAAATATTTTTCTAGTCCCTAGTGCACTAAAAATGGCAGATTTACCCCAAATTTTGTAAATTGCATAACTAAATCATCCTAACTCCAAATTCAACATTTTTAATATGTTTTCTGTACCAAATTAAATACTCTACCCAAATATAAAATTTGTTTACTGTTTTGAATATTTTAAATTGGTGAAACATTTGAAAACTTGTCAAATTCGCTTAAACTTGCAGAATTCATAACTTGTTCATAAAAATTCCAAATTTCACAAACCAAATATGTTTTCCAATAAATTTTTCATGTACTTTCCAAATATAAATTTTGTTTGCTGTTTTGAATAATTTAAATTGCTGAAAACAACTGTTTCTTGTTTATTGCATTTAAAATTGCCAAAATAATAACTTGCTCATTTTAAATCCAATTTCCACAAATGAAATATGTTTTCCATGCAAAATTAAACCCTCTTTCCAAATATAAAATTTGTTTCATGATTTGAATAATTAAACTTGGTTAAATAATTTAAATCTTATTTAAATCATTTAATATTGCTAAATTCATAACTTGATCAAATCAAATTCTTTTTGGACATATAAAATATGTTTTCAAACCATCAAAGCATAAACTTTTCAAATATGAACTTGGTTTAATGTTTTGATCAAATAAAATTCAATTAACATCCACACTTGAATTAATTCCAATTTAATTCTTGTTTAACTTGTTTAATTCCTAATTAATTTATTTGAAATCCTTTTTCAACAAGTGAAACATGTAATCCAACTAAAATTTGATGTTCTTTTCAAATATAAACTTTGTTATCTGTTTTGAACACTTTAACTTGTTGAAAACAACAATTACTTGTGTGACATGTTTTAAGTAACCAAACTTTCCAAACTTAATCAATGATTTCCAAAACTTGTTCCAATCCTTTTTCCCTTGCATCTATCATTGTTATTTGTTGTTATTTTGTTGTTATCATCATGCATGCATCATGCTAACAACTCTCACATAATAATTAATTGTAAATCATTTGTTTCCACTTATTTCAATGGATCTTTTCCATATGCAATCCAATTGCATATGGGTCCAATTAAATTGTGTTATCTTGTCAAGTAGTTTATTCTGATGCATCTATTAACATGACATGCATCATCCCATGTTTGTGCACCTATGCCATGATATTGATTGTTTATCTTTCTGCAATGTTTGTTTGCTTCTTCCCGGATATACGACGACGTTGAGACCGACGATACTTACGACACCCCTTCTAAGGAGTTAGCTCAGTACCAGGCTACTGGGTTTGCAGGCAAGTTATCACTCACATGAACCACTGTGTTCCTTTCAACATTGGTTAACGATACTTTCCGTTGTTCTTTTCTGCTAGCTTTAGTAGTAGTTGTTTCTGTTACGAACCCATCACATGAATCCCTTAACCTTGATATTGCCTCACCTCCCCTCCTATCACCCCTTTGGTTGAGCCAGTGTCTTACTAGCATGCTTAGGCTGTTTTGCTCGAGTCTGTTACCCGTTACTTTCTGTTACTATTTCTATTACGTTGTGGGGGCTCGATGTTTAATCAATCAATCATGCTAATGTTACTATTAATAATAAATTTGATGATAAGGCACCGGCAGGAGGCCCATGAGAGGTTTTGAGGCCTGCTAGTGTCGACCCTAATAGGAAAAGGGTCTTGTCTACTGATCCATGATGAGCGCACTAACCGCATGTGGGAAGCGAGTATGGGGGCCCCCCTCAACTTGACCTGATTCGCATCTCGTCCAAATCGCCTCATTTAGTTCGTGTTTTCCATTTGCCGCATGCATGTTTTTGCGAGCCCAGGCCAGGGTGGAACTTTCGTAGTCGGCATATAGGGGGACACGTTCTTAGAGTGCTATGAGGGTCCATTTTCTTCTGGGCTCGATTAGCCGTGCGCCCAAGGTGCTTTGGGCTTGATGCGAAGAATGGTTGGTTGTGTAGAGTACCCCGCTTGGTGGAAGTGCATTTCCATCTGGCGGGTTATTCTTGCGTGTACGGCCAAATTGGTGCAACCCTGCAGGGATAATCTTCTCGAGAAGCCGTGTTTTCCGCGGTTATGGATTACTTGGTGAAAGTACTGGCTAACAAGTACTCAGGACAACTTAAACATAATGATCAAACCTGTTACACCCAATGATTAATACCTTGACTAGTAATAGGTTGATGACACCATAACTTGATTCACCTTTAATACAACTGCGTGAGTTATCCTCGGATTGCTTCTTTGGATAAGGGGCGAGATCCAGGATGGGTTTGTTTGAAGTTATCTTTCAGTTGGTTACAATCCTCGATCTCATCTCCTTTCTGTTAGCCGGAAGTGGTAGAATCTTTGTAGTTGGTTAGCGCAGCCAGTTGCAGCATCTTTTATATCCCCTCTCTTCCGTTGAACCCAAGGCATCTGTGCTTGGTGTTGAAGGGTTCCACTTTGGTGAATTGTGAGTCTTGCTTGCCAGTACGTTTATGTACTGACCCCTTTGGGGCTGTGGTTTCCGCATACCAACGTTTCCGAGGATCTACATGGTGGCTACTACGTGGAGTATGACGAGACTGCTGACGAGTAGATAGCGGACCCGGGCAGGATCCGAGACTTCGTGGATGGGCTCCGTCTTTTCGTTTCCGGCCTCTTAGGCCTATTTGGTTCTTGTCTGTACTCAGACATGTTGAATGCTTTCGCTGTATTGTAATGATGTATTGTTGGGGCATGTGCCCTCTGAATGATTGTATTTGCTATCTCTGCTCTAATGAGAGCCATTTGCAAGTTATTTCAATCTTTTGTGTCGTAGAGATCTGTTGTGATATCACTTGTTAAACGCCGTTGACGTACCATGTGTGTATGGTTTGAAGTACGTCGACGGAAGTGCCTTTGATCTCTAGTGGATAGTTTATATCGACGATGGAATAGCTGGGACGTGGGAGCAGTTATGCCCCATAATCCAAGCATCTGCTATCCAGTTCGTACGGTGAGTATCCCCTAGAAATCAGGGTGCGACATCACACAACACAAGTGTTTGTGCCTCCGAGTACAAGTTCACAATCACGTTACAACTCCGATGTTTGTGCCTGTAATATGTTTTGGCAAATCGATGTGATGGTTAAACTCTTGTAGTTGTGTTTTAACATGGATTTATATGGATGGATTCATGGATTTTCTGAAATTGCATGAGGTGGATGGATTCATGGATTTGTAATCATGTATGTAATTGTACTGTGAGCTGTTTGATATGTTCCTTATCTACCTCCCAGACTATGTGACCCTCTCCTATTTTTGTCATGCTCTCCCATAGTGATGAATGTTGAAATCCACCTAGTTGATTTTTTTTGTTCTGGTAATGATCTATGCCGACGGAAATGCCGTCGGCGTCTCTCTTCTCAGGTGTGCTCCGAGCTAAAGCTATGTGTCAAGCTACGCCGACTGCATTGCCGTCAGCATAGCTCATGCGCCGTCAAATGGCCACCCGTCAGTTTGGCGTGCCGACGGACAAAAGATGCCGATGTGGGTGCAAAACCGTCAGCACAAGTCCGTTACGCTGACGGCCGAGCTATGCCGACGGTAATTCAGCAGCGCCAATGAGGGCCTAAGCTGACGGTAATAACCGTCGGCGTAGAGCCTTAGTCCCGTAGTGTCTGGCTAACGAGGTTCAGAACGTGGATAAATCACTTTTCAGTGTAGAAGCAATGACAAGGCCAAAGAGTCAGCAGGGCAGGTTTCCGGTGGCACTCCACGAAAGGAGTGTACTTTGATATACTCAAAGCAGAATGTCATAACTTTCCACCTGGACCTATTCATTCCATTATAGTATCTTGGAAATACTAGAACATAAACCATAGTATTTTCTCATGGTGCAATACACTTTATAGATGATTTTTCCACCTGTGCTTTCATTGCGGTTCAGATTTCTACGTTCTAATGATTATCCAGATGGCGCAGCGAAATGAAAGCTTCTAGTGAAACGTAGTGTCCACAACATTAAGTAATTAAAATCTTCTGAAACGGAAGAGGAAAGCATAGCTGTGCAATCTCGCAGCCATCTTCCTCCCCAAGTTTTCAAAAGGTGAGTCCTTCGTAGTTGAGGAAACTAATAAAAACGCAAAGATATCTGTTAGTCTTAAAAGAACAGTATTTGTAATAAACTATTACCAAATTGTCAAATTAAGTTCATTGGAGAAATGACTCTTCTAAGTTTTATGAGTATCTTGATGCTTGCATGTGTGGTAGATTACCATGATCTTTTGTTTCTCCACCAATATTTCAAAGTATTCCAAATATTCTAATTAATTTGTGAGAAAGAACTCATGCAACAATGAACCTTTGACAACCTAACTCCGAAGACAGGTGAGTATATGTGAGACTGTATATATAGTTTTTGTCGTCTAAGCATGCATTAAGTGTTGAGAAAGTCATCCAGGAACTATTTTATATATCATGCAAGTATGCACCGTACCACAAAATCCTGTAATAATCGTAGTTGAATGGTGAAATCTTCATGAAATGAGTAATTTAATGCCAATCGCATGAAGAATGAAAACTCCCATGATGTCTAGTTGTCTACCATACCAGCCTTATTAAGACATGTGAATCACAAAAGTAAAATCAATACAACCGACCTTGTAGTATGGGATATTGGAGGAGAACAATAGATGCACTATCGTGGTTCTAGGAAAAGGCCTATTCCACATCTGCCAGATGCATTTTTATACTTCTCGAAGCAAAAGGGCTTATTTTACATAGACTACCATACCTAGGTGTAGTTTGAATATTCAGATGGATGATGCGATTTTTCCAGGGGCTAGTCGAATCAGCATCGTCCATATAATATATTCATCGCATGATTAATGCCATCTACACACACTTGTATCCCCTCTCCATTCGGGCGATGCGACTTCTGTTTCTATTTTGCTCCTATACTTGGCAAAGCAGGCATATAGAATCCAACTAAAAGGTTATGTACTAGGGTATATGTGTCTATGGGAGTGCACATAGATGATGATGTAGAGCAGTGTGCCGACAATGTATGCGTAGAATCAGCTAGGGCCCCAGGTGGAGCTTCCCCATGCAATATCCTCCCTCTTTTAGAGGAACACCGAGAAATAGCCAAAGATTAGGGAGTGGATGGGGATGCTGGACACTAGGATGGTGTGGTTCATTCCAATGTTCTTGGTACCGAACGTCTCACTCGTCGCCGACACTGCCACCGATGTGATAGCCCCTGTGTGTGCCGATCAAGGTTTTGGTTCCCGGTAGAAAATAATTCCCGAGGGGGATCGGGATTTCCGGTTACCGCGGTTACCGGAAAATCCCGACCGGTTACCGGACAAATTTAAGAACCAAAATTTGAAAATTCAAACAAATTTATTCCCAATTTAATCATTTACCGAGAGTTTTTGTTATAGTTTAAAATTCTCAAAAAATTTGTGATTTTATGACCGGTATGAGATTTTCCCGGGGGTGGTCGGGATCTCCGGTTACCGGATTTCCCGACCGGTAACCAAAACCATGGTGCCGATGATTGCCGTGCTTGTGTACATCAAGAAATTTGAAGGGTTGGGCGGTAGGAAGAAGGCACTCACCATGGACCCAATCAGCGACTATGGATGCAGTCCTTGATATGGATTAGTATTTTCTGCAGAGAAGAAGGGATTCAGTTAGTTATCACTTGGTGCTAGCTATTTGCCTTCGATAAAAAACAGAGGAGATTCCAACAAGCAGATTGGTGAAATTTACCATTTATTTTAGTTTAGCAAGAATATAATCTTGGAGATCTTGAGGAACTAATCAAACAAAAAAAAGTACTAATATGATCAAATTGAAAGGCTGTTTACTACTCGGGAAGCATTGTCACCTTGGGAACTAAATATCTAATTGGTCATAATTGTATTATGTTCTTAGCCTTCATGTAATTAAGCAATCCTAGCTTGAATAACAAAAGGTTTCTAGCATTGCTTTGATGTTAAGAAAGGCAACGTGTTTGCTTTGATGTTAAGAAATACTCCGTACTAAAGGTTTCTAGCATTGCACAAGTAATTAATTAAGGATGTTGTTTCATTCTATTACACTGAATAAGTATTGCTATTAGCTTAACAGGAGCTGCGGACTACGGTGCAGCGTGAGCAAAAAAAAAAAAAACCCCTCAAGTATACAGCACAGCCGAGCGGGACGAATGTGCCGCGAGTGGTCAGGAACGCATTTGTCGGCTCTCCGACTATTTCCGCTTCTCTCAATAAGCACACACTTCTCTCCGTACTTTTATTTTATTTTATTTTTGATAGAGCATCGGAAGGGGTGGAAGCCCCTACGAGAAAGAGGGAGCTGAGGCAGCCCAAAATAACTTACAAAGCTTGTGTGCAAACGAGTTCACATCGGGACAGCAGAAACTGAGCACGACAAAGAAGAGAAAAAAGGAGGAGAACATAGAAGCTTGTCATGGGGCTCAGGCTAAAAGGAGTTGGACGGGCTGTTCGAAATGTGTTTTCTGTGGTGATACGGAGAGTATTGAACACTTGTTTATTACTTGTGTTTTTGCAAAAAAGATTTGGCGCTTAATTCATTTTACTTTTAGTATTACTTCACCGGTATCGATTACTAATCTGTTTGGGGTTGGTTAAACGGTGTGGACAGGAAGACTAAAGCTAGTATACACATTGGTGTGTGTGTTTTTCTTTGGGCAATTTGGAATTGCGGGAATGATGTTATTTTTAACAAGACGGAAGCTGATCATTTTTTGCAGGTAGCACGCAGTGCTACTCACTGGATGCACTTGTGGTCGCTCCTCTCCCCAGAAGGGCTGCGTGGACATTTGGATATAGGATGTGCACGATTTATGGTAGTCGTGCGGGCTATCTTCAGCTAGGGTAGATGGCTGCACACTAAAAGATTACAATATGTGTAGACTCCTTATTTGGAGTGTTTCTTAGTGCCTCATTTTTGTAGCCACATTGCAGTTTCGTTGAGTTGTATGGTGATCGAATGATTGGTATTCCTGAACACTTTTTTAATAATTAAGTTGTGTGCATCTAATGGATGCAGAGGCTGTGTTTTCCGTTTCAAAAAAAAGTCATAGGGTTCAGGCAGGCTATTTTTGCGATAATATGGTCATGGTGCGGCTCAGGTCATCAGAGTCCAATACTATGATTTAACAAACGGATGTCGTGCTATAGACCACCCACAACACAAGTGATTAGAAAGAATGCTACAATAACGTACTACCTGTGTCCATTTTTATAAGGCACACTTTTTACTATTGAAATGTTCGAAAGTGTGCATTATAAAAGTGGACTGAGAGAGTATAAGAAAAGCATTGTCTATGAATAGTTTCAGTTTTCCACACATACTCACCCACAAAAGATGTAAGACATCTCAGTAATACATATGACAGAACTATATACACACAAGTTCAGCCAAGGACTGTGCATGAAATGCAGAAAAAAAGGCGGTACATAGATAAGCAGAATCTGAGTCAAATAGGCTATGATTAGGAAAAATATAATTTCTAGCATTTCCCTCCATCAGATTTTTCTCACGTCTTGGCTGCACAATAGGCTCATCTTCTATATCTAAATAGGAGACCTCCACTACATGATTTCTCTCAACATGCAAGCATGCCACCTCATCAGTCTTCCATGTCATTTTTTAACCCACGTCATCCGCGCTGTTTCACTTCAGTTTCGTTCACTCCAAGAGCCGCCTGTTTGCCTCCATGAATAACGAGTATGCATCAAGTTGATTTAGTAGTAGTATGTACGTCTCCATGATCTCTTGGTTACCCCACCACATGTATTTGGTGTCCTCACCTTCTGCGTTATCCTTGGCCACCCATCCGCCATTTTCTCTTCGCCTTCCACCCGTCTGGTAATAAAAGGATTCCGCTCAAGCTTTTGATAGATGAATAGCCTAGCCGATTCTGACCACCCATTATCTTCTTTGCTTATCAATATATCTGATTCTTACAGCTCTCCACAGTCTCGCCGGCGCCATTGTCTCAGATGTGGCAACCCACGAGATCAGGCTGGTACGATGATTGCAGGGACCAAGTAGCCGGAGTCCATGACGCTTGAGCTCAGGCGATCCATGCGCCTAGCCGTTGTCCCCGTACTGGATCACACTTGTCGGCAGCATCCGCCTCTCCGAATCATGCATAAATGGTTTGTGCCTGATTCTCTGATCTTAACGAGATTACGTGCCCCGAGCCTCCGACAGATGACAGTGGAAGCCTGGGGACGGATAGATTCAGTTGCCGTGCAGCTTTATCTAGCTTGCTACGACCAGATGGCCTTTTTTTTTTTTAACTCGGCTTCCGTTCTATACTCAGGAAGCTGCTTCTCTACAATTAGAAGCTCGAGGACATTTTTCAGTCTGATTCACGGGAAACTACAAGATTGAGATGCTAGCTATTAGGCTTAGGTTTTGGGGTTTCGGCACAGCCCCAATGGGTGGCCTCGTATCATATATATATCAGAATATGTGTACAAGTACAGAGACGTAACCAATATGGTTAGTGTACAGAAGACTATAATACAATGTATAATACCCTCCCTCAATCTTAACTCTGTCATGAAGCATCAAGCAGGTTAAGATTGCGCCGGCAGAACTCAAATGCATGTAGTGGCAACGGCTTGGTGAAGATATCTGCAAGTTGATCTTTAGATGAGATGAACTTGATCTGAAGTAGCTTCTGTGCAACGCGTTCCCTGACAAAATGATAGTCAACCTCAATATGTTTCGTCCGAGCATGAAACACCGGGTTAGATGACAGATATGCTGCACCCATGTTATCGCACCAAAGAACTGGAGGTCGATCAAGAGAGATCCCCAACTCCTGAAGCAAAGACTGTACCCAAATAAGCTCTGCAGTGGCATTGGCGACAGCCTTGTATTCAGCTTCAGTACTACTACGAGAAACAGTGGCCTGCTTACGAGCACTCCAAGCGATCAAGTTGGGACCAAAGAATACTGCATACCCCCCCGTAGATCGCCTATCATCTGGACTACCAGCCCAATCAGCGTCAGAGAAAGCGGAAAGAACTCCTGACGGGTTGGACCGTAGATGTAGACCAATGGAAACTGTAAGACTGATGTAGCGCAGAATGCGCTTGACAGCAGACCAGTGTGTATCTCTCGGTGCATGAAGGTACTGACAAACTCGATTAACAGCGAACGAGATGTCAGGGCGAGTGATAGTAAGATACTGCAAACCTCCAACAATACTGCGATACTCTGTCGCATCATCTGAAGAAAGTAATGCACCGTCGACAGCTGTCAACCGGTCAGTGGAGGACATAGGCGTGGTAGTTCCTTTGCACTTCAGCATACCTGCTCGACGCAACAGATCCAGAGAATATTTCTTCTGGGTGAGGAACAGACCATGATCACGGTGAGTTACCTCCAAGCCAAGAAAGAAATGAAGGTTACCCAAGTCCTTGACAGCAAAATCAGCACGCAGAGCAGTAATAAGAGCATCAGCTGCACCGGGGGAAGAGCTGACAAGGATAATATCATCCACATAGACCAGGAGATACATAGTAACATCTGACCGCTGAAGAAGGAACAAAGACGTATCAGCTGTTGAAGGAATAAAACCATGCAGTCGAAGAGCAGCAGCAAGGCGCGCATGCCAGGCACGAGGCGCCTGTTTGAGACCATAGATTGCCTTGACTAGACGACACAAGTGATGTGGTCGATCAGGATCAACAAATCCTGGGGGCTGTCGCATATAAACCTCTTCTTCCAACACTCCATGGAGAAAAGCATTCTGAACATCCAACTGACGAAGAGACCAGCCTCGAGTGACAGCCAACGAGAGAAGAAGTCGGATGGTTGTTGGTTTGACAACGGGACTGAAAGTGTCTTCATAATCAAGACCATACCGTTGTTTAAACCCTTTCGCAACTAACCGTGCCTTATAACGCTCAATAGATCCATCAGCGTGCTTCTTCACTTTAAACACCCATTTGGAGTCAATAATATTGACGCCATGGGGAGGATGAACAAGTTTCCATGTATCATTGGCAAGAAGAGCACGAAATTCCTCTTCCATAGCAGCTCGCCAGTGCGGAACAGTCATCGCAGCCTGATAATGTCGTGGCTCAGCCGAGGGATCACTCACGGAATGGGCCATGCATGCAGCAATCCAGGCGACTGTGCCATCAGTACGTTGGAGCGGTTTGAAAATACCACTCCTACTCCGGGTGTGTACGCGGGAGAGCACAGCGGGAGCTGGCGCAAGCGGCATCGTGGAAGGCGCATCGGCAGGAACCGGGGGCGATGACGACACAACCGGTGACGCCATGGACGAAGATGATGAGGCCGGCCCAGGTGATGAGGAATCGAAAGCAGCCGGCGAATCCGGCCCAGTCGAGCCAGACGGGCTGGGCTGACCAGGCGTAGCACAGGGAGTCGACGCACGGGGTGATGAAGTGGGAGGCGAGGCCGGGCTTGGCGTCCTTGGCGTGGAGGGTGCCGCCGGGAAGGCACCAGTACCATGTGCATGACCATGCACGGGCATAGAGTCAACATCCGACGCAACAACCACTCGTGCATCATCGAGGAGTTCCAGAGAGGCACCACGACCAACACCTGCACCATGGTGAGGAAGCAAAACAGGAGTATATGCAGCATCGACAAATTGATCAGGCGAAAAATAAGAAGATTGATGCGGTGGTGTGTCAGTGGAGGTGGGAAGATTAGCAAAGGGAAACACAGTTTCATCAAAGACGACATCACGAGAAATATAGACACGATTAGTAGGCACATGAAGACATTTGTAACCCTTGTGTTGAGAACTATAGCCTAGAAAAACACATTTCTTAGACCTAAACTCAAGTTTATGTTTGTTGTATGGACGAAGGTGTGGCCAACACGCGCACCCGAAAACTTTGAGGAAAGTGTAGTCGGGAGTTTCATGCAACAAAAGCTCGAGTGGAGTCCTCATGTTAAGAGCACGAGTTGGGAGTCTATTAATAAGAAAACAAGCCGTAGAAAATGCATCACTCCAAAAACGGAAAGGAACGGACGCATGTGCTAAAAGCGTGAGGCCGGTTTCAACGATATGACGATGCTTGCGTTCAGCAGCACCGTTTTGTTGATGTGTATGTGGGCATGACAATCTATGTGAGATCCCAAACTTTTGGAAGAACGTGTTGAGGTTGCGGTATTCGCCCCCCCAATCCGATTGTACATGGACAATTTTATGCTTGAGAAGGCGTTCAACATGAAGCTGAAACTGAACGAAAACATTAAACACATCAGATTTGCGCTTAAGAAGATAGAGCCATGTAAAACGACTATATGCATCGATGAAACTCACATAATAATCATGACCACTAACAGAAGTTTTAGCTGGACCCCAAACATCCGAAAACACAAGTTCAAGAGGACTTGTAACAACACGACTCGAAGAGATAAAAGGAAGTTGATGACTCTTGCCCTGTTGACATGCATCACAAATGGTTGTTTCTTTATTCCTAGACTCGACAGGTAATTCATGGCGCTGGAGAACATGACGCACAATTGGAGAGGCTGGATGACCAAGTCGCGAGTGCCACTGAGATGACGACACACGGACACCAGTGAAGACACGAGAGGCGGACGGCTCATCAAGACAATAAAGACCATTGACGCAGCGACCGCTAAGAAGAACGTCCCTCGTGGCTCGATCCTTAACAAAAAGATCAAACGGATGAAATTCACAAAAAACATTGTTATCACGAGTAAGCTTAGGAACAGACAACAAGTTGCGTGTGACTGAAGGAACATGAAGGACATTAGTAAGATGAAGATGTCGTGATGTGCTTGTGGGAAGAGATGCCTGACCAATATGAGCAATGCGCATACCTGACCCATCCGCAGTGTGAACCTTGTCGTGGCCGTGGTAGGGTGCCCGAGTGTGCAACTTTCCCATCTCGCTCGTCAGGTGATCCGTGGCACCAGTGTCCATGTACCAGGTTGGATCAACTGGGTATGAAGGAGTATGTCCTTGCGTAGCGGCCATAGCAGCTTGGCGCTCATTATTACGTCCATCATTGCCAATGCCCAGAAAACTCCGAAGGAAACGCTTATGACAGCGCGAAGCAAGATGGCCAAAAATTCCACAGAGCTGGCATGTGGGGCGGCCGCGACCCCCACCAGTAGGCACAGCAGGTGGAGCAGGTCGGCCCGAGGAAGGCTGTGACGAGGACGGCGTCGATAGAACTGGTTTACCACCAGGAGGGCCAGAACCGCCACCAGTAACAGGAGGCGGGCGAGATGGCCCAGGCTTGCCTCCACGATAAGCAGCGTTTGCCGAGGACGAGTCGTTGTAGACCTCAACTGCACGACGCGCTTCAACGCGTTGTTCCGTGCTCAACATCCGCGAGTAGAGATCCTGCGGTGTCATCGGCGTCTCGCGGTCAGTGACCACCTCAAAGAGAGAGTCGTACTCGCCATCAAGTCCATTGAGGACGACGGAAGTGAACTCGGTATCACTAAGAGGTTGACCAATGGAGGAGAGGATGTCCGTGAGCGCTTTGATCTTGTTGAAGTAGTTGGTAACCGAGAGGTCACGCTTCTTCAGCTCACCGAGTTCGCGACGGATGGCCATGCACCGAGCGATAGACTTGGAGGAGTAGCTGCCCTCAAGAGTAGACCAAGCATCCCTGGAAGTGTTGGCGAAGAGGACAAGGCCGGCCACACCCTCGGTGAGCGACGACTGGATCGCGGAGAGGATCGACTGGTCTTGAGCCATCCATGCACGGTGAGCAGGGTTTGGCTCCGGTCCATGAGCACCATGAACCATGACAGGAGGGCACGCCATTGTACCATCGACAAATCCAACCAGATGATGACTGCGAAGAAGCGGCATAATTTGAGCACGCCAAAACAAATAATTGTCGGCGGAGAGCTTGACTGTCAGCTGGTGCGCGAAGTAGACCGTGTCGCGCGGCAGCGCGGGAGCGGCCAGGGGAGCGACGGACGCAGGTGCGGCCGCATAGGCCGGCAGCGCGACGAACGGCGAGGCGTGGAAAGCATCCGTAGCGGAGGTCGGCGCGACGTACGGAGCCAGAGCCGAGTGCGGCATGGTGGCCGCATGCATGGCGGCGGGCGCAGTAGCCACCGGTGCCGAGGCCGGTGCGTTGATGCCTTGATGGAGAACGCAGCTGGGCGCGAGGACAGCAGGCGTAGTGGCGACAGACGCGACGCCGCTGGAGGCGTGCGTGACTGCAGCTCGGGACGAAGACGACGACGTCGGGCTGGAGTAGATCGAGCCGACGGAGAGGGTGCCAAAGGGGTTGAACGGTGGAGCAGTAGTGGAGGGCGGGGCCTGGAGGAGCGCGGAGAGCGACGCCGGCAGGAAGCCGGCGGTGGTGGAGAAGCTGGTGGCGGCGGAAGTCATCGGATCGGCAGGGTCGTAGGTTGGTGGCGGCGGAAGACTAGATCGATTAGGCTGATACCATATTAGGCTTAGGTTTTGGGGTTTCGGCACAGCCCCAATGGGTGGCCTCGTATCATATATATATCAGAATATGTGTACAAGTACAGAGACGTAACCAATATGGTTAGTGTACAGAAGACTATAATACAATGTATAATACTAGCAGAAGGAGCCATAACGTGCATTCGGTAAGCACAGAAAACATCAGGTTTCCATCATTACACAATGTGCTTTTTTTCTGTGTGATACCCGTTGTGTCTTTTTCATCTTACCCGTAGGAGTCAGGAACAAGGTTTAGCCAATTTTCTGGAACATGGAAAATAATATTTAGAGTGCTCATGGTATTTTAGGTCATCACTAAACTCTTTTAACGGGATGCTAATCAATAAACACAAATTTCAGTTCAATCCGTGCAGCAGCGCGTCCAAGTTCCCAGAGAACATAATATTTCCATTCGAGATGACTCAGTGTTTTGTGTGAGAACGTATATCACATATGTCACGCGGCAAAGCGCGTACTTTCATCATATATCTGTAGAACGTATGCAAGCTGACTTGGTTCACCGCTTCATTTAAAAATAGCACATTTGGCCGATGGTCTCAGAACATGATATCTTACAATGTTTTATTTCATTTTACGAGGTTTAGCAATATCTATATTACTATTTGGATACCTTGGTAATACATGCAATTAAAATTGTTGGTGGCTTTGATACGCATGATTGTTGTAAGGATTTTTGCTTGATTTTGTTGAATAGATAAAATAAAACATGCAATAAGCATATCTACGATGCAGAGGCCGTGTACTTTCCCATTGATTTTTTTTTGTTTGTGTGCTGCAAGTGAAGAACAAGGCATCATCGACTAATTACAAATTTGTTGTAAATATTGTGCATACCTCTATTCAGTTTCTATTTATTCAGCTAGAATCACATGTCATATCCAAAAATATTTAAAGAAGCCATGAGCTTCCATCATCTTCAATTCCCGCAGCAACGCGCGGGGTATCATCTAGTAATTACAGTGAGTGGCACCAATCTTCTTCAGTTCCAAATTTTCTGCTGACAAAAGCAACTTGAACCATGCATATATACTAGAATTTTCTCCATAACCTGGACTCAAATGTCTCATCAACATGCATCCACACCGAATCTTATTGTGGGTCCTTTGTCCCCTTTTTTTGTGTCACAGGAACAAAAGGGGGCATCTGTGTGAGCATGATCCCGCCGCGGAAGACGGGAATACGTTTAGAAAATTGTGGCGCGGGATATTTATGAAAGCCATAGAAATAAGAAGAGAGGCCAGACTGGCAAGGCTTGCTCGGATACAGAGGTCGAATACAGAAGGGAGAGGAGCCTGCGAGAAGCCATAAACCTTTTATTGGCCCAGTTCATCATCGAAACAACTACTCTGAACCTTTGGCTTTGTTAACTCAAAGTCGGGCAATAAAATCTGCCTTCTATCTAAAAACAACTACTGTGACATATGTATTTGTTAGCTAAAACTGCAATAAGTGTTGGGCAAATCATCATTAATAAAAACAACTACTGTGACATATGCACCGCAAAATCATGTGTTTGTTGCGCGTCCATTTTCCATTCCCCCTTACAAAAGACTAGAAAGAGACAAGAATGGTGAAAACTTCAATAAAATAAATACTTCCGTTCGGTTATGCATGCATCCAAGGCCTGGCTAGCTTCTCTATGGCTAGTAGTGTACTTTGTGGTAGCACCACTTTGATGATTATTAGACCAATTAAAAGTCGTCCCAAGAGATATCATGCATTCACGTGCACCCTAGACGTTCAACAAGGAGGAGAGAAGTCGATCTGTAGCTATCTAGCATGCATGGATGCATCCGGCATGCATATTGCCGTCGGCTACTAAGTATTTATCTGTAGTGACATAGCATGCGATAAGTGTGGAGAAAGTCATTCATATGGTGTTTTATCGTCTCTTTTCTCACACAAGTATATACACTATAAAATGAAATGATCATTGTGGCTGAATGGCAAAAACCTCGTAGTTGAATGACAATTGCACATAGAATAGTTATATTAGAACTTTAGCCTTGCCGAATGTATAAATTCTTCTATTGTAACATTATCACAACAATTTAGGAATTCTCAATGTAAATGCAATCAACCAACCAAGTAGTATGGGATATTGGAGGAGAACAACATATGAGCAAGAACTCTAGGAAGACATATAATCTACATGTGCCCCGTAGTGATTTCGTTTACGAGTATACTTATAGGTAACCAATGACCCTCCAGGACCCTTGCGTTGTTCCTTGTCTCTATCGGGAAGAATCTTCTCTGCAACACCGTCATCATGCAGGCGAGGCAGAGCGAGTACCGCGGTTAAGAAATTGTTGTAGCGCATCCAGGTGGATTGCCCATGTATATGCATGGTGATAGGAGGAAATGAATGACACCAAGAGACAACTGGTAGAAAATAGGCCTTTAGTCCCGGTTCGCAAAGACCATTAATCCCGGCCGTGCAACCGAGACTAAATATGCGCGACTAAAGGCCCCCCCCCTTAGTCGCGCCTCTTACGAACCGCAACTAAAGGCCCGTCACGTGGGCAGCTGGCGTGCGCCGGAGGCGGGAGGACCTTTAGTCCCGGTTTTTGACACGAACCGGGACTACGGGCTATTTCGTTATTTCTTTAATTCATTTGGGTTTCTAATTATTTTTCACTCATTTTTTTCACTCATTTTCTTTTCAGAATTTTTATTATTTGCTTAGTGTCTAACTACAATTATCTCTAGTCAAATTACTTACTCGTGGTCAAACTTCCCGCTCGGTCACCCATCCTCCCACTACTCTAGCACTAGCAAGCTTAACTTCGGAGTTCCATCCCGTTCCGCATCCAAGTGTTTCGCACGCATGTACGTGTATCATATCAATCCTATTAACATGTTGGTCGATGCCAAATTTCTTTATTGTTTGAATTTCAAATAAATCTTTTAATAAACAAAAGTAATGATGTAATTAATAATTTTGAATAAATAAATAAACATAACTTTTTAATTTGTATTATTTCTAAAAAATATTCAAAAAATAAAACCAATTCATTTTAAAATCTTAAAAATACAAATAATATATCAAAATATTCAGACAAATAAAACTAATTCATTTTAAAATCTTAAAAATACAAATAATCTATCAAAATGTTCAGAAAAATAAAACTAATTCATTTTAAAATCTTAAAAATACAAATAATATATGAAAAATACAGAAAAATAAAACTAATTCATTTTCCCCTTTCCTAAATCTCTTCTATTTTGTAGCCTTATGAATGCATCATGTCCTTTTGAACCCGTGATTTTATTTGAGCCATTACATAACATAGTGGTACATATATACATTACATAATATATAAATAATATAGGAATTAATATAGAAATAATATAGGAATTAATAGAAAGACATATATCCATTACATAATATATCCATTACATATATCGAACGCAACATAGCGGTACATAGATGCGGTACACAAACAACATCTACTCGAGCTCCGAAGAGTAGATGCGGAACAACTCGAACGCAACGTATGCATCTATTGCTGCATACTCGAGATTGATCCGGTCAAGTGGGTTCTTCCCCCAATACCCGTGATTCCTCGAGGGGAAACAAGTCTTCATGGTTCTGTAGTCGTGGTGGATGAAGGCAGTTGCCATCTGAGCCATCCCGGTCTTGTGCCCGTACAGCTCATCAAAATGGATCAAGTCCTGAAGATCAATGTAGTGGTCTTCAGGTATCTCAATACCCAACGTGCGCATCATCTTCTGCCGGTCATTTGTGATGTCGACGCTACAAAAGTCGTAACCTTTGTTGACAAGAAAATCAACAAGTTCTGGAGATTGCTTTGAACTACTGCAACCACAAAAATGGAACACGTGTTAGATATTGTTGCAACACGTGTATTCTTCCAATGCAACAAAAAATCGAAAATGCAACACGTGTATTCTTCCAATGCAACACGTGCCCATTGGAAGACCAAAACGGTTTCCTCGTAAGCAATCTGGATGACGGCCACATCCTTTTGATTGGCCGTGTACTCGAGATCAAGCCCGGAGAACTTGTGGTGTTCATCGGCTTCATAGAGATTGCTCAAACGGTTAAGAGCTTCGCGGAGCCTCTCGCATCTATTGGTATAGACGACGTGGAGATTCTTGCCGCATGGTGTGGGCACATGGAGAACCTTGAAAACGGGAGAATCCATGGGTGGAGGAAGAAGAAAGGAAGAAGAACAGAGAGCCGCGCGCACACTGTAGCAATGGCCTTCTGCCTCTCGCTCGCGAAATAAAACCCGCGCGGGAGGCGAGTAGTTTGGAACTTTAGTCGCGGGTGGCCGGGCCAACTGGGACTAAAGACAGGGAGGCGAGCAGTTCCAACCTTTAGTCGCGGGTGGCCAGGCCAACCGGTAATAAATCCCTCCGCGCGCTACCCCGACCGCCACTCAAGACCTTCAGTCGCGGGTCGCCTCCCGAACCGCGACAAAAGACCCCTTTAGTCACGGTTCGGACATTTTGGGGACTGAAGGGGGCGTATGGAAGGCCTTTTTTCTACCAGTGCATTGATCTTATACTAGGCCGTTAAGATGTTAACATATCTGCCTTTAGTAGCTGGTGAAAGTTCGTAAAGTAGTGTGCTTAGTAATGAATAAGTTCCAGACCATGAGATGTTTCTGGTTGCTAAGTTAAGTGACTTTGTGATCATTCTTTGATTACAACTAAGTATGTGCATCGTTGTTTCTCTATATATGAATCATGGTAAATTCAAATATAAATGTTTCATGTGGAGGGAGCTCGGCTTTGGAGTCCGGAGTTCGTGCATGCACGAGGAGCAGGCCGAAGGCGCGGAGCAGTGAGAAGCCCGACTGTGATTCATCGAGCAGACCGGCAGCAAAGCAGCGAGAAGGCCGGCGGTGATTCATCAAGCAGACCGTCCGCAAAGCAGCGAGAAGGAGGACGTCGAATCAGCGAGCCGCCGGCCGACAGCAGAGCAACACACTTGCTAGATTTTGTATTATAGTCTGTCTGAATGTAAAATGAACAAAGCTTAATGGGAATAAGACATGTATGAGATGGTTTTTTTTTATTCTGGAAAGACATAGCGCCGGCGCACCTGGCTTATGCGCCAGGGATATATTAAAATATTGCTGGCGCACAAAATGCTCTTCGCTGGAGGTATCTCACACTAGTGCTGGGGCATAGGGCGGTGCGCCTTCTTTAAGACCTCACCACTGCTGGCGCATAGGACGTGCACATGCGTTCACTGGTAGAAAATAGGCCTTCCATACGCCCCCATTAGTCCCCAAAATAATCAAACCGCGACCATAGGGGTCTTTAGTCGCGGTTCTGGAGGAGATCCGCGACCAACAGTCTGGGCCCAGCGCGCTCGGTCCACAGCTGGTGGACGGGAGGGGCTTTAGTCGCGGTTGGCCTGGCCAACCGGGACTAAAAGGTCCTCAGGCTGGTCCGAAGTCCTTTAGTCGCGGTTGTCCAGGCCAAGCGGGACTAAAAGACCATCCCTATATAGGACTCAGCTCGCTGCACTTAGCCATATTTGGTGTCACTTCTACTCACAATATTCACAAGGGGTGGTGGGTTTGCTTTTGGTTCCTCCTATGCACACAAGGTGTTCGATGAAATGCCCGAGAGCATGAAACACACATGATATGAAGTGTCCGAGCCGCACTTGAGCTTTGTCATTTATTTTTCCTCCGCGATCGCGGTTAGCAACTTGAACCTGTCATGATTTGTATTATTTCTAGCTAGTTAGTTTAACAAATGCATGATGGTTAATTATATACTTTATATAATAATAATGCAGATGAATCAGCAATGGATGTACGGTAACCGACTCTCCGGCGAGTTCACTACTGGTTCGAAAGATTTCCTCGTAGTGGCAAATACGAACAAGCAACGAGGTTTTATTATCTGTCCATGTGCTGAATGTAAGAATCAGAAGGGTTACTCCTCCTCAAGAGTCGTTCACATGCACCTGCTTCGGCAAGGTTTCATGCCAAGCTATAATTGTTGGACCAAGCATGGAGAAAGAGGGGTTAGAATGTAAGAAGATGAAGAAGAGGATAATATCGATGTCAACTATCATGAGGCTTTCATGGAGGATGATGCTGAAGGTGGGGAAGGGTCTGGTGAAGGTGAAGAAGAGACACATGATGGGCCCGCTGATGATCTTGGTCGGACCATTGCTGATGCACGGAGATGCTGCGAAACTGACAAGGAGAGGGAGAATTTGGATCGCATGTTAGAGGATCACACGAAGTCGCTGTACCCAGGATGCGACAATAGTCTGAAAACGCTGGGCTGCACACTGGATTTGCTGAAATGGAAGGCACGGTGTCGAAGTTCTGACTCCACAAATCCCTCAGGTGACCCTATCGGGTTTCGACTAGGAGAAGTCATGAGCGCTAGTGAAATCGTCGGCTTGACAGGGGGCGAGATTTACCCAGGTTCGGGGCCCTCGAAGAGGTAAAACCCTTACTCCTGCCTTCTGCTGATCTGTATTGGATGATTAGATCGGTTACAGGTTGCTCGAATCGAGAGTAGATCTCGAGTTCCGAGGCTTTTTGGTCGTGCGGTATTACTTGGTCCTCTCCTTGGGGGCTCTCCTGGCCTTATATAGATGGCCAGGTCTCGAGTTCTACCCGGAGAGGACTCAAACCCTAGCCGGGTCGGTTACAAATTCCCTAACTTAACCCGCAAGTTGATGCGGGTGGGCTTCACATGGGCCTTCTAGAGTACTCCAAGCGCGCTTCCTTTTGGGCCTTGACCAGAAGGCCTGAGAGGGGGTGTCCTTACTCGCAGGGTCCAGGATCCATGCCATCGTCACACGGGAACGTGTAGCTGACTCATCATTTGAAAATTTGCTGAAAATGTTGAAGAATATGTTTCCGAAGAATAACGATTTGCCCGCCAGTACGTACGAAGCAAAGAAGGTTGTCTGCCCTCTAGGTTTAGAGATTCTGAAGATACATGCATGCATTAACGACTGCATCCTCTACCGCGCTGAATACGCGAATTTGAATGAATGCCCTGTATGCCGATTGGTATTCCTCAATCGCGGCACGAGGGGAGACTAAGTGGAAAAGGCACGATCGGAAGGAAATCAACGATATGTATGGACGGTCATTCTATGACTGAAGCACACCACACAGTTCTACAAAATTCGAGCTTGGTGGCTCCGTACTTCGAGCAACACAAGAATATTTTACGCTCGGACAACCCGGGGAAGCCTGAATCATGTAATAGAAAGGCCCACATGGAGACTTTCGGCAGTTGGTTGCGAAAACATTTAATGAATGACAATGATGTTGGAGATCAGCTGTACATGTTGGCCAAGAAAACATCTTCGACTATAACGACTTTCCAAGGGTACGAGATTAAGGGGAATACATTTTACACGATCTCCCAAGATAAAAAGAGCACCAACCAAAACAGTGGTGTCCGCTTTGATGCAGCAACCGAGAATGGGCAAAAGGTCACATATTATGGTTACATAGAGGAGATATGGGAACTTGACTATGGACCTTACTTTAAGGTCCCTTTGTTCCGGTGCAAATGGTTCAACCTAACAGGAGGTGGGGAAAGGTGGACGAGCAATACGGAATGACAATGGTGGATTTCAACAATCTTGGTTAACTTGACGAACCATTCGTCCTAGGCAAATATGTCGCTCAGGTTTTCTATTTGAAGGACATGTGTAGCAAACCGAGGAAACGGAAAGATAAGAAAACGATCAGTACATCATGCGATGATCCAAAGCGCCACATTGTTCTTTCAGGGAAAAGAAACATCGTGGGAGTGGAGGACAAGACAGACATGTCAGAAGATTATAATATGTTTGGTGAAATTCCTCTCTTCAAAGTGAACACTGACCCAATCATTAAGTTAAATAATGAGGATGCTCCATGGGTACGGTACAATCGTAAGAAAGTAGGGACACAAGGGAAGAATTGATGTGTAATAATTTATTGTACCAAACTTTGTTGAATGGATCATGTGAATTATATTATCTATGATGTGTTTAAGACTAACTCCTTTGCAAAAATATTTAAGAAAACGAGTGGAAAACATGGAAAACAGAAGGTTACTTAAATGTCTCAAAATCTTGTGAGATAAAAATATCTAATTTCATAACTTTTATTAAAAACAGAAAACAGACGCGCTAGCGCGTCGCAGTGTCGCCGGAATACAAATTCTTTTATTAAAAAGAGAAAACAGACGAACACTACTCCTCGTCGTCGTCGTCGGGGAACTCGTCGGTGACCTCCTCCGGGTCATCGTCGTCATCGAACTCGTCGGTGACCTCCTCGTCGTCGTCGGAGGTGCATGATGGTATGTCCGAGATAGGCTCCCACCTCGGATCGTCGGAGGCCCAGATTTCGCCGGCGTGGTCGGCCCGACGAAGCTCTTGCAGCGCCTTCGTCCTCGCCTCCCGAGCGGCATCTAACGCTCCGCCCGCTGAGCCGCGCGGGTCTGCCAGAGCTCCTCGTCGGCGCTCTCCTCCCCTGGGTTGTTCCAGTAATACTCGCGGACGACGCGGTCTTCCCTGGCGTCGACTAGGCCCTGAAACGCGCGGTGGCGGAGGTGGAGGTGGTCGGCGGCAGTGACGATCTGCGGCTTCGGCGCCCTGGCCTCCGCTTCCCAGACAGTGTGGCAGTCGTTGAAGTTCATCAGCGACCATGGGCGGTTGAGGCGCCAGGCCGCCACGTCCCAGGCGCGGGCGGCCTCCGCCGCCGTCGCAAAGGAGCCGAGGGGGATGCCGTCGTCCCCCCAGCGGATATCTGCGCTGAACATTCCGTTCTGCCGTGCTCGGACGCCGCGGAAGCCGGTGGTGCTGTTCCTCCTCGGAGGCATGGTGGAAGCGCGACGGTGAGTGGAGAGGAGTGGGCGCGTGGAGAGGAGAAGACGCGCTCGAGGCGCGACAGTTTATACCGCGCCATCCTGGCCACGCGTCACAACTCCCGTGCCACGCGCCACCCTAACACAACCAAGCAAATAGTTCCACATTACTACCCGAGCTCAAAGTGAACACTGACCCAAGCATGGATTGATGTGTTAAGGGGGGGGGGTGTATAACAAAACAATCGGTATCACCATCATACAGCCCTACCGTGGCTACCGGGGGCAATATGCATACCAAATACACGACAAGACGTATGATGGCGAATCCAGATGTTTTGTATTTTCTCGATGAACTGAATGTATGATGTATCAAACCTTAAAGGGGGATTTATAACAAAACAATCGGTATCGCCATCATACAGCCCCACCGTGGCTACTGGGTGCATATATGCATACCAAATGCACGGCGGGACGTATGATGGCGAATCCGGATGTTTTGTATTTGGTCGATGAACTGACCGGTGTATGAAGGTGGGCTATATATAGGGTCCTCTGGCTCACAAAGTGTTGTGCTAGGGTTTTCATCCAATGGTTAAGAAACACCCTCATCCAACGGCTCACAACAGCTCGAAAGAAACACACCGTAGCCCTGATCGAACGGCTCACAACAGCTCGAAAGAAACACACCCCGGATCCAACGACTCACAAGCGCTTGAAAGAAACACACGATCCGTGTGATTCTATCTGATTGGTCCAAACGAAACCCTAAACCATTTAGTCCCGGTTGGTGTCTCCAACCGGGACTAAAGGGATGATCCGTTTCCCAACGAAACCCGTAACATTTAGTCCCGTTTGGTAAAACGGGCCGGGACTAAAGGGATATATGTTTTCTTCTCGCTATAATATGTATGCATTGCCACACCATTGGCATAAACACATACAAACTCACAACTCTCTCATGGCTTCTCCCGTACCCACTCTAACATTCATCCAGGCGGAGGCACTTTCCGCCTCAAACTACCCCTGCCCGCCCGGCTACAGCGTTCCCGCCGGTTGGATGCTGAGCGCCGGAGGAGTGCCGGTACCTCCTCTTCCTCAAGGTGTGGCGCGTCGGGCGGCCATCACGAACCACTACTACCACGAGCTCACGCCGAAGCAGCGGAGGAATCCCAGTTGGCATCCCGATAACCAGCATACTTGGGATGCCTTCTTCATCAATCGGCGTGAGAGGGCGCTCGTCAGGTATGAGGAGGACGGTCTGCCTCCTAGGAACTTTCACGAGGCCGGTCGTCGGCTATGGTGGTACGGCCGGACTCTACAGAGCGTCATGGACTACATCAGGGCCGGCGATATCCCCCGCCTGCGCTACCCTCACGCCCAGTCCTGGAGTCGTGATCCTACGAGGGAGTGCAGAGCACCGTCAGGCGATAGTGACGATGACGGCGGCAACTAAGACGACTACGAGTCGGAGTACTATAGGCCTAGGCAGGAGTATGACTAGCAGATATCAGATCCACAGTGTGTTGCCATTATGTAGATCGATCATGCATCTATGCTCTCCGTTTAGGTTTAGATCCACTCTTGCCATTATGTACTGCCTTTTTTATCTATATATATATCCAAGATGTGTGTGAATCTTTCTGATTGGAGGGAACAAAACCCTAACCATTTCCTCTCGGTTGGTAAAACATGCCGGGACTAAAGGGGTTTTATTTTTCTGAATTTTCTGATATATTATTTGTATTTTTCTGATTTTAAAATGAATTAGTTTTATTTTTCTGAATTTTCTGATATATTATTTGTATTTTTAAGATTTTAAAATAAATTGGTTTTATTTTTCTGAATTTTCTGATATATTATTTGTATTTGTAAGATTTTAAAATGAATTAGTTTTATTTTTCTGAATTTTCTGATATGTTATTTGTATTTTTAAGATTTTAAAAAGAATTAGTTTTATTGTTCTGAATTTTCTGATATATTATTTGTATTTTTAAGATTGTAAAAAGAAAAGTATTTGAAAAAGCACCTTTAGTCGCGGTTCGTGTCACGGGAAAAGTATTTTAAAGGCTCTTTCCGCGCGGGAACGAAAACGCCGCGAAAAAACCTTTAATCGCGGTTCGTGACACCAACCGCGACTAAAGGTGCCCCTTTAGTCCCGGTTGGAGACACCAACCGCGACTAAAGGCCCACGGATGGTACCCGGAGGGGACCTTTAGTCGCGGTTGGTGTCCCCAACCGGGACTAAAGGCTGGCCGTATATATTCCCGCCCCCAAAAATTTCTATGTCCCAAACGCATCCCGTCTTCTTCGCGGCGCCCTCGCCGATTCCGTCTCCGGTAGCTGCCTGCCGCCCTCGCCGATTCCGTCTCCGGTAGCTGCCCGCCGCCCTCGCCGATTCTGTCTCCGGTAGGTGCCCGCCCGTGCGTTCTTGAGGGGTAGAGGAGATCGACGACGATGACGGAAACGACGGCGGTTAGGTGCCCGTGCGTGCGTGCGTGCTTGAGGGGTAGGTGCCCTCCCATCTCTGGTAGGTGCCCGTGCGTGCGTGCTGGAGG
Source organism: Alopecurus myosuroides (assembly GCA_028641055.1). NCBI lineage: Eukaryota > Viridiplantae > Streptophyta > Magnoliopsida > Poales > Poaceae > Alopecurus > Alopecurus myosuroides. The sequence continues at coordinate 17,458 of CM054063.1, read as the reverse complement.
CGCAGCGCCGGCCTGTGGCGGAAGCAGGGCGGCGCCGCTAGATGTTGGTCGCCGGAGAGCCGTGGTGCGTGGCCGTGGCCGTGCGCGGTGGTGCTCCTCGTGCTCGCGGGGGAGAGAGGGGAGAGGGCGCGAGCCCTCGCCGGAGGTGGCCATGGAGGTGCCGCGCACGCCTCTGCCATGGAGGAAGACGAAACAGAGAAGGGGGGCTCGCGTCACGCTGACGTCACGGCATGCGGGTCAGACAGGGAGAAAAAAGGGCTGCTGGCAGTTGGGCTCCACTCGGATTCTCAAAAGAAAAAAAGTTGGGCTGCACTCTTTTTTTGCAAAGTTAAAAAAAATACTAAGTCAAAAAAATTCCTAAGTCAAAAAATTTCCTACTAACCCTAAGTCTACTAACCCTAAATATATATTTGTACTAATATTTGCTAAGTCTACTAACACTAAATATTCCTAAGTCAAAAAAAGATAAAAAAAATCCGAAGCACTACTAACCCTAAATATATATTCCTAAGTCAATAAAAAGTACTGTCATTTCACTAACCCGGAGGTGGTCATCGTTCTTCCACCCAAAACCCTAGCAGTCTGTTTGAATTAAATTCATTAAAATAATGAAAATAAGTTTTAATTCAGTAAATTCAGAATATTAAGTGTAATATACCAAAATGACCAGAAAAGCAAATGCAATCTAGCTATGGGGTTCTCCAAGTCATTTGAGCAACTAATCTTGGACACACCTCTAAAGTATGGTTTTCCCCCTCCGGTGGTCATCGTTCTTCCACCCAAAACTCTAGCAATCTGTTTTTCCTCCTTCTACGATAATATTTGCTAAGTTTCCTTTATACTTAATTAATTTTTACTACATGCATGTCTGGAGGAGTGACATATGGTGGACAATAGAGCCTTGCCGCTTACGGATCAGGAGGCTGAAGGTTATATATTTCGCATCATAAACAACGAGATCCCTTATGTGCCGGGCCCAGAAGATGAGCAAGAAAAGGATGTAGTCTCTTCTTATCTGAACCTTGATGATCAAGAAGGTGGAGGAACGGACATTGTCGATGATCAAGAAGGTGAAGAAACGGACATTGTCGACGGAGGTCAACCGTCGACAAACCTCTAAGAAGAAGATGTCGGATAGCTTGCGGAAGGCGACGGATAACTTGCGGAGGAGGCTTAGTCCAGAAGCTCGCTTCCGACCAATTCAAGAGGAATTAGCAGGATTTTTCCTTAGGCATCTCATCGATTCTAAAGGAGAACACTATACGTCCGACGACGACCAATTCAAGATGACTTAGCAGGATTTTTCCTTATGCATCTCCTAGATTGAAACTTGTTCGAAGTTGTGTATGGTCATCCATCGTAATTGTGTATGGAAACTTGTTTGAAAGTTGTATATGGTCACCCGAGATTAAATATATATATATACTATATATTCCTATTGAATTCTTCTTGTTTGAAATTTCATATGAATGTATATAGTAGCGTAGAATATATATGTGTACTGAAACTTCATCAAAATTAAAATAAAACACAAAATAAAAAATAAAAAATAAAACAAAACAAATTAAAAAGAAATCAGGTTTAGGGGGGCTAAAACACTAAACTTGCGGAGGAGGCCTTTAGTCCCGGTCAGCCACGAGAACCGGGACTAAAGCTCATCCGCCCCGACGGACTCCTGGCGCCCACGTGGACGGGCCTTTAGTCCCGGTCCGTAAGGGGCGCGACTAAGGGGGGGGGGGGGGTTTAGTCGCGCATACTTAGTCCCGGTTGCGTGACCGGGAATAATGGACTTTGCGAACCGGGACTAAAATCCTATTTTCTACCAGTGGTTAAGACCTTACCATTGGCGTTATGGTCGCAGGCGCATCATAGTGCGCCTGCGGTAAGCTTTTTCTTAGTAGTGCACAGTTCGCAATAGTCTGCTGACCGGCCGTGCTCCCATTATCTATGCCTTAGAAACTGTATGTACGCACATATATCTAAAATCAGCTTGTGTACGACTGAAAATGTGGCGAGTGATATTTTTATCCCACATGGATGGCAGCTTGAGCTCAGGATAGTGTCACCGTAGGCGATGACAGTAGGAAACTGAACAAGTTGACGAATGATACCTTAAAACGAGCCGCGGCTCGTCGTCGCGTCGTCGCGGCCAGCGGTTACCCGACCGACGCCCAAGGCGCGTTCAAGAAGAGCGCCGAGTGCTACACCGCCGGCAGCGACGCCTGGTCTGAGGCGGGAGACATGGTGCCCGAGTCCGACACGGCCGGCCGGACGGTCCTGGCTTTGGTGGGCGGGAAGGTGTGGGCCATCGGGCCCGGGAAGGGCGGCGTGCGGGAGTGGGACGGAGCGTGGAGGGACGTCGCGGACGGGCCGTCTGGGATGAAGGCGTCCGTGGAGGCGGTCGGCATCGGCGACGGCGCTGCAGTGTTTGTGTTGGGCAAGGTGGCCAATTACGCGGAGGAGAGCGGCAAGTACGCGGCGTGGGTGATGGATGCGGGTGCCGCTCGGTGGGGCCGTGTGCCCGTGCCGCAGGGGTTCCGCGGGTTCGTTTTCTCGGCCGCGGCGGTGCGAGTCTAGTTCAGCGTTCAGGCGGGGCGCTCAGGGCTGGCGCTCTCACGGTCATGCTTCGCTGCAAATGTGCAACGCGCATTACAAAGCACAGGGCGTCTGAGGGCCATTTGATTCGAAGGATTCTCATAGTAACTAGGCAGGTTTGGCGCGGCGCACGCCGCACCCTTGTGTTGGTAGCAAATGGTGTAAGCGTGCGATGTAAAAATGCAATAATATTGGGATTTTTTTCCCAGAACATGAATTAACTTACTGCCCAGATGCATGTCCATAGGAGATTAGATGGCTCATACGAAGCTGGCAGATTGCCTGCTGGTACTACACGTCGTACTGCAAACTTGCTACTTAGGTACTGCAGCTGCTATACTTTTCACTCTTCAGGAACCATCAGTGGCGGTATCATGGTTTCCTTTTCACACAAAAAACAATGGCAGGAATCTCTGCTACTATTGCCTTCTCGTGGAATATGCTTCACCCGTAAGTGCCATGAAGGAAATATATATTTCACTTGGCTGGTAATAAGAATCAAAAGGAGATCTGCTAATTTTACAGAGTTAGCTCCCGTGGTTATACTTTAGAAGCAAGACATCATACAGATATTACATAAAGAGATGACCACAAAAACAAAACACAGAGTGCAGAAAGTTCTTAATTCTAACCATCATGGCTTTAAGGAGGTAAGGCGTCCTAAGGAGGAAGGAGGCGCTTTGTCGCCTAGACAACGACCAAGCGGACACTTTAGGCACCTAGGCGTCCAAAGCAGTCGTTTTTTCTAAAATGGAGGGGGAGCACCTTGACGCCGGCGACGACTCAGGGAAGCCTTGAAAACCATGCTAACCATAAATGAACATCAATGTATCCACCTATCATGGATGGGAAAGACTAACTATGGTATGACCACCGAGTGTTCAGCAATCCAAATTGAGGACATATGATCCAATCTGCAAAAAAAATCGTATGTATCAATCAAGAGAGAAAATTGTACTGCAACCGGCAAACATAAGCAAAATAGAAGAATATAATATTATCTCAATATATCGTGACACATGATAACAAAACAATTACCTACACCATTTCATGTCCCTAGTAGAAAACATGCCCTCAGAAAAGGAAGTGTTGCTTATGAGCTGGGTAACTGCCGCATTTGTCTGTAAACTACAAATATAGCAATGCATGTGTAGGGGTCCATGATGAAACAATTATTTGTACAAACTAACAAAATAGCTAGCCTCCCATGGATACCATGAGGAAAATGAAGAAACCAAGAAGAACTATTCATATATCTGGATCAATACTGATCTCTTGTGAACAGGGGAAGATCTCTTAGGACTAACTATTGAACTTCCAAGTAATGAAGTTCAAGTGAATAAAGAAGCCGTGCGTAAACAATGAAATAGAAATCATGTCACACACTTGTGTATCAATATTTTTCACATAGGTCTAACAACTGATGCAATCAAATATGTTGTGCACGAAGCCAAAAGAAATAAGACAACAAAAATATCACTGTGGTCAGCACCACATCAGCATTAGGTATGTACTAACTACATATGGGAATAATGAAATAGAGAATAGGACGGACAACACTTGTCAAAGTGCAAGTTGTGCGGATCTGATATAAGATATGCCACGTGTCATCATGCAATATTTATTTAAATTAAGCATACATTCATGGCTGAAGATATCCAACGATACTATGAGTGTGGCAGCATTAAGTAAATACTCCAGCTGATGTATTTTCTTCCCATTTGTCACTACAAATAATATTAAAGATGTACCATAAGCCAAAAGAATAGTTTACGATCTATGTCTGGAATATATACCTTGTTACAAAGCCTTTGTCATCTCCGAAAGATATTGGCATATCTTTTACCGAATCTTTTAGTTCAATTAATATTCTTTTCCTGCAAAACCAAAATTGTTATTTCAGATAAGCCTCCAATAGTTTAAGGCAAGCAACAAGTTGATAATTTACAGTCAACAGAGCCAGTCCCAATTGTTCCATAAAACATATGATCGAACGGACCAAAGAGGTACTTGACACTTTACATGGGTCAACAAAAAACATGCGATTGACATATATATGTTCGCAAAATTTTCCGATCATCTCAAAGGATGCCACCAGATCTCTTCCTCACAGTCTTAACATCTGAAACCTGATTCTTACACAACTTTTAGGCATGAACTGAAAGTGCATGCTTACACATTCGTTGGATTAATATTTTCCATCACTTTCACCACGGGATTATTATAACATACAAATGAGCACATCTCAAATTTTAACTTGGACATGAACTATATTTGGAATTAATACCTAATAATAAACGATGTAAGTTGTTACCTTACTTGTTTATGGCTCATCAGCAAATGCAGTGGTAGAAATGAGCATGCCTTGTTCAGTGCCTTAGAAGGCTATGTGTGAGTTGTCTCTCTATGCAGTTTGTTCTGCAAGTTCCGTCGAATCAGATTCTTGCAGATGATTTTGTTGCTGAAATATGGGCCAAAGTATTTATTTAATCAACATGTAAAAGGATCATCAGAATCATATATATCTAATTATCATCTCAGTTCAGCTAAATGTTCGATACACAAGACAACACTAGTGGAAACAACCCCTTTCGTCCAGGGGGGCAGGGGGCATCTGTCCCGGTTGCACCAAAAACCGGGACAAGTGCCATGCATTGGTCCCGGTTCGTGTGCCCGAGGCAGCAGAAACCACCTGGGGGCATCTGTCCCGGTTCGTGGGGAGCCAATGGTCCCGGTTCGTGGCACGACCCGGGACGAATCCCTAGCCACAGGCCACGTGGCGCGCGCATGGGCATTGGTCCCGGATCATACCCCTAACCGGGACCAATGTCCCTTCCCCTACAAATGCGGCCACAGCCCCGTCCCTTTTTTTTTAAGCAAGGGTTGTATTGTCTGTCCGCGTGGCGCATGGGTGGTATTGTGTGTCCGCGTGGCGCGGGAGTTGTAACGCGTGGCCATGAATGCGCGTTATAAACTGCCGCACCTCCACTCCACGCACCGTCGTGCCACCACCATGCCTCCGAGGAGGAACAACACTACCGGTTTCCGTGGAGTTCGATCGCGGCAGAACGGAATGTTCAGCGCGACTATCCGCTTCGGGGACGACCGCATCCCCCTCGGCTCCTTTGCGACGGCCTCGGAGGCCGCCCGCGCTTGGGACGCGGCGGCCTGGCGCCTCGGCCGCCCGCGGTCGTTGATGAATTTTAGCGACTGCCACACCCTCTGGGAAGCAGAGGCCAGGGCGCCGACGCCGCAGATCGTCACTGCCGCCGACCACCGCCACCTCAGGCACCGCGCGTTTCAGGGCCTAGTCGACGCCAGGGACGACCGCGTGGTCCGCGAGTACTACCGGAACAATCCGGGTGAGGAGAGCGCCGACGAGGAGCTATGGCAGACCCGCGCGGCTGAGCGGGCGGAGCGGCGCCTCGAACGCCACCTCGAGTTAGATGCCGCTCGGGAGGCGAGGACGAAGGCGCTGCAAGCGCTCCGTCGGGCCGACCACGCCGGCGAAGTCTGGGCCTCCGACGATCCGAGGTGGGGGCCTATCTCGGAAATACCATCATGCACCTCCTCCGGCGACGAGGAGGTCACCGACGACGACGAGGACGAAGAGTAGCGCGCTAGCGCGTCTGTTTTCTGTTGGCTGTTTAATAAAATAATTTGTTGTATTCCGGCAAACAGTGGCCCTCTAGCTCGTCTGTTTTCTGTTTTCCGTGTGGTTTTTCCTGATTTGTTGGATTCAGATCTAATGGCATTTCGATAGACGTTAAAAAGAGGGGGACATGTATTTCCATAGATAAACAAGGCACGGTACACATAATGGCAAGATTGGATCTAAATCTAAACGGAGAGCATAGATCTAAATAAACAAAGCAGTACATAATGGCAAAAGTGCATCGATCTACTAGTCATACTCCTGCCTAGGCCTATAGTACATGTACTCGTAGTCGTCGTAGTCGCCGCCGCCGTCGTCGTCACTATCGTCTGACGGTGCTCTGCACTCCCTCGGTGGATCACGACTCCAGGACTGGGCCTTAGGGTAGCGCAGGCGGGGGATATCGCCGGCCCTGATGTAGTCCATGACGCTCTGTAGAGTCCGGCCGGACCACCATAGCCGACGACCGGCCTCGTGAAAGTTCCCAGGAGGCAGACCGTCCTCCTCATACCTGGCGAGCGCCCTCTCACGCCGATTGATGAAGAAGGCATCCCAAGTATGCTGGTTATCGGGATGCCAACTGGGATTCCTCCGCTGCTCCGGCGTGAGCTCGTGGTAGTAGTGGTTCGTGATGGCCGCCCGACGCGCCACACCTTGAGGAAGAGGAGGGACCGGCACTCCTCCGGCGCTCAGCATCCAACCGGCGGGAACGTTGTAGCCGCACGGGCAGGGGTAGTTCGAGGCGGAAAGTGCCTCCGCCTGGATGAATGTTAGAGTGGGTACGGTAGAAGCCATGAGAGAGTGGTGAGTTTGTATGTGTTTATGCCAATGGTGTGGCAATGCATACATATATATAGCGAGAAGAAAACATCGATCCCTTTAGTCCCGGTTGGGGACACCAACCGGGACTGAATGGGTTAGGGTTTCATTGGGAAACGGATCATCCCTTTAGTCCCGGTTGGGGAAACCAACCGGGACTAAATGGGAATTAGGGTTTCGTTTGGACCAATCAGATAGAATCACACGGATCGTGTGTTTCTTTCAAGCGCTCGTGAGTCGTTGGATCCGGGTGTGTTTTTTTCGAGCTGTTGTGAGCCGTTCGATCAGGGCTACGGTGTGTTTCTTTCGAGCTGCTGTGAGCCGTTGGATGAGGTGTTTCTTAACCGTTGGATCAAAACCCTAGCTCAACACTTTTTGAGCCAGAGGACCCTATATATAGCCCAGCTTCATACACCCCGGTCAGTTCATCTCTCAAATACAAAACATCCGGATTCGCCATCATACGTCCAACCGTGCATTTGGTATGCATATATATATGCACCCAGTAGCCACGGTTGGGCTGTGTGATGGCGATACCGTTTGTTTTGTTCTACACCCACTTTATTATTCATCTGCTAGATAAAACAACTTCCATATTTGCCAATAACCACTTTTTTTTTGGAGTAGACTTCTATATATACATTCAGAGTTTCGTTTGATCGGACTGGTTCTCCGTCAGGTAGTGAGAAGTAATGAAGCTCGATCTTTTTCCATTGCCCAGCGCCATATTTCTCAACACCCTTGGCTAGCTTAATCACTTCGTCCTATGTCCAGTGCTTGTCATCTTTCCTATATTGATCTCCCTGCCGAAGGCACATTCTGTAAGTATCGCCATGGCTTGGGCTCTTCCATGAAGTGGTAATTTTCGACCTGTAGAATACAAATGAAGTATCGGTTGATATTATGTTTCTGATGACGATTGTGCAGATGGTTGGATGGTTTATAGGAGTTTCGTGCATTACAGATCCTAATACACCGGTTTGTAAATGCATGGTGGCTACCAGCATAAGGGAGATAGTTGATCAAGAAAGAAAAATGGTAATAGTTTTATATTTCTTATTATTACCTGGCTAGGAAGAGGAATAGTAGATGGAGGCCAATCAAGAGGATCAGCCAGTATGTTTGCCCAAATCTGAGCTTCATCCGCTGGCTTCATTGTATGCTTGGCTCAGTGAGGAGCTACCACCTGTTCAATGAATGTGCAAAACTGAGTGCAGGGCTAAATTAAGTGTTCCGTATTCATTCGACAATACACACGACAGTACATGGTAAATCTTAAATATATGTGCAGAACAGAATGCTTACCGCATCCCCCTCGGTATTCGTTTGTTTTCTCTTTTTAATAAAAGAATTTGTATTCCGGCGACACTGCTTTTAATGTAATTATTACTAATTTTAAAACAATATAAGATATTTATATTTAAATTAAGTGTAAATAGTGAAATAGTTAATAGTTAGAACAGTTAGAATAATTATTTAGGAAAACAGAAAACGGATTTGAATTATTTACGCAATTTCAAACAATTTTAATGTTGTAATTTTTTCGTAATTTGAAAGTATGTAGAAGTTATTCACTTACATATTTAAGATATTCAAAATTTGGCGCTAAAACAATTGGCGCGCCGGCCAGCTGGTTCTGGCGCGGGCGACCAGCCGGGCCCTTCCGTCCCGGTTGGTGCCACCAACCGGGACGAAGGGTCTTTCGTCCCGGTTGGTGGCACCAACCGGGACGGAAGGGTCTTTCGTCCCGGGTGTTGCCACCAACCGGGACGAAAGGGTCATAGGATATAAACACGTCCCCGCTCCTTTCAGTTCCAGACCGCGCGCAGGGACCAAATCGACGCCGCCAGGCTGCCCAATTTTTCCGTCCCCCCGCGCCGCCCCCTCGCCCCGTCGGCATCCGCGCCGCCCCCTCGCCCCGCCGGCATCCTCCTCTGTGGCGCCGCTCCCGACTCCGTCGAGCGCATCCACCCCCCCTAGCGCCCTCTCCCGTTCGCCTCGGCCGCGCGCCGCCCCTCTAGGTCCCGTCGCTGCCCCGCGCCGCTGCCCCGCGCCGCCCCTCGATCCCGTCGCTGCCCCGCGCCGCCCCTCGATCCCGTCGCTGCCCCGCGCCGCCCCTCGATCCCCGTCGCTGCCCCGCGCCGCCCCTCGATCCCGTCGCTGCCCCGCGCCGCCGCTGCCCCGCGCCGCCGGCCCGCCGCTGCCCCAAGAGGAGGTAAAAGGCCTGCCTCCATCTCGCCCTAATCTGGGGCCTTTTTTGTTTTTCTTTCTTTTTTTTACTTAATTACTGTTTTTTATTATTGTTAGAATTATTAGTTTACAAATGTTAGAAATTTTAGTTTATGAATGTTAGAAATTTTATATTAGACTTATTTACTTTAAATTTGTTTAGAATTGATATAAAAAATTTAAGAATGTTAGAGCATGTCTAACAGACCCCTATATATATGGCCCAAAACCCGTATAATAACCGCTGATATACGGGTTTGGGCTATACCCGGCCATCTAGCAGACCCCGTAAATGGACCACCCCGAACGATTTTTTACAAGTTTGGGTAGGGGGCGGCCCGTCGACCCCTACATGTGCGGGTCGGGAGGGGATATAGAGGGCCAACCCTCTAGCTCGTGCGAGCTAGGGCGCGCTGAAGATCTTTTGAGAGTATGGACAGAGTTTAGTTTGTCTAGAAATAACAACATCAATTAAAATTCAGATATGAAGAGGCATCCCTGATGCCCCTGTTAGAAGAGAGCAAATCAACACTAAAATGAAGAAAACAGATATTGCTGTTGTATGAATGTGTTGAAGAAGCAAAGACAGGACCAAAGGTTACCAAATTTGCTGGTAACCTTTGGTCCCGTCTTTGCTTCTTCAACACATTCATACAGCAGCAATATCTGTTTTCTTCGTTTTAGTGTTGCTTTGCTCTCCTCTAACACGGGCATTAGTCTGGTGAGTTACTAAAAAATCTTCTTTTTTGGGGTTTCCTCAAGTTTGTCCGAGTATTTTCACTGCCTCATTCTCTTTTGTTTTTCGCATGTTCCTGCCTGCTATACAGGTCATACCAGAGTGGTTTCTGAACTATTTTGGAGGAAAGATACCAGGAACTGTCAAATTACAAGCCCCTAATGGTATTGCATTTGATGTTGGAGAGTTATGGAGAACATGAACAGAATAATCCTCAAGTATGGGTTCCGCCCACCCATACTTGAGGATTGTTCTGTTCATGTTCTCCATAACTCCAACATCAAATGCAATACCATTAGGGGCTTGTAATTTGACAGTTCCTGGTATCTTTCCTCCAAAATAGTTCAGAAACCACTCTGGTATGACCTGTAGCACGCAGGAACAGGTGAAAAACAAAAGAGAATGAGACAGTGAAAATACTCGGACAAACTTGAGGAAACCCCAAAAAAGAAGATTTTATAGTAACTCACCAGGCTATGCATGAAAATGTCCAAAACCCTGTACACGCGTTTTAGGGGGCGAAAACATAAGGGGTCTGTTAGACATGCTCTTAGGGGGCGAAAACATAAGGGGTCTGTTAGACATGCTCGTATGTTTAAATATTATTATGCATGTGCAATTTTAATGAATTGGATCTGAAATATATACTTACTCTTTTTGTATAGTATGGAGCCAAGAGACGAAGATGCCGAAAATATGATCGAGGGTTTAATCCGCGGGCCCGACGTAGAGCCCGATGTGAGCCAGTGGATGAACGACTCCGGTGAGGGAGATCCGGTGCTCACCCAGGGAGACGACTCCGATGAGGGAGAAGCCGACGGCTCCGATATGGGAGCAGCCGACGGCTCCGGTGGAACCATACAAATTACAAACACCGGCTCCGAGGTGCATATATATATATGTTAATTAATGAAGCATCCGTTGTCTATATACATGTATTAACAGTCTTTATATTTTTAGCCATCCGGTTCAAATATATCAACCGGAAAAAAGACTAAACGAGGCGCAACAAAGAAGTTGAAAGATACAGAAAGATACAGGATCGACACGATCACAGCAGACGGCGCACCCGAGCTTCCCGCTGATGTTGCCCAAAAATTTGTGAAGCAATGCGGAGTGCTAGTTAGAGATCACATCCCGATCACTGTTAATGAGTGGAATGAGCCAAAAGATCCGCGGAAACAAGGAATTTCATATGTTGGCAAAATAGCCAAAGATCATCTTTTCTCAAAGATTTTGGCTAATTTCAACTTACCCGTGCCGGAGGTGGACGAGAATGAAGCGGATGTGACTGAGGCCGATGTTACTAGAATGAAACATGAGATACGGGAAAAGGTCAAAGCGTGGACCCTAAAAAAGATGGCCGAGCAATTCAAAAACTGGAAGAAAAGATTGAACCTTGATTATGTTAAGAAGGACAAGACTCCTGATTTCACTCAAGGGTATGAGAAAATAAAACCCGTATGGGCAGACTTTGTGAATGTGCGTACAAATACGAGTCCGGGCAGCCTCTTGTCAAACCCGAGGAGATAAAGAATCTACCAACGAAAATGCGAAGAGTGCATAATTGGTATATGCAAGCCGCTAATGAATCTGAGGACTGGCTATGTCTCAGCGTTAAGGACGAGCACTATGGAACTGGAAATGGAATGGTTATGATTCAATTTGAGGAATTGTTTCAGTTATACCAGCAGCAGGCCCTCGACAAATCTATCCTTAGTGCCTATTGTCTGTAAGCACTTATTTCTCTAGCTCACCTCATTCAATTGCATATATATTCATATATATATATATAGTACACTCATATATTATAATTGCAGAATGAAGATTCTCGAATGCAAAAGAGATGGAATCTATGATATTGGGTTCATTGATCCAAATATTATTTATGAAAAGATTCTTCGGCAATCTCCCAAGGATACAGAAAATAATATTCTGAGGGCAATAATATTTAACCAACACCGACGGGAAATACTATTTCCTTACAACTTCAAGTAAGTATGTTACTCTGTTGTAAACATTCTGTTTTCCTTACTCGATGTTCATTGTATAATTGATGAGTTCTGCGTGCGCAGCTTCCACTATATTCTGCTAATCTTCCAAATTGACAAAGGAAAAGTAATTGTAATGGACTCAAAACGTAAACCCCTCTCAATGTGGGCTGACATGCAGGAAATGATCCAGCGGTAATTTCAATCTTTATTAATTTCAGTATTTATATATTGCAATATATCGACTACTTTGTTTCATTTTCGGATATCAAGTAATTACTAACTCTTTTTATTCTTTTTCTTTCTCGGGTAGGGTTTGGAAGAGGTTCATAAGGAAGTCTCCCGGTGAATGGGAAAAACAACTTACATTTGATGTTGTGCAAGTAAGTACTATCTAGATTCGTGCCCATCTCCATTATCATGCCTGGTTGATTATTATTTTGATTGAAACAATCTTCTCGTATAGTGCCTGCAACAAGGAGACGGGAATAACTTGTGTGGATACTACGTTTGCGAGTTCATTCGTCAGACCACATCTCCCAAGGGCAGAAATTTAAAACAACTTCATGTACGTTAATCGTCAATTCTTCTTATTACTATCTATTTTAGTTACTTAGCTTCATATATTTTAGTGACCACTCTTCTTTATATTAGATCGAACGGCTTCGGGACGGTCTTCTACCTAGGGACCGCATACGAGCAATTCAGGAGGAAATGCGGGCTTCTTAGATGGAGAGGTCATAAACGTAGATGGAGAGTACCATGCCTCCGGTTGGAACTAAGTTTGATTTTGTAATACACTCCATCGGTCATGTAATATGATCGATATACTTTGCTTCTGTAATATAAGTGTTTCTTATTCTGCTTTATATACTTATTCACTCGTGCGATCCGGGGGCTCGGTGGAGGGTACTCTTCTCGAGGTCCGGGGAGGGGCCGCCAGGAGGTCTCGGGGACCAAAAAAACGGAAATTGTAAAGCCCTGCCGCGGCAGAGAAAAGGGCAAAAGCCCTGCCGCGGCAGAAGGGGCATGCATCCCGGGTCGTATTCAGAACCGGGACTAATAGCCCTGGCCAGGTTCCAGCGCTCGGGCCACGTGGTCAGCCCCATTTGTCCCGGGTCCTGCCACAACCGGGACCAATGGGGAGGGGTATTTGTCCCGGATGCCCCGTCCCGGTTGCACAACCGGGACAAAAGGGGGCCTACGAACCGGGACTAAAGCCCCTGTTTCCACTAGTGCAATTGAGACACCATCCGATAGTATGATAGGTCACAGTATGATAGGTCAGAAGAAGTGAGCTTGAAGTCTGCAGATAAACACAAACAGATAAGCCAAGTGAGCAGCTCATTGATGCCAACCAATTTACATGGAGAATCACAAAGGAAATAGACGCGGAACTGCATAATTTCTTCTCCTTCTGTGCTAGAAAGCGAAAAAACAATGTTCCATGCTAGAATTAACACACAAGGAAAAAGTCAGGCAGGAATTTCCATCAAAGAGAGAAAGCAAGGCGAGTCAGATTGCGCAATCTGAGAAAGAGAGCAGTTAGGCTTTTCAATGCCAGGGCGCCAATTATTTTCCACTAACCTAATAATTAGTATGACTACTTCATGCTGTTGGACGAATAATCAATCCGATGCAATACTGCTCCCCAAAAGTACAATAATGCCAGCGAATAAACCAACCCAAATATGAAAAAAAAAAACTATCCGCGGACTGGAACCGAAGAGACACAGAGGGTAAGCAGATTTGAGTACTAAAATTGAAGCAAGATTTGCGTACTGGAATTGAAGGAAGAGAGAGGGCAAACAGGTTTTGAAGCAATACCTGGTCCACCGTACTCCACATCATCAATTCTGAAATGCCCTGGACACCAAACAAAAATCCCCAAAATTCCGAGGAAGAACATGGACAGAAAAAGAGAAGCACGTGAAAGAATAAGAAAAATCCGACAACGGAGGCCGAACTCACCTGACGTGGCGGCCGTCTCCAGTCTTGTCGGCAGCCCCGCTCTTGTCGCAGCTAGGCCGTGGTCGATGAGGCCGGAACGGGTGGGGTCTCACCTGTTGCTCCTTCTGCCGCCGCAAACCGCGGAGGCGCTGCTGGAGCCCCAACATCCTGGGCGATGGAGTCCAAGCCGAAGACCCAGCCATGGTTGCGGGTGGATAGTTCATCAGGCTGATATTAAGCACACCTCGGCAACTGGGCATGAGCGTCAAGAAGGCGTGGCGGCTTCCAGGTGATGGCGGGCTCCCAGATCCGGAGAAGGCGTCTTGTGCTTCCGTATATTGAGGAGCTGCAGTGTTCCTAGATTGGTGCAAGTGGAGGCAAAACAGCAGGAGGTGGTCGGTGCGATGGAGGTGGATCTCTCCGTGGTGAAACTCTCGATGGAAAGAGGTAAAGAAGGAGATGAGGATAAGCGGTGGAAGTGGGGCCCTTTACATATATCACCGCTTTGACCGCCAGCAGAGGGAAGAGCGGTGAAAGGCGAGCGAAGCGAACAGTGCCCCACCACGATCGGTTCGACTGCACGCGAAGGAAACGAACGCAGGCAGAGGAACGGAAGGAAAGACACGTGCCGACGTACGAAACCCACCCATGACCATCCGAATTTTGTGGGAATTAGAAAGCTACGTGGTTTAGGATAGTACATATTAACCAAAATCGATGGCAGATGCGGTCCTATCAGTACTTTTAAGCATCCCAATGGTTTCAATAATGCGGTAGACTGCATCGGTGTTTAAAAATGAAGATCACATGCATGGACATAAAGGAAAAGGATATTCGGAGCCTAAGCGAAATGTTCTTGAACTGGCTCTTCAATAGTTATACATTTGAAAATGATGAAATGCAAAGCCAAGTTCGACATAGACCACTGGCCATGATAACCAAAGCATTGAATACATGGCGAAACACGGCGAAAAAAATGAAGGACCAAGATTTCCAGGAAGTGATTAAGAATAGCCAGAAAGAGGGGATTTCTATGGTACCATCAATTAAATATAAACTGTATTTTTGTGAATCTAACGGCGTGTATTAACTCATACTAGTGTGTAAAACGGGAGTAGTATAAAACATACTAGTCCATAAGACCGGAGTAGTAGTAATATATGATCGGAAACTCTAAAACAAAAGCGGAAATCCCGTTAAAGATGGAAATCTCCGTGATTCCTGCTATATGTACATGCACGCAGGCAGGGCCGGCTACTTCACACGGTGGTCAACATTAAATACGTGACTTTTTTCCAGCCTGCGGCCACCATGCGTACATGAAATCCGTCCAGAACTCTGCCGTTGTGCTGCCTAGCAGGCTGGCCTCTCCATACGCACGTGAACACTGTCCAGGTTGTTCTAAAGCTTTGCCGCCGAGCCGTTTGGCCGGCCGGGGCGTACATGCTCTCTCGATGTGGAGGTTGGCAAAGGAAAACACAAACAATGGAATTAAATCGGGATTTAGTGGGATTTTCGCCTCAATAAATGATTTCCTAATTAATAGTTCTAATGCTCAACGGCTGGATTTCAATTCATACTACTCAGCTCTCGTGGGTAGTAAAAGGTAGGATAGAATAGGCACAGAAAGAATAGGAGGACAGGAAACGAAAGTGCCTCACGTACGACACCTCGGTGTCCGACTCACGTACGACGAAATGTGGCTAAAGGTGATCGCTTGATATTTCTTCTTGCCGAACAACTAAGCCCTACGATGTACTCATGGCTTGGTGTCGTACGTGGATCGTACAGAAAACATCGTACGCATAGCGTCGCTCGACAGGAAACATTTCCTTGCAATTCACTCAGGTGTTGATTTCTAGAATATGAGCTACTTGGGAAGGAAATGCGGGAGAATAACAAATTAACTGAAGCACAAACTCGACAACTATGGTTATTTAGGTAAGAAGAAAATATTGGCCAAGCAAGATAAAGTTGCAATTGCAGCTGGCAAATAACCCGCTTTCTCCTATATCGAGGCAGGGCGAGAAAGGGATTTTGAGAGGGCTCGCACATCTTATGATCCGTTGACGAGGGAACCAGTCTTCAAATCAAGTAAACTCGTGCATGTGCACGATAACATAACGACGAGAGAAAAATAATTCATGTGATTCATGTTGAAAACTTAGAGGGGAACACCAATGCCGATTGGCTTCATGATTCTTATCTAAATTATGTACGCCTCAAGGATTGGCTGAGAACCAGCTGAACACCTAAGAAGCAGCACGCTCACTCAGTTTTCTCTTAAGCATCGACACGAACATCGCGCGAACCTACCTTAGGTAAATGGTAAGAATCGTCACTTAGGTAATTCTCTGTTTTCCAAAGCTTGAGCAGGAGTAGAAGCACATAGTTTGTGTGTAAGAAGTTTATGTTAGTGTTAGCTTGTTACTTTACAAGCAGGTCTCTGTTACCACAAGCAACATGCTTTGCTCAGATTTCGTCCAGTCATGTTATCCTCTTAAGGTGTTAGCTATTCCTTTTTTCAGTCCAAGACATCCGATATGGCAATAGTTTCTTATTTTTTTTGTCAATCCTCTAACTTTTAGTCAAAATTGAGTTTTATATGTGTTGGTTAAGATCCATGACTGGGGGCATCTTTGATCAAATCATACACATGTCTTTGGTATTATATACATATGTATTATCTAATAAACTAAACAGTTGGTAGTGCACTCCAATTAAGTAGTCAGCGGGTGATCATTCCAGTTATAGTTTATCGGGGTGCTCATCTTTTCCAAGATAATACCTGCAATGATTTTTGTTGTTGGTCTTTGAAATCTACATTCGAATATAACATCTGTGTAAAATTTTCCTTTGGAGTGCAGATTAGCCTACCAATCCTAGATCGAAATCTAGCAAAGAATCTCTTTTTGCAAAAAAGGAACAATTCATCCAAGCTTACAAACCTGAAGCATTTGGTTGGCACACATCAAAACGTTGTAAGTAAAAGTAGATTTAATCAGACTGAAACTAATTGAAGGAATCAACTTTATCTATGGGTGGCCAATTTAAAAGTATGACATGGTTCACTATTCTTTCCATGCATGTATTCTTATATTTAAAATCCATGTATATTTGACATGTAACTAATTATTGTTACTTTCTGACAGTGATGTGATATGCAGATTGCTAGCTCAAGTTGATGTGAACTGAACTGGCGGCAATTGATATTTCACAATAAGTTGGAAGCTTTGATTTGAGATAGCAAATTATTCTGGATATTGTGATATCGATGTTAACTCAAATTTGTAGTACTTATGATGATATTTTTTACCTATGAGTCTTTGTGGTGATCATATTGTGTTACCAATATGCAAATTCAATATATATTTTTATTTGTAAACTAGTAAAAATGCCCGTGGGTTGCAACGGGACAAAAACACATACATCTCGTTATATATTTTCACACAACGTTCCACGCGTATCAGCGCTTATCCTCGG